>PUFA01000279.1:1405000-1766304 GCA_003508835.1 Eonycteris spelaea
GCTCCGCCTTCTTTTCCATGTCAGTCTTTGAGTCCCGTGCAGCTTTTCAGCTCGGACCTCAGGTCTGCATCTGTCAGAGGGAGTCCCCATTCCTTTATTTCCCTCTCTGTGTCTCTAGCTGCCTTAGGTCCCTTTTTGGAATTTCCCACTTTTTCGCTGGGTTCCGGTTTCAGTCCCCACTCGTCGGTCCCCGCGGGCTCGGCCCCTCGCCCATCCTGAGGAGGCGAAGGAGGCCTCGCGCCACGCCTCCGGGGGACTACACTTCCCAGCGGGCTGAGCGGCCGTCGCCGCGGCTGCGGTCAGGTGACCGAGTCGCCTGACGGCGTTGAGTCAGGGCCCGGCGGGCGGGCGGGGCCGTGCCGGCCGCTGCTACTCGCCCTTGTCCCCTAATCCCCTCGTGGGCCCCTCATCCTAGGACAGCAACGTTCTTGGCACGTCTCCGGTGTTGGGCTCTTCCCTGCTCGGATCGTATCTTAGGAATGTCCTGACGGTGCCCGTGGGGAGAACTTCACCCAAAGCCCGGGATTCTGACAAGAACTGCAAGTTGACAGCTTGGCTGCCCTGCTCCTGGATCTGCGTCCTCTCACCATCTCATCTCTTTCCCCAGGACTGTCAGTGGGTTCGCCCGAGGAGAGCTGACTACCCTGGGCTGCGGCTGATCGCCAGCAGAGTTGAGCCAAAATGTCCCCGGAGTCTAAAAAGCTTTTCAACATCATTATTTTAGGAATTGCCTTTATGTTTATGTTCACCGCCTTTCAAACTTGTGGAAATGTGGCGGTGAGTTGGGGTCTGTTGTCCCTCCTTCGGAGTGCCTATCTTAATGCATCCCAAAAATGATAATAAACGTTAATTATATCTAACAGCGCGCTTAAATTGCGCCCTTTATTTTCCCACTTCGCTTCCTCGTTTTTTATGTTTGTTTGATTTCATGTATCAGACGTTTCTTAATATATGGGCTTTGAAACATTGCTGCTTATTTCTGATTAGATTTAGGGTTTGTATGCTGACCTAGTTATTTTACTTTTTATGTGTTAAGGTCTACATTATACTTGGAGAGTTAACAAAATAAAACCTAAGGCATAGTTTTAGCAAGTCCCTCTTCCCCGCCTCGGACTTCCCTGTCATTGGTTTGTCTTCTCCTGTTTTGCAAAACTTTTTCTTCTCTTATAGTCGACTTTTAGTATTAAGTATTGAGCGTCTGGAATTTTTACTTTATTCTTAGCACTTGGAGACTTTCCAGGGGGAGGGAGATTGCAAAACGTTTCGTTTTGTTGATTAGTTTTATCTTCCACACAGCAAACTGTCATCAGGAGCTTAAATAGCACAGATTTTCATGGCAGTGGATATACCAGGTATTGTACTATATGTTTAGTTTTACTTTGTATATTAAAGTGGTTGCTTGAATCCCGTCAAAATCATCGGCAATAAAATACTGTGATTGAATTAGTGGTGATTGCTGTTTTTCTTCTCTGTATCTAGACTGGGAGAACATAATAGGATAAAGGTGATGAACTTAGGTTTCCTGTAGAATTGATACTGGGTTTGAAATCCTGGCTTCACAACTTAATTGCATTATCAGAGGCAAGTTGCTTCTATGAGCTCAGTTTCCTTGCTCAGTTAAGGCATTGTAATACACTAGGCCCAGTACCTGGCGTTTAATAAACACCCGAGTATTGTCATATTTTATCTTCCCAATCTTAGAGGATGTTTTATATTATTCCCGAAACATTTGGTCTTCCTGTTTTTGTAATTTCATGATGATTAATATATTGTCACCAGGAGCTTTTAGATTTTTATTAAGGTGTTTAGTCCCAATTTTGCACAGTGGAGAAACTGAAGTGAAAAGACCTTCATAAGTCACTTGTACACTCTGACTGGAACTGGGAATATAGTACGTACATGTGTCTAAGCATAAATAGGTTTCTAAATTTCTCTGCAGTGAGATAATAGATGGTGGCCAATACCTGTCCCGGGTGTCAGTCCCTCCCACCCCCACCGGCCAAAGTCGTTTTTGGTTCTTTGTTACCTATCCTAAGCCTGACCTTGTATGTGATATCTGAGAGCGAAGGGATGTGAATGGCCTTTTTCCTAAATGATTAATAATACCATAATTCTTTGTTCTGCTTTCCCTTTATGTGTGTTCTGAAGAGCACATGAAAGAACATATGGTATTTGAGACATTTATAAAAGCCGAAGAATAATTTACTTTGGATTTATAAGTAGTAAATAAATGCATTCAGAACCTTCAAAATGGTTTTAGTCACACTGTCACAAGACATGTGCTAGGTAGGGCTGGGTCTGTAGTAGCTTAATGTTCAATGAGACCACTAGGTTGAGTTAAATAAATTCTGGCTGAAACAAGTTATAACTCTGCGCTTGTTATTTATAGTAGCGAAATCGCCATGCAGCTGCCAGGAGTCGTAGGCTAAGTGTGTAGAGCAGACTGATTGACTGATCTGGGAGTCACATTACGGGGTATGAAATCCTGGCTCCCCCATTCACCAGCTAGCCAGCCGAACTTTTGGCAGGTTAGTTAGCCCCTCTACGTTTCAGTTTTCTTTCCTGTAAAGTGAGGAGAATAACAATGCCTTCTCCACAGAGCTGTTAGGATTTAAAAAGGAAGTATGTATAAAGTACTTGGCACAGCTCCTGTCCATGTTATATGTGAGCTGTTATTATAGTTTACCAGTACCTAAAAAACCTTATTGTCCAAGGCAACTAATGAGACTTCAATATTTATACAAATAAAAACTTTAATATGTCATTCAGTTTAAGGGTATAACTCATAAATTCTGACTAAAGAATATGAACGCTTATTGCAAAAAAAATCTGAAGACTAAGTAGATTTGAAAAACTGAACTTTTGAGAGTGCTTTCACGAGTTTTGTTTTGTTTTTGTGTGTGTTATGTGTACAGTATGGCAATTATTTATGGAGTGTTCTCCGCTTCAAATTTGATCACGCCATCCGTGGTTGCTATCGTAGGACCTCAGCTCTCTATGTTTGCCAGTGGCTTGTTTTACAGGTGAGTAGTGTAGTTTTCTTTCACGCATTTACTTAGAACGCCCTCAGCATCTTTCAAGCACCTAGTAACCTAACGGGCACTTGTCCACTTGTATTGAGTAGAATATGGGCGATATTTTGGGGATTTGGCTGCCGACTTGATGCTTGGGGATATCATAGTTTTAGTGTGATGAGCTGTGTGTATATTTGTTTTACTATTGACAAAAATAGTCTCCCAAAAGGTTTTTCCATGAGAATTGAAAGGAACTTCCTCTGAAATAATCTTATTTTATATCAAGTCGACTAACAGCAATTCAAATGAAATAACTGAACTTTTCCTCTGGGCTCTGGAACTACAGTCCCGTCCTGTGCTGAGCAGTTGACAAAGGCCAGTTGCAAACTCTCACTCAGTGTCTTTGATTTTACAAATTTGAAATAATAAATTGAGAAATGAGTAGGTCATGTTTGTTTGTTTTCAACATTAGAGAAGTCCTTTACAGGTTGAATTTTAAAAGCGAATCCTCAGAATTGATTCCTAGAAGGCATAATTGGCATTCTGTTTCAGGTATCGTTTGACTATAATACGTTGACCTGTTATATTTTAGCATGTACATTGCCGTTTTTATCCAGCCTTTCCCATGGTCCTTCTACACAGCCTCTGTTTTCATTGGAATTGCAGCTGCTGGTAAGCATTTTCATGTTCATTTTCTTCATTTCCTGTGGCTTTTCTAAGAGTATCGTTGACGTGTTCAGTACACGAAGCTGAGCGATTCCATGCCCCTGCTCACCTTTGGGTTTGAATTTTAGTACTTTGGACAGCACAAGGAAACTGCCTGACGGTGAATTCAGACGAGCACACTATTGGGAGAAACAGTGGAATTTTCTGGGCACTCTTACAATCTAGGTAATAATCCTTTTGGAGCCCAATCTTTAATTTTTTTTTTAAATTGAGAACTCAGATCTTCTATGTTACATGATTTAAGTTCCTAGCCGCATAAATATAGATTTAAATTTTCATAGAATTACTTAAAATGCATGGATCTGCCTCAATTGCATTAGAACTTATGATTAGTAAATAGAAAATAGTATTTACTACAGTGTATGTAGTATTGACTATACTTCAGGGACCACTGGGTTCATTACTTAATTTCAGGAATTTTCACAAATTTATGAGATGAGAACACCTGCAGATGAGAAAGCAGAGGCTTAAAAGTAACTAATTCGATTTAAACCATCATCATCTGGATCTCAGAGGCCGCATCCTTCTGACCCACCTACACTACCTGATAGCTATTTGTTTATATATAACAGTGAGATTAACTCTGTCAACAGCGAACAATAGAGCATGTTATATTTTCTAAGTAAAAACCAACATCATCCTGTCATGAAATTTGTCCTGAGGATCTACCCTTACGGATCCTGCCTAAACTTTTGGCATTGATAAGGCTTAACAAGTGCAAATGTGTAGTTTCAAGGGGTTGCACATAAGAAACTGGACCGTAGGTAAATGATTCTTCTCTAGAAAGTGTGCAAAACAAAGTATCTGATTAGCTGCAGATGACTAAATCATGGACTTTTTTTTTTAGATTTTTTTTTTTAAATATAGGATCTTAGAATTAACATAAGCTTGTTTCTCAGGAGTCATTTCCAGAGTTCCAATAATAAATCACATGCTTCAGAATGAGTCAAGACTTCTTGAAGGGCGGTTCTGAATCAGGTTACTGTCACGTGAAAGGAGACTGAACTCCATCTGGGTCAGTTAAGGTTTTAGAAAGAGTCAGGGTACAGTTGTTGTTTTTAAATGATTTAGGGTGGGTTAGTACTTTTGAAATTATATGTGCCTCCATCTTTCTTTTTAACAGGGAATGGAAAAGTTGTTTAAAAACTAAATACGAAAATAATTTCCCAACAGTCTCTTCTTCCTTTTCCCCCCAGCTTGTTCTTTGGAAATCTCTACATATACTTTGCTTGGCAAGGGAAAACTCAAATATCAGGTTTGTTTTATTTATTTTGCTTTATTCAGATATGTGCAAAGCATAACAGCAGTTCTACAGAAATACCCATTATTGCTTTGTTGAGATGGTTGATTAACATTAGTATTTAACGTTCTCAGATTTTAGTAACTCTTCCCCCTGGATTATATTATTAAGCTAGGATTAGAGTTATTGACTGAGCTTCAAGTGGCATACGGGAGAAGGTTTTGCTGTGAATGAGGATACATGTGAGTTGTCAGGCTTTTGAACTCAATTGTTTTGTTTGTATGCTGCTTCGATTAAAAGAATATGCTTAAGTTCTTCTGTTTTTCTCTTGGCTCATTGGTATTTCTCTAACCCGAAGACAGGTGGAGATACCCTGTTTATCTCCTGTCCTAGGTTTTTACTGATCCAATAAAGTAAAAATTTGATGAAGCGTTTTGACGGTTATGAACAAGCTGTGAACATCGCGCTAGCTCTGCAGGTGTTTGTGTGGTCAGTGTCATCTTCTCTCTCCCAGAGAGTGACCGAAGAACAGTGTTTATTGCCCTGACAGTGATTAGCCTCGTGGGGACAGTTCTTTTCTTTCTCATTCGGAAACCGGATCCTGAAAACGTCCTGGGAGAAGATGAGTCTTCTGATGACCAGGACCTAGATGTCAGCGAGTAAGACATGGGAAATGGGTCCTTTTTATTTGAAAGTATATTTAGAGCAGATGCAGTCTAGAGATTACCAATCTTGCTATAGCCCTAACCGCTGCCCGATATTGGGCAGACATAAGGGTAAAGTTTTAACGTAAGTGAGAGATGATAAAAGGGAGCTGGGGGCAGTGGAGGTAGACAGAAGCGGGGCAGGTAGCCATGGGGGGGAGGATACCTGCAGGACTTGGGGGCGGGGTCTATTTCAGAATTCTTGTACTAGAATGATATCTCATGGAACTGAGTTGGGAGCGATGCGCATGTGAGTGCTAGCTGAATCCATTGTATTTTAACAGTCTGTAGAGGATAAATCAGTTCCTCCTTGTTTGGGGCCTGAAGTGTAAAATATTAGGATCCTACATCCGATCCTATCCAAGTACAAGACCAGGCTGCTGTCAGTCAGGTGGAGTCTAAATAGTACTTGTTCCCAGGGAGGGTACGGGTTTTTATGGTGAGGAAAAGAGTTTTCCTGTTGTTAGGACATACTTCCTTTTTGTGTGTGAGTAATTTATGGGAGTCAAGTAGATCCCTGGTAGGTTTGTTTGTTTCTTTTGGTAAACAACATCATTTAAACATAAAGGAGAAGTAGGTATTACCCGATTGGCTGGTAGTCTAAGAAATGTAATTTTTAAAAAACTTTCTTACCATAATCATAATAAGCAACTATGCTTAAATTACACTATCTCCTTTAATTCTCACAAGTAAGGGGTAAGTGTCCCTATTTTGCAAATGAGGAAATGAAACTTAGAGAAATAAAATAATTCGTCTAAAACCATGCAATTAATAAGTGACAAAGCAGTCCTCAGACTCCAAAGCCCACATTTTAAACCAAAAGACCGTATTGTGCCCAACTCTGGACCGCAGGCAATGGTATTGCTCATGAAGAGTTTTAACACTGGAGAATTTACTCTTTACATAATGGGAGTGATGGAAAATTGAGTCGTCACAAATGGTTTTGTCAGGGTGAAAGTAGCAGGGTAGAGATTTCTGTGCCTCCTGAGCAACCATATCTGAAAAACGCCAGAAGGTGTACGATAGATTTTGTGTAAAAGAATCGTGCCCTCTTGTTAACAGAGTCACCATACGGCACTTTAACCACAGTCCCTGAAGCCAGGACGTGGGTCCTGACAGGACCCTGGGAGCAAGGGTCATTCGAAGGGCACTGGAAATATTTGCCAGGCCACATAGGGGGGCAGCACTTTCACAAATGCTAATGAAAATGCAGTAGTATTTTTGTTCTCTTTTTAATTTTCAGGGGAAAAACCTTTTTTTTTTTTTTCTTTCCATTTTATCAGGCCTGCCCAGAACAACATGACAAAGGCAGTAGATGCGTTTAGTAAGTATTTTCTGTATCTGACGTGCAGGGACAGCTCGAGCGTTTGCCTTTCCTCCTTCCCCTGGTGGCTGTGGAGTGACGATACCCCAGTATTGTTATTTGTCCGGGTCTGCTGCTCTGAGATACAGTAGTCTTCTCAGTCATACTTCTGTAACACGGGGATGTGAGGGTGGGTGACACAGCGCTGCTGGGTGGCCATGTGAGGGAGGCGTGAGGAGGCCGCAGGGAACTCGAGAGATGAGCGTTTACTTGAGAAGGTGATGATACAGACTGTTCCTTCATCGTCGCTCATAGGTCCCAGAACAGAGCGGGAGTGTGTAGGGACAGTTGTGCTCGTCTGTCGATGGTTCTTCCTAGCTAAGCCTTTTGATGTGTTTTACTTTATTTTATTCTCACGACAATTTTGAGTATCACATAACACGTATGATGTAACCTGTAGATGTAAGCTAGCATTATCTCCATTTTATCGAAAAAGCTGAAATGTAGAGAAATTGTTTACCCAGAGCCACATAGCCAGCACTAGCTTGGATTCCATCCCAAATTGTTGACAGAGCCAGCGAGTCCTAGAATGACCATCTTGGGGTTCTTTCGCAAACAGGAGACCATGGCTTTGATTCTAAGGGGGCCGGACATGGGTCAGTTCTTTGCTTCTGCCTACAGCTCTCAGCCTCTTTGTCTCCCTAGGAGGGAGAATCTGACTGAAGTAGTTACTTTCTCATAGGGAGCAGCCTGTTAGGGCCACATCCTCTCAGTGAAGCCCCTGAGGGCCGCTGGGCCACGTGGTTATGTACTTCCGGCTAGCCTGTAGGCTGTTTTGGGCTAGGGTATGAATTCTTGATCTCATCAGCTGTGGCCTAGGTCAGATGACACAAAGCATACCAACTTTAGCCGGGAATTCCTGTGGCCTCTTTTTCCCCCCCACTTTTTAAATTTTTAGTTTTGATTACAGTTGATATTCAATATTACATTATTTTCAGGTATACAGCATGATGTTTAGACATTTATATAATTTGCAAAGTGATCCCCCTGATAAAGCTAGTACCGACTTGGCACCATACACAGTTATTATAATATCGTTAACTACATTCTCTCTGCTGTACTTGACATCCTCATGACTATTTTCTAACTATCAATTCTACTTCTTGTTTTTCTTCCATCTTTACTGACATGTAATAGACAATTAGTTGCATGTATTTACGCTGTACAATTCAATGAGTTTTTTTCAGTCATAGTTTGCATATAATAACATACTAGTTTCAGTGGTACAGCATAGTGAGCAGAGATCCACATAACTCGCAAAGTGATCACCCCACTAAATCTAGTACCCCTCTCCCCCCTCACGTATTTATTGGAACATTATTAACCGTCTTCCCCATGCTACACTCTACACCTCCATGTCTATCCTGCAGATATCCATTTGTACCTCTTAATCCCTTTGCCTCTCTTTTTGGTCCCCCAACTCCCCTCCCATCTAGAATCCTTCTAAATATTCTCTGTATCTATGAGTTTATTTCCACTTTTGTTGTTGTCATTGACTTTGTTCTTTAGATTCCACACGTACATGAAATCATGTGATATTTGTCTTTCTCTATCCGATCCATTTCATTCAGCGCAATACCCTCTAGATCCATCAAAGTAATGTCTTTTTCCAACCCCTTCCTTTCAGTCTGTGTGTGTCCTTTAATCTGAATGAGTTTCTTGTAGGCAGCTTATGTAGGGGTCTTGTTTACGTATCCTTTCATTCAGCCGCTCTATCTTTTGGTTGGAGCACTTAATTCTTTTCTATTTGAGGTACTTGTTGATA
The DNA here is from genome assembly GCA_003508835.1 of Eonycteris spelaea. Lineage (NCBI taxonomy): Eukaryota > Metazoa > Chordata > Mammalia > Chiroptera > Pteropodidae > Eonycteris > Eonycteris spelaea. The sequence continues at coordinate 1,413,813 of PUFA01000279.1, forward strand.
AGAATGTAGTTATTATCATTCTTTATTCCTGTTTTTGATATATGTTTTTTCTTCTTAAAGTTGTCCCTCCAACATTTCCTATAATATTGGCTTGGTGTTGATAAATCCCTTTAGCTTATTTTTGTCTGGAAAGCTCTTTATCTGTCCTTCAACTCTAAATGTTAGCTTTGCTGGATAAAGTATTCCTGGTTGTTCCTGTAGCCTCTTTTTTTAGGAAGGGCCTGTGGGTGTGGTAGTTTGAGCTTCGCATACATGGTGATCACTGTTGAGGCTGTTTGTCAGGTTTTTATTATGTGCATGTCTTACATCTCAGGAATACATTCATAATTATAAATTGGGCTACACCTTACCATTTAAAAGGATGTAGCACGAATGTCCCGCAGCAAGGCAGCAGGTCACCGCAGTCAAAGATCTAGCTTCCCAGTTTGCAGATCTAGAAACGTGTTTGTCAGAAGTCCCCAGAAGGACAAGACTCAAGCTAAACAAACTCGCAGAAATCACAGTGTAGCCATTTATGACGGCATTTAACATTTTTAAAGCCCTTTCATGGACATTGCCTTTGTCTTACGGAGGGCCTGGAAAGCCACGTTGGTTTATTTGGTGAGCGTGGAGTCAGGAAAAGGGAGGCTGAGGACCTTCAGGCCGATGGGGCGGTTCATTGCTGGACCCCGCGTTCTGGCCGTCTGTCGCTGTTAACCAGATGCCCTTGTGAGGCAGTTATACAGACTTCGCCTCAGAGACTCTGTGAGAAAAGAGGCACGAACGAGGAGGGTCCCGCGCCTTTCATGGCGGAGCTGGGTGGTTGCTCGGCAGGGTTCAGGAGCGGTAGGTGTTGCACTGTCAGGTGTGGACGGGGAGAGAGAAGGCAGCAGCCAGGAAGGTCAGGCACGTGAGGTGCTGTAGGGAAGCAGGTGTCGGTGAGGGTTCCTGGGCACCTGGGGAGCGATGTGCGGCTGTGGGGTGGCCGGAAGCCACAGGCACAGAGGGACCAGAAGAAGAATGTCCAGGCTTCGCGTGCTCGTCTGTGAGCCAGTGTTTTGTTTATTCCCGGCGGTCCTTCAGTTGATGCTGTGACAGGTGTTATACAGAAAAGGTTCCCGCTTACATAAAAAGCACTGAGTTCCTCGCTGATTGTATGTGTTTAATGCGGTTCTAGAAAATTTCAGTGAATTTTTTAAAAATTTACTTTTTGGTCTTGATAAAATGGTCCTATAATTCATCTGAATGAATAAATGTCTGAAAAAAAAAAAGGATTACTGTCTGAGAATAGATAATTTTTAAAGAGGAGAAGAAGGACTTTCCCGAATAAATATTAAAACCTATTGTGAATTTATTTGAAAACATTAGACTAGAAAGGGCAGGAGAACCAAGTCTAAGTCAGGTCCACGCCCATATGGGAATATGGAATAAAATAAAAAAGTTCTTAAGCAAAGTTAGGTGGCTGACTACATAGAAAAATATATAGATTCACACTTCTGTCTTATACTAAAATTCCAGATGGATTAAATGTAATAATGAAACCATAAAGGTAATCAAAGAAATTAATTGGGTAGAGAAAAACCTGTCAAACAATAAGGGAAAAGACAGTTCTTTGGTTACCTAAAATATAAAATTTCGGTCTCTCAGGACAACCCACTAAAGTTAAAATGGCAAGGAAATATTTGCAGTGTGTGATAAAGTGCGGTTATAAACCAATGCGAAAAGCACACACACTTCTGTAGAAAGTAGACATTTTATAAACATTATAACACTATAATATTCTAAAAATTATAGTGTAAGTATAAGAAATGCAAATTAAAGGTTTCTATCAAATTTCAAAAGATAAAAATGATTCTCAGTATTGTGGAGGGTAGGTATTTACACACAAAAGATCACACCACTGGTAAGAATACAGCACTGTATTACTTTCTGAAGGATGGTTATCAGTACTGAAAGCTTTAAAACGTTTATACCTTTGCCCCTGCAATTCCACTAATAGGATTATCCTCAGGAAATAATTAAGAATCTTTGTCAAGATTTGACTACTAAGATGCAAGTATCAGTGAGAACTGGAAGTAATTTAAACGTTTAACTGCAAGGCATTAGTACATCTGTACAATAGATTATCTAGCCATTAAAATGATCACTACAAATGTTAGAAAATATTCGCTCTATTATGTGAAAACAAATCATAAAATAGTATACACATAGTGGAATCTGTTTTTCTTTTTGAAAAGCATGGAAAGTCTGGAAAGAGACCCATTAAGGTATTAGATTATGTGTTTTTTCCCATACTAGGATAGCTTTATTGGGATATAATTCACATACTGTGCAGTTCACCCGTTACCAGGTACAATTCAGTGGTTTTTTATTATATTCGCAGAGTCATGCAGTCATCACCACAACCAACTTCAGAGCCTGCTCATCTCCCCTCAAAGAATCCCTGTGTCCGTTAGCAGTCACTCCCCACTCTCTCCCCTCAGCCCCCGTCCCTAGCTCTGGGCACCCACTAATCTATTTTATATCTCTAGATTTGCCTGTCCTGGACGTTTCACGTAAATGGAATCATACAACACGTGGTCTTTTGCCGCGGGTTTCTTCTACCCGGCATCATGGTCTCAGGGTTCATGCAGTAGCATGTCATCAAGTTCCCGTGGTTTCTAGTTTTTAGGTCTCATGAGTAATGCTGCTGTGAATATTCGTTTACCAGTGTTTGTAGAGACATGTTTTCAGATCTCTTGGATCTACACCGAGGAGCAGTGGGGACTGCTGGGTCACGTGGGTCTCTGCGTTTCGCCTTTTGGGAAACGACCAGATTGTTTCCGAAGGGGCCGTTCTGTGTCACGGTCCCACCAGGCGTGTGCGCGGGTTCCAGTCCCTTCACGTCCTTGAGTTACTGTCTGCCTGTTTGGGTGTAGCCGTCCTGGTAGGTGTGAAGTGGTATCTGTGGTTTCGATTTGCATTTCCCTAATGGCTCACGGTGTTGAACAGATTTTCATATGCTTGTAAGCCATTCGCATCTCTCTCTCTCTCTCTCTTTAGAGAAACGTTTACTCAAATCTTTGCCCATTTTTTACTTGGGTTGTTTGTCTTTTTGTTATTAAATTGTATTTATCTTTTTGTTACTGAATTGTTATTGAATTATGAGTTCTTTATATATTCCCAATAAAAGTCACATATATATGATTTGCAAATATTTCCACCCCTTATTTGGGTTGACTTTTCATTTTCTTGATGGTAACTGTAGAAGCACGAAAGTTTTTAATTTTCGATGAAGTTTAATTTTTTTGTTGTTGCTTGTGCTTTCGGTGTCCTAAGAAGGCTACGCCCAGGTCATGAAGATTTACTGCTATATTTTCTTCTAGGAAAGGGTTCCCCAACCCCCGGGCCATGGACCGATACTGGTCCGTTAGGAACCAGGCTGCTCAGCTTGAGGTGAGCAGTGGGCAAGCTAGCGAAGCTTCGTCTGTGTCTGCAGCCGCTCCCCAGCGCTAGCATCACCGCCTCAGCTCGCCTCAGATCGCCAGGCATTAGATTCTCGTAGGAGCACCGGTGAACAGCGGTGGAAACCGCTGTTCTAGGATCTTATAGTTTCTCTTACATTGAGGTCTGTGATTCATTTGGAGTTACTTTTACCTGTGTTGTGAGGTAGGAGTTCGACTTCATTCTTTTACATGTGGACATGCATTTGTCCCAGCTCCGTTTGTTGAAAAGACTATTTTTACCCCCATTGAATTGCGATAGCATTCTTGCTGAAAACCAACTGACTGTAAGCGTAAGAATTTATTTCTAGATATATGTTTATCCTTAGTGCAGTACCTTGCCGTGTCGATATTGTAAGTTTTGAAATTGGAAGGTGTGAGTCCTTCAGCTTTGTTCTTTTTTGGGGTCGCTTGATTTTCTATATGAATTTTAGGATCAGTTTGTTGATTTCTGCAAACATCGGGGTGTATGTGTGTATGTGTTTTAAATAGACTTCATTTTTTAAAGCAGTTTTAGGTTCATAGCAAAATTGAGAGGAAGGTACAGAGGTTTCTCGTTTACACCCACACGTGTGCAGCTCCCCCATTATCAAAGACCCGCCGCCCTTAGAGCAGTACGTTTGTTACACTGATGGCCACATCATTATCACCTGGAATCTGTAGTATACATTATGGTTCCCTCTTGTGTTATACATCTTATGGGTTTGGACAAATGTGTAATGACATGGATCCACCATTATAGAATTAGGTTATGTTTTAAAATTTCTTTTTGTTAGCCAAATCTTCTGATTATTCAAAAATAAACATACTTTGCTAATGTAACTTTTTAATTAAAATATTGTTTTAAACTTTGTACTGATTATGTATTTTTTTCCTTGAAGTTCATGAAAATGATTGCTAGAAATATCTTATTGTATTTAGCCTGGCTGTATTTCAGTGAAAATAGAGAAAAAAGTATCCTCTTTTGCACATGGAGAAATTTAGAACAGAGGTTTTGTGACTTATGTCAGTTTCATAGCCTGCATTTGAATAAGAACTAAAATCTGGATCCAGTCACTATTAGTTTAGGGTACTAGAGTAGTGACCTTAAATTATGCAATGTCAGCACGTTCAGAAAGACAGTTAAAGTACGCAGGTTTTAGAAATACATTTTCCATTGCAGATTTGAACTAAATTGAGCAGCATAAAAACAAACCTTAAAGTGATGGTAAGCAAACATGCAAGAGTAAAGTTTCCGTCCGCAGCTCCAGAGTGAGACTCTTAGGAGGTGACATGCCAGCTGCTCTGTGCGCAGAAGGGTCCCGGTGACTCTGAGTCCAGTCTTAAAGCAACTCGGTGATAATTCCTGAGGGAACTTTGCACTTTGCCAACTGTCGACTCCCTTAATAGCCTAACCTTTAATCAAGTCTTGAAATGTTTCGCTGTTTGGTTTGATTCTATTTCTTTTCTCCATTTCATGTTTGTTTAATTAGAGCTAGAGAATGTGTTGGAGAAAACATGACTCTTGAATGTATTTAAGCAGTAGAAATAAACATTTCATTTATAGAGCAGATTTAGTTCATACTTTAAGGATTTGAATCTGAATCATTAATCTCTGTCCCAGTGTATTTATTTACTGGCATTATTGACAAAGGGCTGTTTGGGTTGGATAGATGTTTTAGAATTTTTGCTGGATTAATTAAAATCTAGTAAAGTACTCCTAATTTTTTTTTTTTTTTTTTTTTTTTTTTTTACAGAAAAGTCTCTTAAGTTATGCACCACCAAGGAGATGCTCCTTCTTAGTATTACAACTGCTTATACAGGTAATGTGGTTAAGTGCTGGTTTGGTTTTCTGTAGGTGCATGACAATAAGGGCCCCCAAACTGCACCCCTTGGTTATTTTTCACAGTTCTGTGTATTGACTGGGCTCAGCTGAATGGTGCTTCTGATGGTCTCAGTGGGGGACTATTGTGGGCACTGAGGGCCGCTGGGGCTGGAATTTCCAAAATCATTTCCTTAGCACGTGTGCTGGGGTCAGAGGCCAGGCTGGGTCTCTATCTCCCCAGGTCATCTTGGAGCCAGCTGCTCGACCCCCTGCCACGTGATTTCTCCTCCGAACCAACCAGCAGGACTGCCAGACGTCTTAGTGGCTGTGGGCTTGGGAGAAGGGCCAAAGGAGAAACAAGCAGATCTCAAACCTTAGCCTGGCACTGGCTCAGCGTGACTGCCAGTGCATGTCGTGGTGACAGCAAATCTAGGGGCCAGCCCAGATTCAGTGTGGGAGGGTTCTGCACAGGCGCTTATGGTTTTAGGGAAAAATGGAGCACTGTGGAAAATAACCATGAGTAAATCTTTGTCATTTTGTATGGGCTAAGATAATTTCTAATGAAAAAGGAATGAGCTCTGTGGCATACCGCTGGTCATGTGATTGGTGTGATGATGATGGAGCACCTTAGGTCTGAAGAATGTGGAGGAATCTGTTCCCTTTGAAAAAGTTACTTTTGTTTTCGTAGGCCTCGGGCATAAACTCCTTTTTAGGAGAAGTAGAATAAATATTAAACATCTTTTTTTTTAAATTTTTCATAATTTATTTGAGCCAAACTGACAAAATATGCCAGGGAGCAAGATTTCAAATGCTCCTATTAAACATTAAAAATTTGGTTAAGGTTTCTGGCATTAAGGAATCAGGTCTTATACTGATTTGCACTAATTTTTACCCTAAGTTTTTGAATTTCTTTTCTTGGGAAAAAGGGTATAATTAAAATGTTATCATACCTTTAAGCTAAAGGCATGATAGTATGTATATACTGGTTTTCCAAACATACGTTCCTAGTCCCTTTGAAAGCTATTAACAACAATGAACACTTTCTTATTCATCATTATTAATTTATGTTAATTATTATGTCTATCCTGCCTATACACAGTGACCATTTTTAACATAAGGATGTCTTTGCTTATTTAAGTTGTATATTTTTATCTGAAATATGCGATAACTGCCATCTTGTGGCTAATTTCATTTCATCAGCTATGTAATATAAACTGATGCTCTGCTTGGGAGTAACATTTCAGCCTGAGTGAATTTTGTTTTATATGTTTGTTTTATATGTATATAGCTCAAACATTATTAGACAGGAAGAAAAACTAGGGAAGAGAGAATACAAAAGCATAATTCAGTCTGATTTTTTTTCTACAGGTCTGGAATTGACCTTCTTCTCGGGTGTATATGGAACCTGTATTGGTGCTGTAAATAAATTTGGAACAGAGGAGAAGAGCCTCATTGGACTCTCTGGCATTTTTATCGGCATTGGAGAAATTTTAGGTTGGTTTGAAAAGAAATTTGTGCATCAGGTCCATTTGCAATAATAGAAGTTTTAAGTGGAACCACACAGTATGTGGTCTCTTGTGTCTGGCCTCTTTCACTCATCCGCTATTGTTTCATTGTATGGGTAGACCACTCATTATTCATTCACTGTTTGAGGGACGTTTGAGTTTTTGGGTTATGAATAGCGTCACTGTGAACACCTGTGTACAGTTTTTATGTGACCGTCTTGGGTAGCTAGATGCCAAGGATGCGGATTGCTGGGTCACGTGATAATTCTGTGTTTGGCTGGTGTTTGTCCTCATGGAGGGACCTGTTTTCCTGCTTCCTCACGGGCCTGGTGATACTGCAGACACCAGCCGTCGTGACCTTCACCTTGTCGGGTGCTGGATGGTTTTGTCGTACTGCACACGCTCCTGAGCTTTGTTCTTGGACACAGTTCGTTTTACTTGGAAACAGTGATTCTTTCAGGTCGTCCTTTTAAAATTTGTCAGGCAGGACAGGAGCCGTGCTCAGACAGGGGCCGATTATTCCTCCCTCCTCAGGGAAGCCCCTGCTGTGTGCACCCGGTGCTGTGAACCGTCAGATTTCCAGTCTGGCTAGTGGTTCAGGCGCTATTGCCAGCCAGGGCCGAGCACCAATGCCACTAATGGCCCGTTCCCGGGCCTCTGCTAATTGATTCACACTACGTGCTGAGCGGTGAGGAGGCGGGGAACCTCCGTAGGTCTCCAGAATTGTCCCCCTGTGCAGCTCTCCTTTCTGGGAACTCCAGCTGCCGGGTCTCCCCAGACTCCCCGCTCTGTCTCCTCAGCTCAGGAAGGCGTCGGGGCTCCGCTCGCCTTCCGGTCCCTCGCTGCAGCCCCTCCTCAGATGTCATAGGGACAGCCGCTGGGCTCGCCTCCTTCTCTTCCTGCCGCTCAGAGATTGCGGCCCTCTGCTGCCTCATACGCCCGTGTCCTCAAAACCGTCGCTTCGTATTTTTTGTCCTTTTTTTTTAAGGCAGGGGTCCATCTAGTCCCTGTTGCTCCATCTTCCCGAGAAATCTGTTCTGACTTTTAAACTTTCTTCTGTTTCAATAGTTCTTTCTTGTTTTGTATATTTGTGTGTGTGTGTGTGTTATTAAATTAGCTATTGGTTTGTCCACTTGATTTGTTTTTCAGGAAATCGTGATTTTGATTTATTAACTCAATCTTGGGTTTTTCTGTTCTCTACTTGATTGATTTTACAGGTGGAAGCCTCTTTGGCCTGCTGAGCAAGAATAATCGTTTTGGTAGAAATCCAGTTGTGCTGTTGGGCATCCTGGTGCACTTTATAGCTTTTTATTTAATATTTCTCAACATCCCTGGGGACGCCCCTATCGCTCTCTTGAGGGAACTGATAGCAGAGCTTACATCAAACCCAGGTACAGTGACTGTCATTTTTCTAGTAATTTAAGGACGGATGAGAGATAGGTTGGCTGGATATTCAAAATGGAGTAGTTCATTTTTTTTTTTCTGAAAGTCTGCTATCTTTATAAGGCCATCTGCCAAGTGTGAATGGAGCCAGAATGAGTTTAAACAGGCAGCTGTAGAGAATCCCGTAATTTCTGTAATTGTTGGTTTTAACCTTTCTCCCTACTAAATCTTTTTCTTGATCCATGAAGAAGCACAGAAATATCTGATTGGAGTTTTGTATCTCTGCTTTTGTGAGCAATGAAATCTCTAGGGCTTAGAGCCTCAGACAGAACGGCGGGGAGCAAGGGACAGTGTGCCAGCTGGGCGGGCCGGCCAGGCCTCCCATGCCGTTACTATGAGTCTGGAGGAGTTTGGTTCATTGCGCTCAACTCTCAAATTCATTCTCGATGCAGATGTTGCCGTCCAGGTCCGCAGCCTGGGGGCCGCTCCGCTAGTTACTAGCCCAGTGTTTGCGAGGCGGAGGGTGAGCGCCTCGTCAAGCAGAGGTTCTTCCTGTCAGTTCCAGCCTTTATTCTTGTTTCGGAGCGTTGACAGCTTGAAAGAAAGTGCTTTTGTGGGTGGGTCGCTTTGACATGCCACACAGGCGCTAGCGAATGTCGTCAGCGCGCATTCTAACTGTGTTTTCTTCAGCAAGGAGATCGCCATCTTCTGCAGCTTCCTGCTGGGCCTCGGCGACAGCTGCTTCAACACGCAGCTGCTCAGCGTGTCCTGGGGCTCCTCTACGCCGAAGACAGCGCGCCCGCCTTCGCGGTCTTTAAGTTCGTCCAGGTAGCCTGGACCTCTTCAATCGCGGGTCCCTTTCTTTCTTAGTGCTTTAACTTTGTTTTTGTTAATGTTCCTTAAATGAAAGGCAGGGGCCTCCTTTAAAAGGATTTGTGATTAGATTGGGAAGGGGGGGCGCCCCCTCTCTTGTTAGAGAGTTTCCCTTCTGGTGTCCTTGGCTCAGCTTAGGGACGTCCTTCTGTCCTCCAGTAGGTGCCTGAGTTGAGTTCATTGGTAGTTCTCACTGTGTGTGCACATTGTTTTACGCCCAGTTTCCCACAATGTGCTGTTTCAAATGACAGAGGTTGTGGTTTACTTGATTGTCACTAGCTGTCAACGGGATTTTCCGGTGCGCGTTTGTGTGCACGTGTGAGTGTGAGCTAGTGACACACAAGTCTCTTCTGGGCGCAGAAAGAGCCGAGGGCACAGCCAGTCACGGCGCGGGGGGCTGACTGGGGAGCCTGGGTCACTGTGTGCATGTCGTGATTTGTCTTCTTTGTCCCCAGTCCATTTGTGCGGCCGTGGCGTTTTTCTACAGTAACTACCTTCTCCTTCACTGGCAACTCCTGATCATGGTGATATTTGGGTTCTTCGGGACGGTCTCGTTCTTCGCCGTGGAGTGGGAAGCCGCCGCCATGGTCGCCCGGGGCTCTGACTACCGAAGTATTTGATCCCGGACGCCGGCGCCTCGTCAGACAGCAGCTGAGTGGCAGGGCTCGGTCGGAGAAGCCGCCGTTCATTTTCACAGTATATTGGGTGATACTCAGTACGGAAAAAATCAGAGAATGAAGAGTGCTGAGTCTGCTGGAGCTGGTGCGCACGTTTACAGACACTGGCTACTTAAAACAGGTGGAATAAGGGAAACGTGTTCTGTTGGTCATAATTGTTCAAAGATACCTTTCAATCATCTGTCTCGAGTTCCTTATAATCGTGTTATGGAATGTAAATGTCCTCCTCTCCTTCCTGTTCCTTTGAGAGATCTTACCTCCATTCAAAATACCAGGCCACGTGTCACGTAAGGCTTCCTGCTGGGTGTTGAGCACGTGTTACGATGTGATAATAGGGAGCTTATGGCACTCCACATCATGTGTCTGGAAATGACATTTAAATAAATCATGAGATGCTGAAACGGAATCTTATCTTTTAAAAGATTTGCACTTTATTTCTCTTCAAATGTATGGCTTGATAAGTTTTCTTACCTTGCAGTTCATAGCAAGGACTGACTCATAAACTATTGTAAAATGACGTAAAAATTGTCTTAAGTCTTAAAAACGGGAATTTATGAATGAACAAAAAGCACATTAAGAAAGCAAACATATTTACTGGAGGAGGAATTTGCCTCGTAATTTTCCTAGAAGATGTGATGCAAAAAAAAAAAAGAGAGAGAGAGAGAGCTCTGGTGGCAGGTGGCGTCCTGCAGGTGACGCCATTGTGTACACGGTTCTGGGGACGCGCTGTGACTTTGGGGCATGTCTCCATGGAAAGATTAACTTTCCGTCATAAGAGCTTGCTTAAAAATTTTTTAATTTAGAAACCATAAAATTCACCATCTTAGAACATATACTTTAGATTTTTCTAGTGTGTTCACAGGTTCGTCCAGCTATCACCACGATAATTCCAGAACATTTTCATCGCCCCCGAAGACCTCCTGTGCCCGTTAGCAGCCACTCAGCTGCTGCCTTCTCTGTGGATTTGCCTGTTCTGGATGTTTCTTATGAACAAGAGAGCCCGTTTTTAAATGTGATTTTCAACTGTACAAATGAAGACATTTAGGGTGAAGTAGATTCAGCCAAGAGGACCAGCAATACTTGGTGTCCCATTACTTTTATAAAAAGTCTGCTGGAAAGTTAGAAGCCTTGCGGTTGGCAGTGGAGCGTGATTTTCAGACTCGACGCGAAGTGCAGGGCGTCGGAAAACCCCACGGGCCAGAACCCTTACGGACGTTTCTGGATGTTTCGTTCTGTGGAGCTGGAGCACCGAGCTCTTGTTCTCCATGGTAACGTTCGGCTTTCTTTTCTTGAAGTTGTGATAAACTCGATCGGCTTAGTTGATCCTAAATATCAGTACTTGTGAATGCTGTTACGGAAATAACACGCGATTCGGCCTCTTGAGCACGTTATCGTTTGCCCTGGTGTTAGTTTTCCATCATGTTATATAGCCGAGGAACCCCAAAACCTATGTGCTTGAAATCGCATGCATTTGTCACCTCACTTTCTGGTGGGTCAGGAATTGACGTGGCTGAGCTGGGTCTCCAGCTCAGGGCCTGTCACAGGCCTGTGGTCAGGTGGGTGGACCCACGTCTCAGCTCACTCAGGGGTTGTTGGCAGTCGGTTCCTGCAGGCTGTTTGTTGGGCTACCACGTTGCATGGAGCCGTCCTCCGGGGACCTCACAACATGGCAACTGTCTTGATTAAAGAAAGCCAGTGAGAGTGCCACAGCCCTTTATAACAATCCCGAAAGTGAAAACCTGTGGCTTCTGCTGCATTGTCTTTGTTAGGTGCAAATCACAGTTCCAGCCCACACCCAACGGAGGAGATTGCACGGAGCGAGACCCCAGAGTCGTAGGTTCTTGGGACGTCCGACACTGGCTGCTTACCTCACCAGGCCTAAACCGTTGTGCATTTACGAGGGAACTAGTTCCACCACTGCCCCACAGTGCGCCTTCTCCCGGGCTCTTAGAACTCCATTTGCTCATCGTGCATCTGCAAAACTAGGCGGGTGCAAAGGGGTTAACAGCCCGTTAGTGACACTGAGTGCTTTAACCTGGGAAGAGGTTGCACCTGATCCCCACTTGGAGGCTTCCTGGTAACTGTTCTCGAAAGGGAAATGGAGTGGAGTGTGGTGGCTCCTGGGCCGCCTCCCACGACTGTGCGTGATGTTATTCACTCTCGGTTCGGTACTCACATTTTTGTTGTTTTCTTGTTTCTTTTTTTAAACTGAGTTTTTATGTCTCTAAATAGCGTTTCTCTTGGCATGCTCTTGAGATGACTGCTAACATTAAGCTCATCTTTTAAATTCTCATGATGGGAGTTAAAAATGAAATGCGACAATGAATAAAAGAGTTTGATTTTCATGCTTATCTTTCCCATGCTGTAAAAGAGTTTACCGTCATAGCTGTAGGTGAGTAAAAAGCCTTGGCTGTGTGTGTGTGTGTGTGTGTGTGTGTGTGTGTGTGTGTGTGTGTGTAAATATGGGTATGCTGCTTTTTCATTGACAATTTCATATGGCATGAGATTCGGCTTAGACAAACCTTGAGCAACCTTTATCACTTGGGCAGGGCCTTCCTTCCCTGGTTGGGAATCAATTAAAATGGGAGTGACCTTCCCTTAACTTTTGGAGACATTGAATAGCCCTCAATTACCTTTTAGCTGACCAAGGAGGTGTCTGCGCTGTGGCCAGCACCACTTGCTGTCCCTGCATCCTCACTTCTGGGGAAGTCAAAACTCGGTTATGTGAAAGATCACGGAGCAAGACGTTTGGCTTAAAGGGTAACTCAACAGGGTCTTTCTTTGATCAGTTTCAGTCTTGGGACCCCAAATACACTTGAAACATTGGGAATTGTCCTGCCTATAGTTATTATAATCTCCCTGGTGTCATAGTCTCTCAAAAGCTTTACAGTTATGTTTTGCAGCTGCTAACTGCCGAGCAAATGATCTTCCTAAGAGCATCAAAAGGAAACTGGAGAGAACGGCTGACTTGAGGGTCGTGAACCTGGGACTGTGAAGGTGAAAGTCACAGAGATGAAGCAAAACCAAGGTCAAATGAGTTGCAGAGGGAACTGGGACACTAATCCCTTCTTTTTGGACCTCATCTCTCAGTCCGAGATGAACGGAACGGGGGAACTGTTAAAGAGAAAACCACAGGCCCCGAACCGTGTCACTCATGCTAAAAGCCCATGATCCCAAACCCGGATTCAATGCCTGATCCGATCGCCGTTTCCAGCCTCTCCCAGAAACATAGCCTTAATCAACCAGTCTGTAATGTCCTGGTCAACACCAGCCAGGTCATCTGTGGCAAGGGCCCTGCCATCATCACCCCCATCTGCAAGAGTTGATTTGCATGATAAAAACCCTTGCCGGTCTCTTCCTCCCCCAACCCCAAAGCTACCCCCCCCACCCCGTGCCTCACCCTTCTTCCTATAAAAACCTTCCATGCCCCACACCCCCTGGGAGCTCCTTTTGGTCGCTGGATGGGACGCTACCTCATTCGTGAGTTGCTTAATAAAGCCAATTAGATCTTCGAATGGACTCTGTCAAATTTTGTTTTTTAACAGCCCTAATTCTGTATGAACTGAGATAATTTAAAGAAAAAGCTGCTTGCAGTTGTAGACACGTCATAATCCAAAAAAGGCTCATGTGAGTGTTTCTTTTTTACTTCAATTCATAGGTCTTTTTTTTTTTCTTCCTTAAAATGTTGTCAGATATTCCCAATTCTTCAATCTTCTTTGTTTATATCTGAGCCCGTTTGACTTTTTTTTTTTAAATTGGTTTAGTTATCTCCATTTTACATTTTAAAAGGGATCTTTTGGGATAATTGTCACATGAACTGAAAGCGAAGACTTGGTGACTCATCTGTAGACGCCAAGGGAGCACTCCGAGGGAGAAACAGATGTCTTTTTCTCTGCTGCTTTTGTGTGGCTATAACCGTTCAAACAAACGAGGAGCGCAGCAAATGTTTTCACTTGGCATGCTGGGTAAGTCAGGCTGTCAAACTGACGATTCTGTCAGAGGGAGCCGGGCGGGGAGGCGGGGCTGGGCTCCTGCAGGTGGCCGGACCCACAGCTACAGTGTGTGTGTGTGTGTGTGTGTGTGTGTGTGTGTGCGCGCGCGTGTGTGCACGTGCATGCACGTGCATGCACGCATGTGCTCCGTTCTGCGAGAAATGATTTATTTTGCGCTTGCTTAAGACCGAAGGCAGCAGCAAACCCTCTAACCTAGGAGCCATTTGGCCTGTCTCATTACTTTTCAGGATGAAGCGCGTTGTGTTTGGGATACAGCCTGTTTTCTTTCCTGAGCTGTCAGCGTTATCATTTTACTCCTTTCTGGATTCGTGTCATCGTCGAACAAGTGTGGACGAAAGAAGGGCTCTGTAATCAATTTGCCACATCCGGTGGCCAAAAGTAACCTCACAGGGTGATCCCGTCATAAGTTCCTCGCTGGGTAGCTCATGGTGCGTCGTCCCACCCCAGGCCTGTGACTTTTGTAAAAGGTCATCATCTTTGACTTACGCAAGCCCTGTTCCCTGTTTTTGTGCATCTGGGGTCACTAGCTTTGCAAAGCCCCCTTTCAGACCCCTCCAGCGAAACCGCCCTCGAAAGAGCACGGGATTTCATTTAACTACCCATCGTCCTGTCCCCGCCCTCTTCCTCCTCCCCGTGCCATCCGCCTCCGTTCCTTCCCTGATTCCAGATGTAGGAAGGAAACGGCAGGACTGTCGTTCTCCAGGCATTTGTCTCAGTCTGCTGAGCTCTTGCTTCCAGGCGTGTCCTCTGTGTGGCTCCAATAAACTCTTAGGACAATTTCCTCCAGGTTTGGACATCTGTACATCAACGCAAGTGAGAGGTGAACAGCCCAACGCAGAACACGGCTGTGTGTGTCTCTTCATTCCAAACACTCACCATGCGTGGCGGTCTCCAGCACATGCTCACGGCGCCGTGCCCTCCGAGGCTCGACTTTTCAGGGCTAATTTTCTTTGTTTACAGACCTCTCTCATACCTCCCGAGTGCTTAACTCTACACCAAGGCACTGTTGCAACACTTTACAAGTGTTGTAATCTAGGTACCTTTATTACACCCATTTTATACACAGAAAGCAAGTAGAAATGAATGGGAAAGAGGTCAAGTTAAACACCAAGATGGCAGAGCTAGTAAGTGACAAAGGCGAATTAAACTCCAGACATCCGCCTTAGAACCTGGATGATTAACAGCTGTGTTACAGGTGGCCGCAACAGCAGGGTGCCAGGACTGTCACAGCCGAGGCAACGTGGAGTCAACTTGTTTTCTGGGGGAGCTGTAAAGTCGGGGGGAGTGTGCTAAGTAGAATGAACCCTCCCCACCAGTATGCCCACATCTTAATCATTGGAACCTATGAACGGACTACATGGTAAGGGGGAATTGAGTTTACAAATGGAATTAAGGACGCTAGTCAGCTGACCTCGACGGGGAGATTACCCAGAATCATTTTGGTGGGCCCAGTGTAATCACAAGGGTCCTTATACGTGAAAGAGGCAGAAGGTCCGGGTCGGGGTAGGTATCATGCAGGAGACTCAACCGCTGTTTCTGGCTATGCAGATGGAGGGGCCGTGAGGCAAGGATGGTGGGAGCCTCCAGAAGTTAGAAAAGGAAAAGGAAGACGACAATCGTCTCCTAGAGACCCCAGAAGGAACCAGCCCTGCTGACACCTTGATTTTCGCTCCGCGAGAGCCATGTTAGACTTCCAACCTTGAGAACTGTAAGATAATAGATTCGTGGTGTTTCAGCCACTCGGTGTGTGGTCATTTCCTACAGCAGTCATAGAAAATGAATACAGGGAGAGAGGATTTTTCGAAAACCCTACTTCTTTCATGATGCCTGACAACCCATAGAAGGTGAGAGAATGTTGTCATTTTCATTAAATGTCCTGCTTCAGAAAATATTGGTGGTTCTTAATTTTCTACCCGAGGAAGCCCAAACCTCGTAGCCTACGATCCAGCCACTTCTAACACCTGGTCCCGCCATGCCCCGTACTGCCAAACTGCCTCTGCTCCCATAGCCTCCAACACGTACCCTCCTCTCTAGACAAGCTTATTTTGTTTTTGCTTCGTGAATACATTCTACTTCCTCCAGAACCTCTGTCTTTGTTCGTATTGATTTTTTTTCCTGGCCTGACCTCTCTTTCCCCTCCCTGCCATCCGAATCCCATTTCTCTTCCAGGGCTGGGCATGCATCCCACTGCCCTATGAAGCCGCCTTCTGTCCCTGATCACGACAGGTCCCAGCTTTAAAGCAGCCCCCACGGGTGGCATCTTGTCTCGCGTTGCTTCCTTTCTCCCCGTGCATTTTTCTTGTTCTTGCATTGAGATCAGCTCCCGGGGAGAAGGGCCATTGTTTCATACATATCCTCTGTGCTGAGCAGGGTGACGATCATTTTACCCCCACTACGTCCACGTGGAATGTGTGGGACTTCTCCCCACACCGCCAGTTCTCTGACTCCAGCTGGGAGGCCAACGATACCATTCGATTCAATGACCTGGAGTTAGGTCGGGCCCCTCAGGAATCAGGGGTCAGTCCACATGAGCAGTCTCACTTCAGATGCCTGTTGCAAGTCCAGGCACCCGTACCTCTGACCGACCTGGCCATAAGTCAGGGGGTAGGGTAGTTCCCAAACCCGCCCTTTTTTGTGTTCAATAATTTGCTAGAATGACTCACAGAGCTCAGAAAAAAAAAAAAAACCAAAAAACAAAATAAACAAAAACGGTTTACTTGTATGACTGGTTTATCATACAGGAGACAACTCAGAAACGCCAAATGGAAGAGATGTGTGGGGCGAGGCCCAGGTGAGTGGAGCCTGGCGTTTCCATGCCCTCTCCTGGCACGCCACCTCCTAGCTCATCCGTGTGCTCGCCAGCCCAGAAGCTCTCGAATCTCAACCTTCGAGAGTTTTCACAGAGCTTCATCCCCAGCCCGCCCTTCCAGGAGTCCAGTGGATGTGGCCGAAAGTTCCAACTCTCTAATCTCTTGGTCTTTCTGGTGATCGGCCCCATTGCAAGGCCACTCAGGGGCCCCATCTTAACTGCCCAGTTAGCATAAACTCCAGTGTACTCAACGGGGTCATGTGAATGACAAATGACACTCCTATGACTGAGTTTTCAGACTGCGCCTGGAACTGGGGACAAAGACCAGACGTTATTATACTTCAACTAGCATAGGTCCGAGCTTCAAGATAAGGCGTTAGCAACGATTAGCTAAGGCTCTATGATTTCTAAAACGGGAAATGTGATCAATTTAGACTGGCAGCTCTAAAACCATCAGGTGCAGACACAGAAGGAACCTCAAGACGTTTAAAACTTAAGACACGGTTAAGGAACGTGAAGTGTTCATAGTTCTTAATGACAGTACAGAACTTCACCTCTAACCTGAACCCTGCCGCAAAGGCCCACTGCCACCCTGCGCAAAGTTTAGAAGTCACCAAAATCTTCCGTTGGGGAGAACGCCCCCCCTGTCTGTTTTCCTGTTATCTGATGGGATGCATCGCCGCCCACACCCCATGACTCTCGTCTGTCTGCCCGTCCCAGCTGCTGCTGCAGCCTTGAGTTTCTCTGCTTTCCTCTTTTATCAGATATCTGGCGAAGAGTGTTTTTCTTGGCATCAGAGAACTGAAGCGCTGGCTGTCCTTCAAGGAGGTAAAAAGTCCCAAAGCCGGTGTACGTGTCCAGGGAGAAGGCACTTACTTTTGGCACAGAGAGGGAAGAATTGCCTTGATTATGGTCATGTATGAAATTTTCTCCAATTAAACAGCCTCCCCCTTTGTGCTGTGGTTTCTGAATCACCTGTGCCATTCAGGGGTGGATAATAGCCGACTCTCGACAGATTGTTGCTGCTATAATCTTTTTTTTTTTTTTTTAAAGAAAGAAAATTGCGCACATAATAACGTGTTTGAAAAAGCCTCTGGTGTACATCCTTATTTGTTTTCAGGCTGCAGAACTGTATGTGCAGATAAGTTTCTATGGTTCGTTTGTTTGTTTGTTTGTGTCTGTTTCAGTGCAGACGGTATCCAGGCTTAGAATTGCCTGTATTTGTACCTCTATTAATATCATGCCCATCTCCAAGGTACGCAAGGGTGTTGGGCACAGTCAGACTCTGTGATGATCAGTGAAATGTATGGGTTTAAATTTAGCGGTGACCAAGAATAAATAAGTAAATATTGCAACTTCCAACATGAAATGTGTCCCATGCTAATGAAACCTCAAAAGGAGAAGAATGAGATCACTCAGAGAAACAGACGAATTCCTAGAAAGACTCTGAAGTCGACTCCAAAAGAAACAGGAATCTGAAAGACCTAGACAATAAATAATTTTAGTTAGTAGTTAAAAATCTCCCCTCAAAGAAAACTCCAGCCCCAGATGGCTTCACTCGTGAATTGTATCAAATATTTAAAGAAGAAATAATACCTATCCTTCACAAACTTTTTCAAAAAATCAAGGAGGAAGAAAACGTTTTCCAACTGATTCCGCGAGGCCAGTTTGGCCCTGAGATAAAAACCAAAGACATCGTAGAAAAGAGAACTACAGATGAACTCATGAGTGTGGAGGCCAAAACATTAGCAAACTCAACCCAGATCAAACGAACATTTACAAAGTATTACGCACCATGACCCAGGAGTGCAACATTAGTTTACCATCCGAATATCAATTTAATACAATTATGTCGTTTTTGTGCACCAATGACCCTTCCAACCAAGTGGGTGTCCTCCAGGCAATTCAATTCCAACACTTGCAGAGTTAGCACACGCCCCATTAGCTGAAGGCTCAGTCCCACGCGACAGCCCCCACTTCGGACTCCACCCCCAAGTCTGACTGTCCGCCAGGGCTCCCACTTCCTACCACAAATTCGGAGGCTCCCACAACCCCTCCCTCAGGTTTGATAATTCTCTAGAACATCTCTCAGAATCGGAAAAGTGCAAAGCAGTTTTATTGGGAAGGACACAACTCAGGAACAGCAGGAAAGGGTGCGCAGGGCAAGGCGGGGTGGTGGGCACAGGGCTTACACGCCTCCTCTGGGCGCAACAGCCTCATGCCGCCTCCGTGTGTCCGCCAGCGGGGAGGCTCCCGCAGCCCTGCTCAAGCGTCTTCATCAAGATTTCGTTACTTAGACACGATTGATTAAATCATCGACCTCGCCGCCGAGAGAAATCCAAGACCTAATTGAACTGAGAGAAGTTCCATGTTTATGAAAACGAGGATTCGAATCGTCAAGATGGCAGTCCTACCCCATTGATTTATAAAATTGATGCAATTCTTATCAAAACCTCAGTTGGATTTTTTTTTTTTGAAATCAACAAGATGACTTCAAAATGTATAGGCAAACACAACGGACCTAGAATTGGCAAAACGATTTTGATAAAGAAGAACAAAAGTTTGGAGAAAATTGTTTTTTTTTTTTAAATTCCAAACTTACTATGAAGAAACAGTCTTTAGGACAGCATGCTGTGCGCACAAGGACAGATCGCTGGACATAACTGAGAGTCCAGAAATCCTCATTTTTATGGTCAGTTGATTTTCAACAAAGACACCACAATGGTTCGGTGGGGAAATGCTAGTCTTTCCGACAAACATTGCTGGGACGATGAGAAATCCACACGCAAAAGCAGCGAACTTCCGCTCGCACTTTGCATCAGACAGAAAAACTCATCCCAAATGGATCATAGACCTCAAGGTAGGCGCTAAAACCATAAACTTCCAGGTGAGAACGCTGGAGAAAATCGTGGTGACCTTGGCTGGGGAAAGAGTTCTGAGACAGAACACGAAAACCAGGACCCCAAAAACTGAAAGCGTGAACTTCATCAAAATGAAAACCTTTCGTGCTTGAAGGCGCCATTCAGAAATGGAAAGACAAGCCGCCGACTGGGAGAACATTTGCAAATTATCTCTCCGATAGAAACGAACGAACAAACTTCCATTCGGGATGCCAGACCCCGGGGCAGGTGTCCTCCCCCAGAGTTTCTTCTTCCTTCTGAGGTCATCCCTTGCTCTCGTGGCAGATGAGGAAGAATGACGAAGGAGAAAGCCAGGTGCTGGTCCCCGCTGGGAGTTTGGAAACAGATCCAACCGCGCCATCTGGGAATGGGGAATGTGATGGCTTCTAGGATTCCTATTAGCCAGGACAGGCT
Organism: Eonycteris spelaea; assembly: GCA_003508835.1. NCBI lineage: Eukaryota > Metazoa > Chordata > Mammalia > Chiroptera > Pteropodidae > Eonycteris > Eonycteris spelaea. The sequence continues at coordinate 1,433,652 of PUFA01000279.1, forward strand.
CTGCTCGACCAGACACACCTCTGTTTGCTTCCGTGTCCCTGGTCAACCAAACACCCCAACCCCTGGCCAGTAGCTTCAGATTAATGCCTACCGCGTGGGCAGAAGTTTCAGCCATGTCTCTTTAGCCCTCTGATCCTGCGTTGCTTGCAAGATCAACAGACCCCGAGTGGAAGGCCTGGCGTCTTTTCAGCCTGGGGTGTGTTAGGCATTACCACGGGGCTGGTTTCAGAGCCTTGCAGAACGAGAATCCGGGCTCCTGTCCCCCTGTGCCCTGCAGAGGGCGTCCTGCTCTTGCAGTTGGTTTGTGTGCATCTGGAGGTGGTCGCCTCTTTTTCTGTAGGGAACACCCAGGGCCAGGCTGGAAGAGGATTAGAACGGGCTTAGTAAATTCAAATGCAATTTATCCCAGACAAGAAAAAGTGAAGGAGTTCATCACCACCAAACAAGTATTACAAGAAGGTTAAGGGGCCTTGGGGCCTTCTTTAAGAAGGAAGGGGCGAAGAAAACCCAAGAGAAACCAGCCCCTCCAGGGTGGCTCCTGTGGCCCTGGTCTGATTAGGTGTGGAGGCATCCGTCACCGTCCCGTGGCCTCGGTTCTCGCTTCCCCCTCACATCCTCGGTTCAGAGATTGTCTTTATCTTCCGTGAAAAGCACCGAGAACTCAGTGTGTGGAAAATTGAAAACCTTTCCAGACAACAGTCTTTTGAAAAGAGTTTTGCCTAAAAACATAACAACGCACAAGCTGAGTAGGACCGATGCATTGAGCTCTCGCTGCCCTTGACCTAACAAGAAAACAGGAACAGGAAGGCTGGGAAGCAACAGCTGAAACCGATACATAAATTCATTTTTAACCAGGGGTCGATTTTTCCCCCAGCACTAGAATTCCTGAGAAGGACAGTAGACGAGAATATACATATGTCGCCTCAGAATCATTTAATACCAATGCAGGAGCCAAGACAAGGCATAGAACCCTTAAGGCTGGCTCCTGGGGTCATGTGTCCTTCCTTCCCTTTGACGCCTGTTGTTAACCATCCCTCGACACCTGCCGTCAGAAAGTGGCATCTGCCGTGCAACTTGAGCCGCCCTGACTGGGACTGGGGTGAGTTCCCTGTTCTTTTCCCGGCATGAGTCCCGTTACTTCTGCGGTGGGTTGCATAGTGTCCCCCGCCTCCAAATATATCCGCGTCCTCACCCCCGGTACCTGTGCATTTACCTCTTTGGTACACAGGGTCTTTGCGGATGTGATTACGGTGAGGATCGAGGCGAGACCTTCCTGGATTTAGGGGATGGCGGCGTCCTTACGGGAGAAAGGAGAGGGAGATGGGAGACGCACAGAGGGGAAGGGAACGTGAAGGCGGAGGCGCGGAACGCCAAGGGTGACCCGTGGCTCCCACACACCAGCCGAGAGGAGCGGGGCCTGGGACCTGGGACAGGTCCTCCTTCCGAGGCTCAAAGAAACCCACCCTGCCCACACCTGCACTGTGAGAGAACGTCCTGAGACTTCCATTGTGAGCCTGCTGGGCCCCCTTGCCTTGGGCCGTGGTGACTTCAAGGGGTCCAACTTCTCCCAGACTTCCCTTGTCCTCACTGGCTCTCCTCCGGGGACCCTCACGGGCCGAGTGTGGGCTTTGTCTCTGCTCTTCCTGCCTTTGCTCTCGCCTTTCCTGGGGTGGGTGGCCACGTCCCGAGGTCCGATGGTGTATGTCAGAAGCTGAAAGGAGTCCCAGAGGGCCGACGTGTTCTCCTACCTTGTCCTCAGGTTTCTGCTGATTTCCTAAAAACAGGCTTCCCCTTTTTCTAAGCTCTCGGCTTGTCATACTTGCTCAGTCCGGTCCGGTTAGAGGGGCTGGGAGCTCAGGGCGGCTGCCGGTCCCCCCAGGGGGAAGAAGGTGACGGTGCGGGTTATCCAGGAGGCTGCTGGCTCCCGGCCAAGCCCCCGGCCAGCCTGGGCAGGTGGACACCTCCACAGTGAGTCTGAGCCCCGACGTTCACCCCCTCTCCCTGGGGAAGGGAGCAAGTGGACAGATGCTCCCCAAGGTTGAAACGCTGTCAATCTTCCTGACACTGGTTTTTGCCGCTGGATCCTGAGGTGAGTCCCGAAGGGCCGGGGTCAGGCTGTCAAAGGTGGCGGGGTCACCCCTGGCTGTGTCCCCAAAGCCCTAGATCCAGCAGATGAGCTGTAGGAGGCTCTGGGCCAATTTTCTCGTGCTGGGGACAGCTGACCTCCCACTCAGCATCGCTTTACAGTGACATGCAAGACCCCCCTGTCCCCCGCCAGGATCTGCTGCGCGTCACAGCCTGCAAGCGAACGAGGTTATGTCTGAGCTGCACAGACATAAATCACCCAGTTCAACCTCCTGTCCTTTCTGCAGCTGAGAACACGGTGCCCGTGGCTGCATCACACGCAGAGGCCGCCCGCTGGGTCCTGGGTCCCCGCAGGAGGCACGCACGGAGGAGTGGCAGGTGGCCCCAGCTGGCACTGGGCTTCGGGTGTGAGCCTGGGTGTTGGGATGAAGGAAAGGCAGAGGAGGTGGTGTTGGGAGGGGGCTGGAAGGCACAGGAAGCCCTCAGGGCTTTCGAGGACACTTCTATTTTAAAGGAGCTGGTTCAATGACCCCTTCCATCAGCATTTCCACCCAGCAGCGCTTGGGGAATGGGATAAGGAGAAGCGAGTTTTCTGGGGGGAGGAAGTAGCAAGGCTCTGGGGTGAGATGCTGCCTAGACTCTAGGGGCCTCTGCAGGGGAGCGGGGGGGGGGGAGGGGGTGGGGGTGGTGTTCCCCCTGGGGCTGCCGGTCTGAGACAATTTCAGGGTCGAGTATTTGGGACTACTTGAACATATTGTATTTTTAATGTGAGCGTATAGTACTTTTACAGGGAAAATAAAAACCCTCTCAGTTAAAAAATTTGTATTTATGCAAAACCAGGGAAATGCATATATGCATTGTTATCTTTCTTTCTTACATAAAATGTAGCACACTAGAAACTGTTCTGTATTCTGCTATTTGTACCTAATAATATATCCTGGAGATTTTTCAAATCATTGTCATAACTTTGTGAATGTACTACGTGACCCTGGTACACTTTAAAATAATTAATTTTAGGACATTAACAATTTCAGGGGTTTTAGGAAAACAAAAAGAATTTTTTTTAAACATGGGAGAATATTATCACAGATCAGAGACGCTTAAAGAGTAATCAAGAGAAATTCATAAACCGAAATAGACACCAGTTTGACAATAAGTAGTTATAAAAGATATTCTTGGGAAAATTTAAACATTTAGATTTGAACTAGGTATTAGATGATTAAATAGATCATTAGATGATATTATGCAATTACTGTTAATGTTCCAATAACATATGATTATGTTTTTTTATTATCTGTGAAATTATCCTTATATTTTGAAGACTTAAGCTGATATAAGTACGGGTGAACTGTCATGATATTTACAAGAGATGTTAAAATTGTACAGGAAAAGTATATTAGAAAAATAAATATACCCCAAAACACCCTTAAAATGTTCAAATTGCTTTTTCAGTGATTTTCCCCTAACATCCTAGATATTCTGTACTCCCCTCTCTCCTGTGTGCACACACACACGTGTGCTCACACACGTGCACACACGTACACACATGTACATGCGTGCACACATGCACATATGCACACACACGCACACACGCACGCACACACGCACACCGGGCCCGTCTCCGCAGCCCCCAGCATCGCCGCGGCCGGGCTTGACCAGCGCTGACGTCCTCATGTCCCGTTTAACTTTCAGCCTCGGCCGGCCTCCCGCCGCTCGTGTCTCCGCCTGGCTTCCTGTCCCGTTCCCGCGCGGCCCCTACGCTCCCGCACCTGCCGCAGGTGGTCCGCGGACGCCGCCCTCGCCCCCGGTGGGCCTCGCGTCTCCTCTCGCCCTGCACCTCGGCCGCCAGCGACGCCCCCTGCACTACGGGCCGGGCCGAGGCGCGTCCCTCCCGCCGCACCGTGTGGCGCCCGCCCGCCAGTCCGCGACTCTCGGCCTCTCAGGGGCTGAGCGGAGGACGGGCGTCTGTTTCCTAGGGACACAAGAGCACGTGACCACAAGCGGGGCCGACACACCGACGTGCCTTCTCTCCCCGCTCCGGAGGGCGGACGCCGGGAATCACGGCATCAGCAGAGCCGGGCTCACTCCGAAGACGCCAGCGGGGAAGCCCGCCTTGCCCCTTGCATCCCCGCGGCCCCGCGTGCCTTGGCTTGTGGCGGCATCGCTCCAACCCCGCCGCCTCCTCCCATGGCCTCCTTCTCCTCCCTCCCAAGTCTCCCTCTGCCTTCCGCGCGCAAGGACACTTGTCGCTGGATTTAAGCCCAGCCGGATAACCCAGGACGATCTGATCTCGAGTCCCTTGATGATGGCTGCAGAGAATCTTTTCCCAAATCCGTATTTGGACGTTGTGGTAGGGTCCAGGCGCGGCTGTGTTTCTGAGCCGTGCTTCCCTCCCAGGAGTCCCTAAAAGGTGGCCTGTCCTACTGCCTAAGACCCTTTCACATCGGCAGCGCCCCCCACCCCACCTCCAGGACCTTTTCGGTATCTTATAAACCCTTCCTGGTTTTCAACCCAAAATAAACTAAAGACCATTTTTCTCAAGATCGCTTTCCCTCAAACTCCATTCACCCCATTTTCCTTAGCTCCCAGACGGCCCAGAAGAGCAGCCCACGTTCCTGGTCTCCCCGCCTGGGCCTCCTGCTGGACTCTGCGCCGTCTGAGACCGAGCCTGCCGTCCACGACCGGATGGCTGCCGGATGGGGTTTCTCCGTATCCTCCAGCTCTTACCTCGTTTCCTGGGTGGGGGTCTCCCCCCTTCTGCTGCTGGGAACACATGGGCCAACAGGGGGTCTGTACCGGGCGGACGGGCCTGGGTGGGTCTCACGAGCTGCCTGGTGATGTTGAGTCTTCTCTGGGCCTTGGTGGGCTTAGCTGCAGGTGGTCAGACACTGGGGGCGGGGCAGGATGAAGTGTCAGCAGGTGTGTGACCCTGCCGTGGGCGGGGAGTCCTCTAGGTGAAGTTGACTTTCCCTCTCTCCACACTCTGCTTCGAGGGGAGACGACGGGCTGAGGGACGTTTCGAAGGCCCAGGCCCCTTGCTCAGCACGGCCCACCCTTTCAGTGTGGCACAGGGTTTCCTCCCGTGAGGTCTCAGCTCTGGGTAAGAGGCTCCATCCACACCCGCTGGGAGCTTCATAATCCCTCCCCCCTCTCCTTGACAAAGAGAGAGCCAGAAAGGAGCAGGCAAGGCAGAAGCTACAGATATTTTTGTCACCTACTCTTGGAAGTGACCTCCCATTGCTCTTGTGTCTTCCGTCTGCTGGAAGCGGGTCCCAGGTCCAGCCCACAGTCCAGCGAAGGAGGTCCCAGGCGGGCACGAGGTCAGCAGGCTGTGTGCCTTGGCTCTCTCCATGGGAAGGCGTATGCGTCGGGGAGAGGGGGTGATATTGGCTGTGCGGGCGCTAGTGACACCCCCAGGTTTACCGATCGGGAACATTCTCTCCCCGGCCCGCTCGGCGGCCCCCTTAACTTACTTGATGATTGCTTCTGCCTGTGCCGGCACAGCCGGCTGAAAACCACAGACGGCAGGCGCATGTCAGGGCAGGCGGCGGCATACGTGTGCACACGCCGGCCCCGGAACGTCAGCGCGGAAGGGGGTCGCCGTGGTTTGCGGACGGAGGCTCTGCCTGAACGGCGGCCCGGGGCACACGTCACCCCTCTGGGCCAGACCGCGTGACCGCGTCCACACCCTGGGGAAGCCAAGGTGCTTCGGCAGAGGGTTCTCTCTGTTTCTGCCGCTGGCCAGAGTGGCTAGGCGACCTCTGAGCGGGCCAGGCCAGTTCTCCAGGCTGGGGGCAGAGTGCTGGGGGAGGGTGAGCAGGAACCAGGCCTCGCTCCTCCCTTTCCTGAAGGAGTGCAGGCTTTAAGGCAGCTGAGAGACCCCCTAATCCTGGCCTCAGTTTTCCCATCTGTGAAATGGGGGTGATAATACTGCTGGACACGGAGCTTCGCAAGAGGCCCTTCCTTCTGGAAGCCTCTGGAAGCTTCTGCCTTGCCTGGTGTGGTTACAGGATGTTCCCTTCCGTTGGAGGCTGGGACTCAGAATCCTCGGACGAAAAGAAGCACCCTACTTACGGAGAGGTTGCTTGTCGTCCGGCAGAGGTCGGGGGCGGTGGATGGTCAGTAACTGATTGTGGGGGGAGCCCCTGACATTTGGTGGCTTCCTGGTTGAGAGAAAGGCTCAGGGCTGCTCCCGAGCGAGGGCAAGGCTAGACGTCTTTGGGCAGCAGTCGGATCACGCTCTTCCAGCGGCCAGCTGCAAGTTCCGTGCTTGCGGAGACTGTGAGGGCCTTGTGAGGCTCGGTCAGGAAGGGCAGGCCACCACCCTTGACCGAAGAGGGGTCCTCCTCAGCCTGGGCGGGGGATGGCCCTCATCACTGGCCCCCGTGGCTGTGGCAAGGACTTCTGGAGAGTGGCCTCTCCGTCCCATTTGTTGCCCTTAGCTCCCCACCTCATCCCCCGACCCAGCACCCCAGAGCAGAGCCGAGGCCACCTTCCCCTGCCTGGCCCCTGTCATCGCAGGGCCCCGTGGACGCGGGGCCAGGCAGCCCCCAGCCTGCCGTACTCTGCACCCTGCGGGACGTTGCTCCCCGCCCCCACAGCCGCACCAGCTCTGCGCCTCCCCAGAAGATGTCCCGTGGTGGGGGAACTGATTCTGTCTGGTCCCTGCTGACTTATGCCTGTTTCCCGCCACCGCCTGTGTGTGTGCCAGGGCGGAGGAGGCGCCCGGGAAAGGGGAGCCGACTTCTCTCACCATGTCCACAGGGCGCACGCTTGTGTGTGTGTGTGTGATCGAAAGATCTGGGAGTCTGAGCGTTGAAAGTTTGTCTCAAAGGGTCTGGTTGCTGATAGCGCCCTGGCTGGGCATCGTGCATTTGGTCTCTCCGGATTTGAGTCGGGAGGGGCGGGGCATTGGGAGGGCCTACGTGATGGACAGTTTCAGCAAATCAAAGTTTGCATTTCTGGGTCGGTTCTATCCTCTCTTGTCACCACCTCCCCGCTTGTTGCTTCGGATCTTGTCACTTCCCACTGTCTCTGGGACCTGGTGTGCATTAGCAACAAGGCCAGTGCAAGCTTGACGGTGCCCCGAGCACCAGGGCCGACGCCCCACCCTGCTCACGGGGAGGAAACGCGCGTGGGTGGAGATCCTGTTTGGGCTGGAGACGGGCGGCCCGCAGCTCCACGGAAGTCAGCAGTTCTCAAAGCAGGGTCCCATGAGGCTCACTGAGATTTTCTTTCCACGTGTCCATCAAAGCCGACCAAAGGCAGAAACGGACCCGTGAAATCCAGCTGGCTTCAGCCAGACATTACAGAGAGTGCACGAATGTAAAAACAACGCTTTTCTTCTCGCTAAAATTGTGTTGTTTTGGAAACTCGAGGTCTTTTTTTATTATTATTATTAAAAAATGTGACTTACATTAACACGGAATGGTTTGTTATCGCTGGTTTTAAAGTGAGTTAATAACAACAGTTCGAACGTCTGAGTTTTAATATCTAACAGGGTAAATACTGACCAATACCATGCATGTCAACAAAAGGTGTTTGGGGCCGTCAGTGATTTTTAAGGGGGCAAAGGGACTCTGAGACAAAGAGCTTGAGAACCGCTGGTGTGAATAATATCATTTAATTGTCCAGCCACCTTCATGGGAAGCGGTGTTACTCCCATTTCACAGATGAATAAGTTCAGCCCCTGACAAGCTGCTTGCCCACGGTTTCACGGTAGATGGCTGAGTTGGGATTGGAAGGAAAACACTTCATTAAAAGCAAAAGTTAATACGTAGCAACTGTGAAAAAACAGTGGAATATGAAAAAAAACTTTAACGCATTTGTAAGTCTGTCCTGGAATATGTCCTTTGTCCCCACACTGAATTTATGCAGTTTGTATCATTCCTGCCTGTGCAATTTTGTATTCCAGAGCAAGATTCGAACCCGCGCACTCCTGCCGGACCTCACCTCCCCAGGGAGGCCCTGTCTCACACCCGCCCCGCACACGCACACGCTCTGCTCTTCTCTGCAGAGAGGCCGGTCCCTGAGCAGATAGGGGCACCAGCCCCCCGAGTGGGGAGCTTAAGGCCGGAGCCCTGCCCTGCCCCGTGGCGTTCCCAGGGAAGACGCCCGTGAAATGCCCGGTGGCCGCCCGGGGTCACGCCCCTGTGCCTGTCTCTCCCTCTCTGTGTCCCTGCCTCTCTCTGCCTGTCCGTGAGGAGGCCGCTTTTCCGTCTCTGTCCTTGCCTCTGCTCCCACCGCCCTGATACTCCCTCTTTCCCCTCCGGGCTCTCCTTTTGGGTGAAGGGCGGAAGGAAGGTGGGCACAGGAGTCCCTGAGCCAGCGAGGAAGTCAGCATCACATCCTCATGTCGCAGGCTGCCGGGCCTGGGCGTTCATGCTGTGTCCTGCAGGGGTTCCCCCTCCTGCTCAATTACCTGGCCTGGTATCACCCCCAACCAGAAATGTCCTCAGGATTATTTCCTGTTGGACCCAGTGGGTCCCAGGTGCCTGGATGGGTCTTTTGGTGCCACCAGGTCTCAAACACCTCTTCTTGGAGTTCAGGGAGAAAATTAAGCCGTTCCTGGGGGGAGGGGCAGCCTGCCCTCCTGTTGGGGGGGGACAGGGGTAGGGGAGACTCGGGGTGCACTTAGACTAGGGGGCACCCAGGGGCTTCAGGAGAGTCCCACCTTGACCCGGGTCTGTCCTGAGCCACATGGGAAGACCTTGGCTGCAGTCTGCCCACTTCCGCTGCCCCCTCCCCTTACTACAGAGCAGGGAGCAGCAGGAGCAGACCCACCCTAATTACAAGGCGGGAGAGGGCTGCTCCCTGCAGCCCAGACTTTAATTTCTCTAATAATAGCTGAGGCTCCCAGCAGCATTTCCCCCTTAATCTGCTTAATGCAGGCGCACACTCCCCTCACCCCACGGCTTCTCACTTTAACCCCTTTGCTGCCGGACGGTCAGTTTTCTGAGCCGGCTCCTGTTTGGGGCTGAATTGTACCGCCTCCCCAGGACCTCAGGATGTGACTGTATTTAGAGATAGGTCTTTAAAGAGGTAATTAAGTTAAAATGAGGTTATTAGGGTGGGCCCTAATCCAGTATGGCTGGCATCTGTATTAGAGGAGATTAGGACATAGGCAGACAGTGTGGGGAAGGCCCCTTGAAGGTCCCACAAGCCAAGGAGAGAGGCCTCCCAAGAAACCAACCCTGCCCACACCTTCGGCTTGGACTTCTGGACTCCAGAACTGTGAGAAAACAGCTTTCCGGTGTGTAAGCTGCCCAGTCCTCTGTGCTCTGTCCTGGCGGCCGCAGGAGGCTGATCCTGCAGCCTCGGGGAGGAGACAGCCTTTCCCCACTGCCTGACAAGCACTGCTTCCCTCTGAGGGGGCTCGCCCAGGAGGGGTCAGGCTCCAGGACCCACCTGTGGTCCCTCGGCCAAATGGACCTGGGCCTCCTCCTCTGGCCTGGCCCTAAAGTGTGACATGGGGTGGGGTGGGGTGGGGGAGGGGTTCTGTTCCCAGCTCTGGCTGGTCCGAGCTTGCAGGCGTGAGGTGTGCGGGAGAGGGCAGGGCAGGGCGCCTGTTCCTCTACGTGTGGCCTTAGTGTGTGCACAGACAGCACGGACCGAGCAGGCTCAGCTTTAAGACCAAATTTCCGTCTCCACCCTGCGGGGCACACAGCGTGTTCTTGCTTCTTTTCTTTAAAAAAAAAAATCAACTTAGTTGAAGGGTAGCTTTCAAAATCAAAATGCACATATTTTAAATGCATCAACCAATATATTCGTGTTGTGACCAACAGTGCAATTAACACAGAGTGTATTTTGCAGCCTTACTGAGGCATAATTGAAAAATAAAACTGTAATATTTTCAGAGTGTACATCATGGTGATTTGATATTGTGAAAGGTTTCCACCATCATAATTCACACATCCGTGACCTCATATCTGCCTTTCTTCGTGAGAACACTTAACTTCTACCTTCCGCAAATTTCAACTATGCAGTGCAGTGTTATCGACTGCAGTTTCCTCGAACGACCTTATTCATCCCATACTGGACGCCTGTGCCTTTCACCAGCCTCTCCCAGTGTCCCCGGCCCTCGGCCCCCGGCAACCACCATTCTACTCTCGTTCCTATGAGTTCGATTTTCATTTTGTAGATTCTGCACGTAAGCGATACCGTGCGATGTTTGTCGTTCTCTCTCTCTGGCTTATTTCACTTGGCGCAGTGTCCTCCAGTTTCATCCACGGTGTTGCAAATGGCAGGGTTTCCTTCTTTTTTAAAGGCTGCATAATATTCCACTCTACATGTGTGTGTATATATATATATGTATCTCACATTTCCTTTATCTCCATTTGTTCACCGACAGACACTCAGGTGGCTTCTATCCCTTGGCTGTTGTGACTAAGGCTGCAGTGAACACGGGAGCACAGATGTCTCTTTGCCATAGGGACTTTGTTTCCTTTGGGTAAACACTCAGACATGGAATTGCTGGGTCCCGTGGCAGTTCCATTTTTAATTTCTGGGGGAAGCTCCACACTGTTTCCCGTCGCGGCTGCACCAGTTCTCGACCCCAGCACAGAGCTCTGGGGGTCCCTTTTCTCCACGTCCTCGCTGAGGACACTTCCCTCTTATCTTTTGGAAACCAGCCATCCTAACAGGTGTGTTTTCATTTGCATCTCCCTGAGGATTAGTGATGCTGAGCAGCTTTCCATGTCCCTGTTGGTCATTCGTGTGTCTTCTCTGGAAAATTGTCTATTCAGGTCCTTTGCTCATGTTTAAATTGTGTGTTGTTGTTGTTGTTGTTATTTGTGTGTTGTTGTTGTTGTTGTGTGGTATAAATTCCTTGTCTAGTTTGGGTACTGAGCCCTTATCGGATATGTGCTTTGCGAACATTTTCTTCCATTCCATAGGCTGCTTTTTCATTCCGTCGATGGTTTTCTACGCCGCGCAGAAGCCTTTAAAAATGATATAGTCCCATTTATCTAGTTTTGCTTTGGTTGCCTTTGCTTTTGCAGGGTGCCATTTCAACGAGGATGTCAGAAAATCAATGAGCGTCTGGTCAGGTCAGGAGCAGCCGAGCTGAGCTTGTGTTTCTGTGAGTGTGACTGTCCCCGATGATCTTCAATGAAAGACACAGGGGCACAGCTTGGGTGGGGTCGACAGATGAGTTTCGGCGCCCGGCAGGCTACGGTCCTGTCTAGAACCCTGAGTCACACCGCTGCCACCCCCCACAGCCCCCATGCTCACAGTCATGCCTGCGGGCACTCTCACTGTAGGGGACCTTCTGAAGGCCGCTGCCAAATCGGGATGCCCTAGGTGCATTGTGGGTCGAGGCGAGGCTCCTCGGGAGCGCACAGCCCAGCATGGTCACCCTCGGGAGAAATCACGGGAGACTGAACGTGTGCCGCGGAAGGGAGGAGGTGTGGGTGTGGAGACCAGTCACGGGGAAGACCCGCCAGGACCAGGGTGGGCTCTGCAGCCGGGAAAACGGTGGTCACGTGAGCGGGAGGGCCTGGAGGAGGTGGGCGTGGTTAGCCCGTGTGGCCTGCAGCTGCCTGGTCACCAGCCGTGAGAGCAGGATTTCTGCCCCAGACACTTGGTCCCTAGCAGTGGAGAAAAGTTGGGAGGCCCGAAGCAGCAGACTGTGCACCCCACACCTGACTGGTCGCCGGCATATCGGGCGGTCCTGTGAGGGCCTGACTCCCGATGCTGCCTCTTACTCTGCCTTCTGCCATGGCGACCCTCACCTGGACAGCCCCTTCCGGTCATCCATGACGGTTCCACGAAGGGGTTCTGAGCCTTCAGACTATTTGTAGCCAAGGCAACCCATAAATATAGCACAGACTGATGCTGTTTTGGAGGGAGACTTTTTTAATTAGCTTCCCACTTGGTTCCCAACTTTCTCTTTGGTTCCCCTGGGTTTTGGGGTCCCTGAGACTGCCCCCACATTTGGCGATTCTCTAGGAGGACTCACAGGGTTTAGCATATAATTCTAGCCAGGGCTAAGACTTATAGCAAAGGACACACACAGGGTCAGAAAGGGGAAGACACGGCAGAGTCTGGAGAGACCTGTGCCGAGGCTTCTGATGCTCCCTTGCCCCTGTAGAATGCAGTGACGTGTGTGAGGCATCTGCCCAGGGAAGCCCATCAGAGGCTCAGCGCCCAGCATTTTGCTGGGGGCTGGTGACACCGGCATCTCTACAGAGCAATTATCAACATTCCAGACTCTTCCGCGCAAACTGAGCGTTCATCATTTGTACAGCATGTCTAGACGAGGCAGATCCATCAAGACAGACAGCCGTTCGTGGTTCTCGAGGGCTGGAAGGGGAATGACTGCCTAGTGACTATGGAGTTTTCTTTTGGGGTGATGAAATGTTTGGAACTAGATAGAGGTGGTGTTTATAACAAGAACGTTTGCCAGAAAGACCCAGCGCGGCGGGAAGGACAGCAATGCCCGGGTCTCCGCCAAGTGCGTGCTGCTGGCCCGTGTCTCCAGCACGGCCCGTCCCACACCTGGCTCTTCTGGCTTCCAGAGACGAAGTGGGGGGATCTGTCAACCGTACACTCTACCGGGCACATTAAACACAGCGAGGCTCCACATACACACCTACCCAGCAACCAGAGGCATGCACCGCAAATAACTATTTTCCAAATGCACAGGAAATGACAGCATCTGCTATTATCTGTCTGTCTGTCTGTCTGTCTATCATCTATCTATCATCTATTTACTTATAATTTTAACTTTATTTTTTTATTTTTCAATTATAGTTGACGCCCAATATTATTTTCTCTTAGTATTGGGCATGCGGCACGGCGGTCAGAAACTTACATCATTTGCGACGTGATCCCCCTGATGAGCCTAGTGCTCACCTGGCACTGCGCACGGTCATTACGATATTGTTGACGACGCTCCGTGCCACTTCCCATCCCCGTGACGATCGTACAGAACGACCAGATTATACCTGACAACATCTCCATTCGCCCCAGGCCCGTGGTGTCTCTAGGACCCTGGGCGGCTTGCGGGCGGACGACACTGAGGGAGGAGCCACTGGCAAGTCTGACCTACCGCAGGCCCCTGCACTCCGAGGCGGGAAGAAAGAGTGTGCTCAGCTCCATCCGTGAGGCCGGAGGGCTTATGCTGGACCTGGTTGGGAAACCAATCAAATCAGGAGAACGGAGACATCGGCTCCCGGTGACAGACCCTGCTGGCGCGGGAAGCCTTCCTGCCGTTGGGGTTTAGATGACGGTGTTTGGGGGAAGACAGCACCAAGTCTTGGGGCCTCCCTGTGAGGTGACAGTGGTCATCCCCTGAGCACTCACTGCGCTCTGACCCCCGTGAGCGTCTGGGCCCCGCCCCTGCCGAGGATGGAGGTGTCCTCGGGACCCGCTGGCCCGCGGTGGAGGAGCCCCAAGCTCTGCCGGGGGGGGACACGCTCTCATTCGTGCAGCTGTCGTCCGGTGCCAGGATTTGGACTCGGCTGTTTGACCCTCGGCCTGTGTTTTACACAAGACACGATACTGGCGTTTTAGGGTCTAGCTCACTGTGAGGCCATGCACCTCCGCCAACCGTGTGCGAGTGGTCTTTCCATGTATTTTAGTCATCCCATGCCAAGCGTCAACGAGCCAAGGAAGGCCTTTTGGAAGAGAATGGATCTGAGCCATGAAGGGGTCTTGGAGACCCAGCACCCCAGAGGCTGGGAGAAGCTTGGACAACTCAGGATGGGGAGGTTGAGGTAAGCTCCTACGTACCTGGGGGTCCCTTCCTGTGACAACTCCATTCTTTCTCCAAGCCAAGAGCAGCCTTATAGGACAAAATCAGAAAATTCCACCACTGGCTGGGTTCGTTGAACTCCCCCCGGGGTCAAGGCTGAGTCTAGCCTGGCCACACCTGTGGGACAGGTGGGCCTGGTGGGGCTGACTGAGCACAGCCCAGGTGCACGGCCAGGTTCTCTAGGACCTCCCAGCCTGTTCCCGAAAATACACAACATAGCTCCTGCTCCCACGAAGTGGGGGATCAGGAGTCCCCCAGGAAGTACAAGAGAAACGGGCAGAGGGGATGGGGCCAGGTGGTGAGGTGGGGGCCGGGCCTCATGAGTGAGGTGTCCGGGGAGCTCTGGGGTCCTATCAGAGGGTTCAGGCAGAGGTGACTCAGCCCTCAGTGTCGCCTCACTGAGCTGCCTCTTTTGCTGATCTTCCCAGATAAGACCCAATTCATTATCATCCTAAAAATTGATTTAAGAGGGGGAAAAAAAAAGAACCCTCAGCTCAAAGAACTGCTGAGATCTGGGGTGACTGATGGCTTTATTAGCATACTTCAATTTTATATTTATCAAATTAAACCAGCAGCCCAGGGGCACTTAATTAAGATTCTCTCTCATCCATTGAAGGAGAGAAGATGGAGAGAGAGAGGGCTTGCGACCGTATTTCAGAAGGAAAGTTTTAAGTGCCTGAAATGACATGCTAGCGCCTTTTCCGGGGCTTGGGGGTCACAGGTGGGGAGAAAGGGCCATCTCCACGCTGAGGACCTTGGGGCCAGGTCTGTTCCCGTGCTCTCTGAACGTTTTCTCTTCTTTCAGCGTTTGCCGGCCAGAGAGGCAACGTTTATTTCGTGCCTGGTCCACAGGATGCCCTTGGCGCTGTGTCTGCAGACCTGTAAGAGCACAGAGCCATCAGGGATGCCGAGCTCGGAGGCACAATCTGGGTTCAAATCCTGGCTCTTTTCTTTCCTCATTGTGTGCTCGTGGGAAAGTTTCTGCATTTTTAAAAACTCAAGAGAAAATTCACCCCTTCAGAGTGGACAGTTCAGTGGTTTTTAGCAGATTCATAAGATCACGCCATCATCACCGTTATATTCATCATCCTGGACATTTTCATCAACTCAGAAAGAAACCCGATACCGATCTCAGCCTCTCTCATTCCGCAGCCCGCCAGCCCCCGGCAACCACTAATCCACCTTCTGTCTGTCTGGAGTTGCCTGTTCTGGATATTCCTCATAAATGAAATCACGTACTATGTGGTCTTTTGCGTCTGGCTCTTTTTGCTCAGCATAATGTCCGTGTCAAGCCTCGTCCATATCCTAGCACGGGTCAGAGTCCTTCCTTCCGAAGGCCGATTGATAAGCCATTGTATGGACAGACCACACTTGGTTCCCCCCGGACATTTAGTGTGCTGCCCACCTTTCGGTTCCTGTGAATACCGCTGCCGTGAACCTGGGCCTACGAATGTCTCTTTGAGACTCTGCTTTCACCTCCTGGGGGCACAGGCCCAGAGGTAGTCTTGCGGGATCGAATGGTCATTCTGTTCTTAATTTCTTCAGACCCATTATTCCTTTTTAAGGCTGAAGAGTGCCCCGCCGAACGGACAAACCACACGTTGTTTATCTATTCACCCATCGATGGACGACCCGTGTGAACGCTGTGTACAGGCTGTGTGTCCTCTTGGGCACAGACCGGGGGTGAAATTACTTCGTCCTTGGAGCCTCAGTGTGTGCTTCTGAAACAGGAGTCGTGACCTCGCAGGCTGAGTACAAACTGAGGAGCTGTGCACCTGGTGCGGGGCGGATGCCGTAGAAATGGAAGCTAGTGACGACCATGGTTTTGTCTTTCTCTGTACCTGAAACTAGTCCTCTAGGACCTTGGAAATGAGTAGGAAAATGAGACCAAAAAGATCAGTACTTACTGTGCATCGGGCCCTGTGAGAAGTCCTTAGGTGCCATTGTCACTTTAGAGACGAGGAGACCAAGGCTCCAAGAGAAATTTGTCCAAGGTCACAGTCGGGAGGGAAAGGCAGGATGGGAGCACGGGTCCCCCTGAACTTACCTGTCCTCATGCAGTGAACAAGAAAGCTTGACCCAGGGCTAAGAAGACCCCGCCCCACCCTGCAGGCACCGCTGCCCCGCAAGGGCCCAGGTAAGCATCCTGCAGCCTCCCGTGCTACCTGTGCCCTTGTGAACAGGGCAGGGGGCTGGGCCACGCCCTGAGGGCTGTGTGGATAAACACCCAAGAGAAGCCAGGACCAGGGAAGGGGGGCTGAACCTAGGGGCGATGCCCAGAGCGAGTGGGGATTTGTGCAAAGGAACCAGGTTTGGGGGCCCAAACTCCCTGCCGGTTCATGTCTGCCCCTCGGACCTCTGGACCAGGGTTTCGAACCCGATGAGTGACAGCGGGTGAGAGCGTGGGCTCAGGGGTCTGCTGGGCCTGAGTCTGGAGGCTGGACCTGCAGTGAGCCTTGGGCATGACGCTTCACGTCCCTGGACCTCAGTTTCCTCACCTGTGGAGGGGCGGCGTGGGCCCACTCACGAGGAGCATGGAGCTACACCGTGCCTGGCAGTGGAGGCCCTGAAAGAGTGGTGCGTCGGCTTCTTGCTGTTGCTGTAACAGACAACTGCACGCTTAGTGGCTTAAAACAACACGCACTTACCATTTCACAGTGCTAGAGGTCAGAAGTCCAAGGCGTGTCTCACGGGGCTAAAATCAGGGTGTCAGCAGGGCTGCCCCTCTGAAGGCTCTGGGGCAGAATCCACCTCCTTGCCTGTCTCAGCGTCCAGAGGCGGCCTGCATGGCTTGGCTGTGGCCCCTTCTCCCATTTTGAGGGCGGCGATGGCTGGCTGAGTTTCCCCTCATGCTGTACCATTCCGATGCTCACTTCCCCTCCGCCTCCTCATCTATATTTAAGGGCCCCTGTGATTCCATTAGTCCCTCATCCAAGTTCTCCAGGATGAGCTCCCTATTTTAAGCTCCGCTGGTTAACAACTTAATTCCATCTGCAACCTTAATCCCATTTGTCATGTGACGTAATGTAGTCACAGATTCCGAGGACCAGGATGTGGGCATCTTCAGGAGTCCACGATTCTCTCACCCCCAAGGGGCAGCTCCTGCAGTGTGACCTGTGATGCCATTGGGGAAATGGCCCAGAAAGAAAAGGAGTCATTTTTTAAAAAGTTGCCCTGCTAAAGCCAATTTAAATAAAATAGCAATGTAAACATGGTATCACATTTAGAGTCCTCGGGTTATTTCCTGGCACACAGTAGGTGCTCAGTAAATGAGATCTCATGATCCTGTTCAAGGTAGAGCTTGCCCGTGTCCCCAGCACCCAGGGGGGGGCCCCTGTCTGTTCTGCCCCTGGTGTCCCCACGCCTCTGCCCCCCCCCCACACACACGTGCACACGCACACGCGCTGACACCGGCGACCACACTGTGGCTCACTTCCACGCAGACCCGGGAAAGCACAATGGCCGGGCTCCCGGCTCCCACACGCTGCGCAGCAGAATGGCCTTCTGGCATAAATAAAAATAAACCCCAGACGCTGCTTTTCAATCGGAGGATTAGCCTAAATGTTGTGAAACAGAACGCATGAAATATGCATTGGAGAAACAGCTCTCGCCACTTCCCGGCCGCCCCACACAGCTCGGGGCGGCCGGCGGCCGTGCGGCTGCTGGTGCCCGCCCCGCGAGGTGGTTGGTGATTTGTGCCCAACGTCAGTAAATGCTGTTATGACATTATTAATGCTCCACACTCCAGCAAAGGACAATGGCCTATTGCCTCTTAATGCGCTGTCTGCGGCTGCAGTCGGAGCACATTAAATGGGGATTTCGAACGCCGGAAACCGCTCATGTCCTTCTTTCTTCTTCCCGCCCCAGGCCCGTCTGTGCGTTCCAGAAGCAACCTTGAAGCCTGGAGGGGGTGGGGGCTGCGGCCGAGGCTCCGATGCCCAGGGAGGCTGGGTGTGGGGGAGACGGTGAGGGGCAGCAAGTAGGCCCCCAGGAGGCCCCAGAACACCTAGTGTCGACCTTCCCTTGGGTTCAGGGGCGTCTTTGCGCTGGAAGGGTGGGGGATTGGCTGCAGGAAAGCTGGACTTGCTGGGTGAGCAAGGCTGGCGGTGGGCTCCCGGCTGCCCTCCGGGACACCTGCAGGGGACGCAGTCAGCCAGTGGATTTATTGGTTTTGCACTAAAAATGGAGTCTCGTTTTAAAATTATGTGACTTCACGGGAGGAGCCTAGATTTCTGACTCTCTGGAAATAACCGGGCTCACATTCACACAAAGCAGCGGTGGCATGTCCCCTCGGACACCGTCAGTCCTTCCCATCTCTAACCGCTCCGGCCCTGTTACACTAGGTACCCGTAGTGGGTCGCACGGTCTTTCCCCCTGAATTCACATCTACTTGGAACCTCAGGATGTGAACTTATGTGGAAGCAGGGTCTATGCCGATGTAACCGAGTAAGATGAAGTCGTTCTAGATTCGGGTGAGCCCAAGCCAATGCCGTGTCCTGTAAGAAAAGCAGAGGACACAGAGGGGCTCACACAGGGAGAAGGGCCTGTGCCACAAGCCAAGCAATGCCAAGGACCGCCACCCTTCCCCCCGCCCCGCTCCACACCCCCAAAACCAGAAGTGAGCCATGGGTGGATGCCCCCTCGAGAGCCTCTGGAAGAAGGAGCCAACTCTGATGACACCTGATTTCAGACTTCTGGCCTCCAGACCTGGGGGAGAATCAGTTTCTGCTGTTGGAAGCGCCTCACTCTGTCGCACTTCCTTATAACAGCCAGGACCCCACTATGGTCTGCTTTCCTTCTTAGCCCGGCCCATCCTCCAGGCGCTTTGGTGTGACACCCCTGAGTAGTGTCCGGGTTCCTCTAAAGCCTTCCCCAGGAATCCTGCCCCACCCCCCTTTTTGGACGAGGGCCTGCCCTGCCCAGACAGGGCCTCCTGCTGCTTCTGGGTTTCTCCTGATCCCTCCAGCCAGGCCAGTAGGTCCATCCCGAGGGCAGGGAGAGAGCCAGGAAGGCCATATTCAGGGCGCCCAGGCTGACTAGTCTGCACCCCTTCCCGATTATAGCCTCGGAAGAGAAAAACAGTGGAAAGGGGAGGGTTTGGGAATCCAGCATGACCTGATGTTGTCTGTTCTGGGGTGCACCCTCCAGCAGGGAGCGAGGACTCCTGCTCCCCCGTTCCCCTCCAGCTTGCTCAGGGTGACTTTGCTTTCTTACCAGAAGGCAGTGGGTGCTCATCCAAGCAACGGGCTCGACCTTCCCAGTTATGTTGGCATAACCTGTCCCAGTGAAAAGCGAATGAGTCCAGGCCTCGCCTTAGGCACCATACAAGATAAGGACCCTGTTCTGCCACATTCTGCAGGTGGCTCTGCTGAGAGTCCAGGTGGAGAAGCATTAGCCTGCAGGGTAGGGTCTGGGTCTGAGTTCACCAGAAGTAGTTTCTGAGACAAGAATGAAAGTGCCAGAAGTTTACGTGGGAGGTGACCCCAGGCCAGTACAGAGGAGGGGGAATGAGGCAGGGAAGGGAAGGGAGCCAGCATGGGGTGTATGACGAAGCCGGTCACCACTGCGAGCAGCTGGAGCTCCGTCTTGCTGGGGAACGCTGGGAGCCGGTGTGGACTGTGCCCAGGACCCACCTGAGGGTGAGGGAGATGGGGATCTCTCCATTTCTTGAGGACTCTTCCAAGTGCATTAGTTCCCTGGCACTCCTGCCTTGCCCCTGCATGTTCGAGCATATTCCCAGAGCCATAAAAATGAGCCTCAGGCATGGTCACATGTATTCTCTGTCTTCTGCCTTTTGGCATGGAGAGGCGAAGGCCCAGGGAATAGGGCGGGTGCCAACGGCACCTGCTACGGAGACGAAAACAAGACACAGCATTATCACCAGGCTGTGACGGCTCATAGGCTGGTGGGCAGAGGACAATTTATGTGCATTCACAGGCTCCATTCCACAACGGCCCTGTGAGGCTGACTACCAATAGCCTGATTCACAGCGGAAGAAACTGAGGCACAGAGGTTGTAGCCAAGGCTGCACGATGCAGGGATTCACAGTTTTTCTCCTAATATCTACAGCACAACGGAGAGCAAGCGAGGCCGTTTACACTGAACCTTACAGCAGACGACAAGCTGACTGAAGGGAAACAGACCCTGAAAAGCAGAGGCAGCTGGGTGTACTGACCTCCTCCCGCCCCGGCCCGAGCCTCGTCTGATGGCAGTGGGCACTCGTCCTCTGCCCACTTCAAAGCCTGTCCCCAAGACTGCAAGTCGCAGAGGGAGTGAGGCGTACCCCCTCCCGCCTTCTGAATTCTCGCCGGCTGAGGGAAGGCCCCTCCCCAGATGAGTCACACCAGACATGGCCATGCCTTTGGGCTCCCCCGCCTTCTCCCTTCCCGTCGGCCTAAAATGCCAACCAGGTGTAAATGCAGCCTCCTCGGGTTACCTGGAGACACGCATTGGAAGGGATTCCATCCCTTAGCATAGACATGGCTCACCTTGATAGCCAGGGATTAGATGATTGCCGAAGTTGTGACAGGTGTGGGCATCCAGGCGCGAGGCATGATTTAGAGACGCGGCAGAGACCCCTGCCCTCCGCTACCTCCTTGGGCAGCCTGCCGTGACGCCCCAATTTCCGGCCACCATCCGTCACTCTTCTGCACAAAGGCACAGTCAGCATGTCCTTGTTCAGTGCAAATTTGTTACCCAGCTAGAGTAACCCATTAATCCGCCAACATCAATTCATCATCAGTTTTCGCGTTAGCTGAGAGCAAGGCGATGAGCTAACGGAATGCAGAACAGGTGAATTTCGATGGAGAAGGAGCCGGAGAAGCGGGGGTGAGTCACTGCTGGTGAGAAATGGCTCCGAAGGGGGCCGGGAGGTGGGCTAGGGGGGCGGTGAAGGCGCTGGTTGGACAAGACGGGACAAGTGGATGAGAATAAAGGTTTTCTCCTGTCCTGAGCCAGGCTGCAGAATCACTGCCTAGGATGGAAAGACCCTCAGGGTCACCCATGTCATTTCACACATGGCCCAAGCCCTTGGGCTCTTCCCAGTGCCAAGCTCCCATGTCCACACTTGTCCAAGGTCTGTTTTGGCGAGAGCTGTGGCTGCCTGAGGCCTTCCTCAAAGCCAGGCCTGGCTCTGGAAGCTGCCATCGCTGGTGCTCACGGGCGCGGCTGGCCCATCTCTGCAGCTGCAAAAACACCCACCTCCGAGAAGCGGAGCCGGCGGGGGAGGACCGTGTGTAAACGTCTTAAAGAGTCGGAAGGAGCCTTGGCGAACTTCTGGTCACTCTCATTTCGTAGTGGAGAAACCGAGGCCAGGGCGACCGCGTGACTTGCGCTAGTCACTCACTCACTGGTTATTGGAGGATCTGTGGGTAGAATTCGGCCCGCAGAGCGCCCTGGTTTCTGGCTCAGCGGAAGACCTGAGTGCTACAGGCTGAGCTTGAACTCAGATCAACAAGCGAAGGGGAGTCGCAGCTGTCCCCGACCAGAGAGGGCCAGAGGATGGGTGAGGGTTGCAAAGCAAAATCAGAGCGGGTGTGAAGGGCAGGTGCAGAAGCCCACGGGGCAGCGGCCCGAGGGAGGGCCCTGGCACCCGCCGGAAGCGGGGCCCTTCCCCGCTGGCCTCTATGCGCTGCCGGAACCCAAGCAGCCCTCGGCCCTCAGGGCTGGTGGCGCCCAGGATGCTCGCGAAAGCGGACCCCAGGGAAGTTGCACGGCTGGAGGGAGGCGCCGGGATCCCCGCCCTCGCGTCTCAGCGACGCCCCTTCCCCCGCCTCCCCGCCGACAGGGCGCGCTGCCGGGCCTCGGCCACCAGGTGGCGCCGGCGCGCCGGGGAAGCGCGGTGGCCGCTCCCGGGCCGCCCCAGCAGCGGCTCCGCCGCCTCCTCCGAGGAGACAATGCGGCGCCTCCCGCGTAGCGCCGCGCGGGCCGAACGCCGGACAGCCGAGCGCCTGCAGCCGAGCGAGCGCGCAGCAGGGCGGGCGCGGGGCGCCCTCGCCGAGAGCCATGGGCGCGGCGCGGCGCCGGGCCGGGGAGTGGCGCGGCCCGGAGGCGCGGGGCGCCGGGGCGCGGGCCCCAGGCCGCCTGTAGCCCGCACCGAGGGCGCGGGCCCGGGGATGAGGGCGCCCGCGGCGGGGAGCCCGTCCGCGCGCCGCGGCGCCGTCCCGCCCCGCCAGCGAGTCGGAGCAGGCAGACGCACGGCCGGCGGTCTGGGGGCGCGCCGCCTCCCGGCCCCCAAAATGTGAAGCGGGGAGGGCGGAGACGCAGAGACGGCCCGGCCGGGCGCCCGCGCCGCCCTCTTCGCCGCCCGCCGAGCCCCCGCCGCCCCCGCCGAGCCCGCGCCCGGCTTCCGCCCGCAGCGGGTTCGCGGCCCGGGACGGCGCGTCCGGCCTCGCCCGCGGCTCCTCGCCCAGGCAAGTTTGAACAATGATCACAGTCAACCCGGATGGGAAGATAATGGTCAGAAGATGCCTGGTCACCCTGAGACCCTTTCGGTAAAGTTCTCTCCCGGCTGGCGCGGGAGATCGTTTTCCCCGAGGGGGCGGGGTTGGGGGGGGCGGCGGGGTCGGTCCCCGCGAGGGTGCATGACCCGCGGCAGACAGGGCGTTTTGTGCTTGCGCCCCCCGGCGACGGCCGGCGGGGCTGGGGAAAGTGAGGGAGCTGGGATTCGGCTGCGCTTGGGGAGGGTTGTGTAATTCTGGGACGCGTCCCGAGTTGGTTTAGGTTGGAGGGGGGACTCGGGGTGCGAAGGTGGGAATGGGGGCAGGAAGCACCCAGGTTGTGGTCCTGGGAAGTCACCGAAAGGGCGCCCCTCCCTCCCCCTCTGGGTCCTTTTGCACCTCGCGGACACCCCCCCCAGCTTCTCCCCCCCCCCCGGGCGGCAAAGTTAGCACGCGGTGCGGTGCGGTGCGGGGCAGCACCCCGCCGCCGGCCCGTCGACCCTGGCTCGGCTCGCCCACCCGCTGTGCCACCCCATCCCCCGCCTTCCTCGCGTACTCCCCTTCTCCCGGCGGGGTGCGGGCCTTTCTCTAAGGGGAGGGCCACTGAGATTGGGGCAAGGACCCCTCTGCGGGGGGGACCCGACACCTGATTGCGGGCAGTGGGGGGGGCGGGGGCAGGGGCGGCTCTGCGGAAGGGCAGCGGGAGCGGAGCCTGGAGGCAGGATGGAAGCCAAGACTGGTCTCCCCCCAACCCCCACCCCGTCAACCCCAGCCTCGGGCGTCCAGGCCAGGCAGGGCTGGGGTGCGGGGCTGGCCAGCCTCTGCTCGTCCCCCCCACCCCTCACAGGCCCTCAGAGCCGGGCGGGCTGGAGCAGCCTGGCCTGCAGCCTGAGTTGGGGAGGGGGTGCTAAGCAAGGGCCACCTCGCCCAGGGAGTGGGGGACAGAGGGCACTGAGGGAGCGAGCGGCGGAGGCCAGGGCAGGAGCCGCCTCCCGATGCGGCCACAGGTGAGGGTCCGAGGGCGTGAAGGAGCTGGCTAGGGCAGGACCTGGGCATGCAGGGGCTCCTGAGGCTTGGGCCGTGGGAGGGGTGGAATGTAAGCCCCCTCCCTCCAGGCCTCTGGCCGGGACCCCTCCCAGGTCTCCTCCCGGAGAGGCGTGGCATACGTGGCTCCTGACCCCCACGTCCAGCCCGTCAGGTTTGTTGTGTGGGGCTGAGGATGCAGCCTCTGGGGACAGCAAGGGTTATGCCAGACCACAGTAGTCTGGAGGACCCGGGCGGACCGTAGGGCTGGGGGGTGGTCTCCAAAAGTAGGGTCTTGGGTTAGTGATTGGAAGGGTGTCTGGACCTCCAACATAAGGTTCCCGTGGAAAGCGGGCGTCTCTGGAAGCGGCCTTGCTCCGCCAGGAAATCCTCTAATCTATCTCTAGCCAACCAGTTCCGGTGAGAGGGTCTTCACCCTGTCTCACCCACCCCATGTCCCACCCGTGGTCCAGGCCACAGGAAGCCCAGCCGCTGACAAGAGCTTTATAGCTGGACGGTTGCGGGTGGGCTCCAGCACCACGGACAGCGCCTGCTTCAAAGGTCATCTTCCCTCTGGGGTCCCACACTGGTTCTTTTCATGTTTTTATCTGAAGGCAGGATTCAGAGATGGGATTGCATAGATTCCCTTCCCCGCCCCCTCAAGTTGTGTAACTTCACCTCAGTCTCTCCCCAGGCTTCCCAGAGACCCACTGCTTCCAGTGGAGTCTTCGTGTCCCCTTCAGATGGGGGTGGGAGGGGTCAGGCCTCTGACCACATCGCCCCTACTTGTAATCCTCAGGCACGGGCTAGAAGGGCTCCGGGATTGAGGTCTGGCAGAGAGAGATGCAGGTGAGGTGTGCTGGGGGCGTCAGGTTCGGAGCGAAAGTCTTAGATGCCTTCGCATAGCAGGTCTTTGGACTCTGGCAACCCAGGTCCCCAGCTCCAAGTACGATTCCATAGTGGGAGAAGAAGGAGGAGGAAGTGAGGGATGAGAAATTTGAGGGCCTGTCCTTGTCCTCAGGCTGGGAGGACAAGCGGCGGATTTCCCCAGGTCCTTCCTTGGTGTGTGACCACCTCCTCATACACTGCCCCTCTGGCGTTGTCCTGAGACCAGCGGATTTCCTCTTGGGGATCCCAGGGCCTGAGTCCCACCCTGAGCTTGGTGGAATTTGGTGAGGGGTCCCTGGGAGGTGAGGGAGCAGTGTCTCCTGTGTCATCCGGCCTGTCCTTCCTGTCATCTCTCGGCGGAAGCTCCCAGTGCCCTCTCTGCTGTCGGTTTCTGTCCTCTCTCTGATTTAATCTCCAACAGCTTCCTTTAAGGACAGGCTGGGAATTTTGTTGTGCTTTTATTTTCTTCCGCAATTATTGTGTTTTCTTTAATGGACCAAATTTTATAATTAAATACTGCTCTGCCAGTTCAAATACGAAGATTAAAATGACATAAAGCAAGTCTTGCATAGAGATACAAACAAATGTGGGGTTCGAGGCAGGGGGTGGAGGTCAGAGGGCCGGAGGTCTCCGGCATGACTTGTGGGGCTCCTCGTAAACTCAAGATGGAGTGTTTCACCCTGACCTTGGAGTGGGGAGGGCCCCCTTTCAGCTCCGCTAGCTCATCAAGTCCTCTGATGGATTCAAGGTCCCAGAACAGCTGCCACCTGTGACCCAACGAGGCTGCTCTGGGGAGCTCGGTTCTCCTGTTAGGGGCCCAGGATCTAATGTGGAAGCAGAAGAACCCTAAGGCCGGACTTGAGGGTGGGTTTCCTGTTGTCTCTGTGGCTCCCCTCGTGCCTGGCACCTGCTAAATCATCGGTAATTTTGTGTTGGAGCAATAAACAAGTCACGTTATGGCCAGCTCTCCTGACCACCTGGAGAATGCATGGCCATGTGACAGACACCCCACGCACAAGTGACAGCTCACTCCGACCAGTCCACGGTGCAGGCCGACAACCTGCCGTGTGCCTGTCTGGTGAAGATGTGGGTTAGGGAGAGTCTGGGCACAGAAGGGGGCCACATGGCCCTGCCCTTCTAGTCTTAGCATCTGGGAGAGACACATGCTGTCCGCCCCCCGAGAACGTGATAAGGAGGGGTTCCGGCAAGCTCATGACTGATGGCTGTGGCGAGGCCTATGTATACAAGAGCTGAGTGGGGCCTGGTGATCGATGGGGTCTAGGTGGGTTACGTGCCTTCTGGCTGGCATCAGGGCCTGCTGTTTCCGTCGATGCCAGCGGTTCTCAAACTCACGCGTGTGCCACGTTTGTCTGGAGAGCTCGTGAATACCGCGCTGGCCCCACCCCCGGCGTGTGTCTGATTCGGGAAGCCGGAGTTGCGACTCAGGAATTTGCATCTCTGGCTTTTCCAAGGCGGTCGGTCAGCTGCTGCTGGTCTGGGGACCACACCTGGAGGACCTCTGTTAAGGAGCCAGGCTCTAGCGGAGGCTGGAAGCCGCCCCGCCCGCCCCCCAGCGCGTGTTGCTGAGCCCCGCGGCCTCGCGTGTGGCTTGCGGCTTGGGGCTCCCTCGTCCCGGAGCTCTCCCTGTCCCGTGATGATGGAGACCTCCCGGCCCGGAACTCGGCCTCCTGACCTTCCATTCTCCCACCCACCCATCCCGTCCTCACTCATTGGTTTGTACGAACCCCGACTGCACCCTGCACCGGGGTGCGTGCCACTGACCTGCCCTGTTGCTCTCCACAGGCTTTTTGTCCTGGGCATCGGCTTCTTTTCCCTCTGCTTCCTGATGACGTCTCTGGGAGGCCAGTTCTCAGCCCGGCGCCCGGAGACTCCCCCTTCACCATCCGCACAGAAGGTATCTCGATGGGGGAGGGGCGTCAGGGTGGGCGCAGGTGTTTGCGGGGGAGGAGAGGGAGGCCTTGGAGCCTAGCACACTGCAGGTGGCTTTCGGTGGCCCTGTCCCAGGCATCCTGGCCACCCCATTGGTGGACATGTGCGTTGAGCGGGGCCATGGCCTGGGCTGTGTGACCTTGCATGCTGCTTTGGCTGTGGTCCAGGGGTCCTTGGCTTTGACTCTCAGGCCAGGGTAGCGCCTTCGAGCCAGCATCTCCCAGGCATCAGGAAAGGCTGCCTGTGTTGCTTCTTTAGTAGGGTGGGGGAAGAGTGGGTTCTGAATATGACACCTCTCTCTTCGAGACACACGAGCTCTGTGCCTGTGGTCCAAGCTGTGGCCACGGTGGAGGCAGAGGGCAGGCCTGGCTGTGGGCTCACGTGCCTTACCTCGGAGCTCTCGGATGTAGTCAAGATCTTCATTGCTCCTGGCCCACTTGAGATTTCGAGGCAGTGAACGGAGGTTCAGATCATGGGCTTTGGGACCAGATGGACCTGGTTTGTACCCTGGCTCATCACCCACCAGCTGTGTGCCATTGGCCACGGCCCTTCACTCACCCACAGAGACGGAAAGCAATGGTTGTCTTCAGAGGTTGGATCGAGTGAGCTCACCTGGCACCGGGCGATGACCTGGGCAGCCTCCTCCTGAGGCGGGTCCTGCTCAGGGAATCATGGAGGCTCTTCCGGTCAACAGTGGGAAAGAGGAACGTAGGGCATTCGGGCAACAGAGGCAAGTTTTCTGGGCTGGCTCTGTAGGCTTCCCTGCCCCCGGGAAGTCTCTCTGATGTCCAGCCTCTCGAGCCCCCAAGGCTCAGCTGCCTGGCTCCCCTGTTCCAGGTGACGAATAGACCCCCCCTAGTGGAAGCGTCGTCACCTGGGGGGGCGGTGCTCTGAGGGGCACTTATGTCATCCATCTGCAGCTCGTCATTGGAGCCTTTCCTCGGGTTTCGCAGACACTTCGTTAGACTTGCAAGGCTGCTGGCAGGAATTTCATATTTATTAGTCATTCAGGCCCGAGTGTAAGTTAATTTATCCCGCCTCTCCTCACGGAGATCCCGCGGGCTCTCTGAGCCTTCGTTCTGCCTCCGATAAATGGGATGCAGCGTCCCCAGGACTGTCACGAGGGGGTGTCCAGAGAGCAGAGGGGAAGGGCCTCAAGCGGCATCGGGCCAGTAGCCCAAGCGCCACCAATATTTACTGGCTGCGCTGAGCGTGAGAGGGGAGGCACTGCCGAAGAGGACGTTTAGGATAAAGGACCCAGGAGGTTGCTACGGAGGAGATGGCTGAGGACGGAGGCTGGGTGACCGGAGGGAAGCTTGGGGAGGGTTACTGGAGGTCGGGGTGGTGGAGGTGGAGCTTGTGGGGACGGGGTCCAGGGAGTGATGCTCGAGCTACCCGGGCTCCACCCCTGGATTGGGGACGGGTCCGTCTGGGTAGGCTCCCGTGAGGTGCTTGAGGAAGCCAGACCTTCAGAAAGGTCAGAGATCCAGGAGATGGCCGTCAGAGGCTGGGGGAGGGCAGCTTGGCTGGCTGCATGGCTCTGCTTTTCCCCCTGAGTGGTCGGGGCCCCGTCCTGGGCCCAGCTGCCCAGAGTCCGAGGGGCTGGCGGGAGCCCTGCCGACCGCTGCGCTGTGGGTGGGGGCGGTGCTCAGCTCCAGCCCAGGGCTTGCGTCTTAGGGCGGCAGGGGCTTCGTGTTCGTCCGCTCCGCGGGTGGTGGACGGTTGGCGTTGCCGCTTTGGGGCCGTGGTGGCCAGTGCGAACAGTCTCGCACGCGTCTGGGTGACACACGCGGGCACTCCTGTCGGATGTACCCAGGAGTGGACTTGCCATGTCGCCTATTGGAAGAAGTGTCTGGACTATGGAAGTCAAGAGTGAGGAGAGGAGAAAATGGATGAGGAGGGGGAACCCCAGAGGCCTGACCCCGATTTGCTTCATAGCCCAATTCTCCTTGGCCTCCCTGTTTTCTTTCATGCCCTTGGATTAAGCTGATTTGCTCAGAGAGATCCAAGTGTACCCTGTGGGTTTAAAATCCTCATCCTGTAAGAGATGCTCCCTCAATCGACACAGCACCCCGCACTGGCCTGGGGCGGCCGTGCCACGAACGAGGAGGTGTCAGCGTTTCTGCCTGCGCACGGCCTGAGGGAGGGCTGGGTTGGAAGGGGCCAGGGGAGGGACACCGGAGGTCATGGGTGGTTCAGGGTGGTTGGGTAGTGTTTATTCCTGGGGTCTGTGTGGCCTGAAGGCAGAATCAGGAGAAGGAAACCCATATTTAGGAAAAAAAAAATCTTTGCGTTGGTCAACAAAATCATGGGAGCCCAGATGGGGTGACACTCTCTCCTGCCTGTCAAGCCTGAGGGAAGCGGGGTCCCACGGGCACGTAGCTGGGGAGGGGCGGTGAGAAGGTTTTTCCTCAAAGGAGTGAAGACCCTGGTGTAGTCTCTGTGGACTGTGGCCTCCCTGGGGAGGCTCCAGCTTCCCCTCTGGTCCAGTTTATATTTTATGATAAAGTTCTCTAGTTTGGGGATGAAAATGTGACAGGCGTCTCATTCCATATTCTGCACACGCATCTCAAGATTCAGGAGAGAAGGAGGCCGAAGGGAGAAGCATAGCTCGGAGGAGGTCTAACCTAATTCTCGCCCTCGCTGCGGCTGGGCCTGGCTCCGGCTCAGGGGCTCAGGGCGAGAGTTTCTTCAGTGCGACCTCCCTGGGCAGCGCGCCCTCCCTTCCTGCCACAGCCCGCCCCTCCCTGCACCGCCCTCTGTCTGCCCCCCCCCCCCGCTCTGCTCTTGTTTTAAGGAGGAACAAGGGATGTGAAGTCGTGTCCGAGGCCTCCTTCCCGATGCAGCTGCAATTTCCCCAGACACGTGTGGCTGTTCCCAGCCGTCTGTCTTGTCCTGAAGAAGCAGAGGTCGGAGGCTGTCCCTCGGGGCAGGTCTGCTGGCCAGAGGTCCTTGGGTCAGCCGCATGTGTCTGCACTAAGTTTCCCCCATAGCCCGGCCCTGCCAGACCTCCCGGCTCCCCCTGGCCAGGACTTGAACCTGGGGAGTGCTGGAGAAATATTCCCGTGCTCCATGGCTGTTTCTGGCCCCGGACCTCGGGGCTCAAGGGTTCTGGGGCGCGTCCTCTCCGAGGCTGGAGATGGACGGGTGGGCCAGGGCTTGTCCTCGTCACTTCCACGGCCCAGGGCCCGAATTCCCACGGCCTCAGCTGGTTTCTGAGGTGGCCGGGTGCAGAGGGACAAATGTGCTCACAGCCCCAGCTGCTCAGACACCAAGTCACAGCCCCCAGCTCAAGAAAGGGAGGGTGGGCGAGGACGGGAGACACAGAAACAGAGAGCCCGTCTGGGGAGGGACGGGGCCTCCGTGGGCCATAGTACAACCGGGTCTGTAGATGTGAGGAGCCGTTCGCGTCTCCCGTGTCCGAGCTTTCCTGATTTATGGAAATGCGGAGGGGACGTGTGTGACTTCTGAGATGTGTCGCTGGGGCCTCACGTTAAATACAGTTCAATTTAGCCAAAAGCAGTGAGGTGATTCAGGGCCAGCCGTGTCAGGAGCTTGCTCTGCTGACAGTTCTGAGCAGGCTGGTGGTGACATCGGGGAGCGTGTCATGTTGGGAGGGCAGCTGCACGGGCTGTGCAAAGCCGGCCTCCCTGCCAGGGCCCCCCCTGCCCCGCCTTGCCCTGGTGCCCCGGGAGCAACTCAGAAGCGGGGGGGGGGGTGGGGTGGGGAGGCAGCTGTCTCCTGAGGTCTCAGGAGCTCCCGGGGTCCTGCGCCATCTGCGGACGATGGGAGACCCCGGCCCAGCTGCAGGGAAGGTGCCTTGTGGTCTTGGCCTGGTCTGATGGAGGCCAAGACCCACCCAAGAGGAGAGATCTGTCTCTTTAGTGACAACCATAGCCCTCTGGGGTCACTCTCTCTGTTGACATTTTTTAAGAACTGGCTTAATCCGTCCTGTGGACAGTCCGGAATCCCGAAATAACTTGAAGGAGCCTCTAGGGCTTGTGTTTCCCTGGACACGTATTGCCCCGATCTCCTGCTTCCGTGCATTTATTCCCCTTGGCGTCTCCCCTCCTGCCGCCTCTGTCCCCCGCCCTGACCAGATGGGAAGGGCACCTTGTCCCATCTCAGCCCCCTGTGCAGCACAGAGGGAGGGTAAGGGGCCGGGGCTTGGAGCGCCACGCAGCACGGCGAGCCCCTGACAGCCCCCCTCGCATCCTCGCCTCTCAGAGCCCCCCCGCCCCCCCACGTCACCCTGCAGGGGCCGCTTCCCCATCTGGCCTCCCGTCCCTCCTCTGCCTGTCAGTCTCCCTGTCCCCCAGGCTGAGCAGGGAACCCATGCCGAGTGGTGGGGGGGGGAGGGTCCTTGGGGCGGGTGCGCAGCCTCGACACGCACCCCCGCAGCTCAGCGGGGAGGGGTGGGGGGCTGTCTGTCATCCCTGTGTTGCTGATCTGGAGAAAACATCAAGAATCCAGCTTTCTCCTCGTGGCCCTGCTCTGGCCCACCTGGGGGTTTAGCAAGACAGAGGAGAGCTGCCTCCCTCGGGGACCCCGCTAGCGCTCCCTTCCCCATCACCCTGACCTCTAGAGGCAGGTGGGGGCAGGTGCTGGCCTATATAGAACCTCAGGGCTCAGTAAGGCCACCTGCTCGCCTTGCAGGAGGGGAAACCGAGGCGCAGAAAAGGGAAGTGCCATCATGCCCACCCATTCGGGTGATGCCCGTTTACTCCAGCACCGAACACCACCTCGTTAGTCTCAGGCAGCTCAGTGCGTGCATGCGTGGGTGTGTGTGTGCATGTGTATGTGTGTGAGCGTGTGCATGTGTGTGCGTGTACTTGTATGTGAGGATGTACGTGTGTACATGCACGCGCGTGTGTGTGTGCATGCGCGTGTGTGTAACCCTCCCTCCCTTCTCACTCAGGCTCATTCTTTTCTTTGGAGCCAGAGACCCTGGCTCTTTAAGGGGCCCGTGGCTCCTCCCTGCCCTGGATGCCCAGTGGGCACTGCCAGGTGTTCTGGGTTCCCGCCCTGCAGACGGGAGGGGGATGGGCTCCCGCTCCTGACCCCTCTTTGTCCTGGGAAGAGGAGCGTGGGACTGGGGTCTGAGCCACCCCAGCTGGGAGACCTGGTGGCTTCAGGTGGCCTCCAGGCTGACTGTGGCCACTCTGCGCCCACAGTGATGGGTGGGCCGGAGTCCCGAGGCGTCCTCCGCAAGATGAGTGACCTGTTGGAGCTGATGGTGAAGCGAATGGACGCGCTGGCCAGGCTGGAGAACAGCAGTGAGCTGCATCGGGCTGCAGGCGACAGGCACTTTGCCCCGGACAGGTGAGGGGGACACTGGAGGGAGGGGGCACACGGAGTGGGGGGGGTGGGTCCTGGGGGGGGTGCGCAGCCTCGACGTGCACCCGCAGCTCAGCAGGGACGGGCGGGGTGCTGTCTGTCATCCCTTGGTCGCGAATCTGGAGAAAACGTTGGTGGCCTGTCTTCCTCTGTTCGTTTTTAATAAAGCACCACAGACGAAAGCTGACGCACCCCTAAACCGCTTCCCCCGGAGACGAGTGCTTTCCCGAATTCGGTATAACGTACTTCTGGACCCTTCCAGAACGATTACATGTGCATTTTATACGTGTACACGCTGTAAGTGCACGGTGTGAGGTTTTCACAGTCGTACACGGGTGGCGTCCCGCAGGACCTATTCAGCACCTGCTTTTGTCACTCGGCGTGACGATGTCGAGCTCTGTCCGTGCAGAGGGGCATGTGTGGGTGTCCAGGTGGACTGTGATGGCCACAGTGATCGTCTGCTCTCCACCGATGGCCCCGAGCCACCTTTGCCCAAAAAAGAATGTTCTGGTTTATTCATTCTAAATGTCCCCCTACTGAGACCAGAATGTGCAAAGGTCCCTAAGAGCGGGCACTACGGTCCCATGTGCCTCAGCAGCGTCCCCAGGAACCCAGGTGGTGTGTCATCGGTGCGTAAGCGGTCTCCAGACTCTAAGGGTGAAGCCAGGGCATGCCGACTGGGAGTCCTGGTCCCTGGTCTCGGATGCTGGGGAGGGGGCCTGGACCTTGCCATCCCGGGGAGACGAGCTACACCTGACGTTTTCAGTATTGGGGCTCTTTATGAGGCGGATTTGCTCGGTGTACTCCAGCTGCTGAAAAATTAGTTAGAAACCCACACTCTGACACAGTTTGGGGAAAGCGGTACCTCAGCCAGCGTGATTTGCTAAAAGCGTTCACTGCTAAAAAAAATGTGCTTGAAATCCACACTTTGAGACAATTTGCAGAAAAGCTATATCTCAGCCAGTGCATTTGATGTAGAAGCCAAAGCTCCAGGCATTTCCAAAAAAAAAAAAAAAAAAAAAAGAGGCCGGTCACTCCAGGTTGGCAGGTGGCAGGTTTAAGAAGCGAGGAAACTTATGTACCAGGCTGGTCTTGGGCGCCACGAGACAAGGCGACCTCACCCGCCTGCCGGAATCCGACAGTCTGTGCAGAGGCCTTGACTGGGGTCAGTCGTGCGCACTGTCCAGGCGGCCTCGGCAGCACCCTACCCTCTCAAGGCCGCGTCCTCCTGCCACGCGGACAGCGAGAGGGCGTACATTCCGAGGGCGGGGAGGGGCGAGGACCCTGATGGCCTGGGTCCAGCTCTCGGGTCAACCTGAGATCATGTCCTCTCGATGACCTCCCCAAACGAGGAGGACGCTGAGGCACGGAGGCGTTCAGGAACTCCTCGAAGTTGCACCGCAGCGAAGGGGCTGGACCTGGCTCCAGCCTCGGACCGGCGGCCTGCAGAGCCCACCCTTCTAACCACCATGCTCCTGCTGGCTCCTCGTTAAGTGTGCCTGCCCCTCGTGGGGGCTAGGTTTTATTCCTTAGCAAGACTTTGCATATCAATTGATTCACAGCTCAGGGGGAAAAAATGTTTTGGTTTGACTTTTGCTCCGATTTTTTGGTTTCGCAGGTGTGGGCACTAAGATCACAGTGCTGGAGCCTGGGATGAAACGTGTTACCGGATGTGACACGGAGCTTGGCTCCTGGCCCAGCACGGGGCTTGGCTGGCCCCTGGTGGGGGCACTTTGCCCACAGGAGCTTGTGCCTCCTGGGCGGGCTGCTGTGTGGCCATGTACCAGGTTCCTGTTTAGACGCTATCTCATCATCCAGGGGCTGCGTATCTGACCGAATAAGTGAAGGAGATATGCTCGTGAAATACGTATTGGACCTACTCAGCGCCAGGCGCCGCTACAGGTGCTAAAGATACAGCGATGGTCCTTATCCTTTTTACCTGAGTGATGGGAAGGAGCCGGTACAGGAAGAGCTGGGAAGTAGGGACTTTGCGACGGAGGGCAGCAAGTGCAAAGGCCCCGAGGCAGGAACGGGTTTGGTGTTTTGGAGGAAAGGACCAGTGTGAAGGCTAATGCGGCAGAGTGTGGTGGCGCGGGGGGGGGGGGAGGCGTTCGTAGCACAGGCGGCGCACGGCTTTGTCAGGTCCAGGAAGGAGCATTGTGACACTATTGCGAGAGCTGTGTCGAGGTCGCTGGGGGGCTTTCAGCCAGGGGGCGACCAGGACCTGGCTTCTCTTTAAGAAGATCATTCTGCGCTGTGAAGAAAAGGAGGTGGCGAGAAGGGAAGCAAAGGGGCCAGTGACGAAGACGGGGAGATGCAGGCCATGCATGTTGGGGCCCCAGGGTCCCTCGGAGGCACGAGACTCTTTTCTTCTCTGTGTACCCGGGTCGATCTTGTCCGATGCGGTCTGTGTCCCCTCGGATCCAGCCCCTCCCACACCTCCCCCTTCCATCCTCCCCATTTTCCTTCTGCCCCCGATGTGCTGCCTTCCTGGGCTGGCGATGCCACTGTGTCTGGATTTCTCACAGCCCTGGCCTGTCCCTCCCCTTCCCTGCCCTTCGTCTCCTCCAGAGGAGCTCACGCCTCCTCCCTGCTCTGTCCAGGGAAACAGCAGCCATCCATCACGGGGACAGAGCCCATCAAGCCCCAGGCAGAGCCGTAAATTTCAGGAACACTGTTGCTTCTGTTTCAGGGGAGAGAGGAGTGGGGTTTCCAGGGCTTACGAGGCCTCTTGCTCACACCTGCCCTGCGCACAACACTCCAGCCCTGTCCCACCCTTAATTCACTTGGGGTTGACCAGCCCGGGTCTGGACAGGTGAGAGTCCCGCAGACACGCAGTCTGCGAACGCTCAGTTACCTGCGCTTGGATCCCTCGCTCTGAAGTCATCTGTGGCTTAAAAAATGCACCTTCCATCCTCCCCTGCTCGTGCTCAAGCTTCTCAGCCGCCGCCTCCCACCCATGAAGAGTGTGTCCTTGGGAAACGCAAATTTGCTTTTTTAGCCAAGGAAAACATAATTAGGAACTATTTGCACATTTGCTGCAAATGGCATCCTATTGTGTGTCCTAAAGTCAGATAGTAATGATTTCTGAATTTTCCATAAGGCTTCTCAGCCGCAGCACAGATGACCGGAATTTGCGGCTGTCTGCCTCCGAGCCGGTCTGTATTTTGAATCCCACTGTGTGCAGAGTCTGGGCTGGGTTTGGGGAATGGATGGAGAAGTCACAGGGACAGGACATGAAACTCTGCCATCAAAGTGCATATGGGCTCCGGGGGAGCCAGAGCCAGCTCCCCATCTCTGGGCACAGCCAGAGAATCACTGTAGACAGGTCTGTGTTGGAAGTCACCGACACTCTGCCCTGGCCGGCTGGTGCAGTCGGTCACAGTGATTAAGCCCCTGGGGGCTTAACACACCGTGTGCATTTTCATTGTTTGTTTGCTCACTGTCTGTCCCCCACACTGGACGGTTCTCCCCATGAGGACAGAGGTTCTGCCAGCTTCGCTCTGGTGTCACCAGCCCCCAGGGCAGCAGTTTGTACATTCTTGCGGGAAAGAAGGAAGGGAGAGAGGGCGGAGGGAAATCAGCAAAGCTCGGGCGCCCTTGGGTGCTGTGTTAAGTGGACTTTGAGGAGCTGTGACAGGGCCCCGCTGCCCAGCATGATGGGGAGATGGAAGCATGTGAGGTTCTGGCCAGCCCCCCGCCCCAGATGGTTGGGCCGAGTCTTGGCTCTGCACGTCCAGGAGGCTGGACCAGCTGCGGGTCCGAGCTGGCGCTGTGCTGCCTCTGAGCCTGAGCGGCTCAACCCGGGGCCACCGGCCTCTGCGCGTGGAGCATCGGGAGCACGGCCTGGCGGTTCAGGAAAAGAATCCTAACTTCAGAAACAGTCCTTTGACATTTTGGTCATCGTGACTTTTTTCTTGTAGTGTCAGGAAGTTTGAGCAACTATTTCAGTGCCGGCTGGTGAGGAAGCAGTTAAACACACAGACGTACAGACACACACGCACATGCATGCACACACATGCACACACACGTGCGCACACACATACACAGACGTGCGCGCGCGACACACACACACACACACACACACACACACACACGCACGCACGCACGCATGCACACGCTCGGGATGGCACCCCCTCTGGGTGAGCTTATGCAGCCGTTGAAAAGTATGTAGATGGGAAATGAGGGGATTTCAATGGCAAGGGAAAATGCGAAAGAAAAGCAGTTATGTAATTATAAATAGAGCTGGGTTACATAAAGCGTAAAACTCAATAAAAATAAAATGCTGCAGAAAAGATAGCAGGAAGGAGTTGTGCCGAAATTCTTGTCTCTGGCTAATGAGATGAGGGATTTTTTTCCCCCCAGTTTTTTTCCCAAAAAGAAGCTTCATTTAAAGACTCCCAAATTCTTCTGGGCCTTCCCGGCCACCTCTGTGCTGGTGGGGCCAGATGGCCTGGACAGTGGCTTCCCTCGGGGCCCCTTCCTGACAGGCGGGCCTGGGAGTTTGTCAGCCTCAGGGGCTGGAGAGAGGCCAGGGGGATGGGGAGGGATGGCAGCTGGGCCAGACGGTCAGTCAGTCGGTCCTCCAGGGCAGAAACCTATCGAATGTGACAATAAATGTGAATGGGTTAAACAGCCCTAACAAAGACACAGATTCTCGATGTCCAATGATAGCCGCTTGTAAGACAGCCCTAAAGCTGAGTGACTCAGAAACTGAAAACGAGAGAGAAATGTATCTAGAAATCCCAGTCGAAAAGAAAGTTCGGGTGGCAATGTTTGCCCCAAACAAAGTGGAATTTGAGGCAAAAGAACATTTATCAGGGCAAAGAATGTGGGAAAATTTTCAACTTCATTAATAATAAAAGTTCCACTTTTGGAAGACAGTTTAACTTATCAAGCTGGCAAATACGTTTGAATTACAAGACTTTTATCATTGAGGGGGCAGCCAAGCTGACACATCTGTCTGCATGGTGCTGTGAAGAAGACAGTGGGGGAAAGGCCCCGGCGGAATGGCCACCCATCATAGGAGGAAGTGTAACCGCCGAAAATCATACTTTAAAATCTGTTTGATGAATGCAAAGCACTCATACACTCTAAGGAGAAGCGGCAAGGTGCAAGGCGTGGACGGTGGGACCTCAGTGTCTTAAGTAAAATATTCATGTGAGATACTTTTTAAATCCTCCAGAAGAAGGCTGGGCCTTGCGGCGTGGATTGGGGCGCTGTTTTCCCCAGGCCAGCTTTAACACCCTGGCTTCGCCCCATTCCCAGCACTGACCCTGTCCCCAAGTGATGAAACTGCATGCTGCCCACTCCAACTCTGTTCCTATCAAGAGTGGAGAAGTTATCATCCATCCATCCATCTATCTATCTATCTATCTATCTATCTATCTATCTATCTATCTATCTATCATCTACCTACCTACCTACCTATCAATCATCTATCATCTCTCTCTCTCTCATCTCTCAGCTATCAATCATCTCTTTCTCTGTCACTTACCTAATATCAGTATATATGTACGTGTATTTCTTGGTGCGGGAGAGAGGACCCCTCTCCGCTCTGGCTTGGGGTGAGGCTGGCAGATCCATGGTCATGGGCATCTGTTTGGGGCCCCCACAGTGTCAGGGGCTCTGCATGAGGGTGAAGAGGGGTGAAGCTGAGGAGGGACCAGTAAAATCGCAGGGGAGGCTGGACGCTAGGGCGGGGGCTTCCTGCGTCCCGTGTGGTGTGAGCGAGAGGGAGACAGATGGACAGACAGACAGACGGTCTCGCCTCCGCAGCGCCCGTTTCTGGCTGTACACACTCGTGTCTCCCAGGGCGCGTGTCTGCGGGCACCCATGTGAGGGAGTCTCCGTGTTTTTAAAGTTAAGGGATTGGTTTCATAATAAAATAACAACTCTCAGCAAGCACGCTGGCCAGCTGTGCAGAAATCGATATCCCGTTAATTGAATGCGACCCTCATAAATCATGGGAGGAACCCACAAAATTAAACCTCTTTCCCCAGGTGCCTGAAAGCTCTTTAGGGGCCAGGGCCATGATGGCTGAGACTAGTGATTGCCTGGTGGGGGGTGGGAGCGCTGTGAAGACTGGCCGGAGCCTCAGGCAGTCTCTCGTACTGGCCACTGGCCCCTGGCCGGAGCCAGAATTCCCCTGACCCTGGTGGGTGTGCAAGGCAGAGCGTCCTGTGGTCAGTGGAAGGCCTGTGGTGTTGGCCGCCTTTCTGGAGGGTCCTGGGGCAGTGCCCAGAGCCTGGCCACACCAGGGTCAGCCTTGGGGCCAGCTGGCTCCAGGACACCACTTGTGTCTGAGCGAGAAGGGCTGACGGTCAGTCTGTGGATGTGAGTTGGGGGTATGTGGGCAGGAACACTTCAGATGGCCCCCTGGGGTGGGGCGGCGAGCCCAGAGCCTGGCTTGGCCTTCTTCGACTTTCCAAGTAAGAAGTGACCGTTGTGTGGCATTTCTGGCGCTTGGTAGGTGTGCAGGGAGCACGGGGAGGAGCACAGGCTGGCACAGGGGGCCGGGGCGTGAGTCCCTGCGCTGTCCCCAGCCCATACCGTGACTTCGCTTGATCTTCTCCTGGGCAGTTTCCCCTTCGCAAAGTGAGGAGCAGGACCAGCGGGTGCCCGAGGTTCCGTGGGGCTCAGGGCTCCCAGGATGTAGGTGTGCTCACTCCTGAACCCTGGCAGGTTCTCAAGGCCACTGTGTCCCCAAGGAGGGCATCGTGAAGGGTTTGGGCACACCGAGGGGGTGGCTCCACCAGGCAGGGCAGGTGTAAACCCCTGGGGGGCAGCTGTCGGTGTCTTCAGGGAGCGGGAGCAGCGGTGGCTTCGTCAGGAGGCGCCAGCAGACCCCAGGTCGTCACTCCCTCCCCCAGCCCCCAGGGGTGTTTCCTGACCCTCGTGTTCCAGGCTGGCTCAGGCCACTGCAGATACCTTTATGGGAGAGAGAGCTCGGGGGCCCCTTCCAGCCACACCGGGGGTGGCCCTCAGCCCTGAGGGGGTGTCTGGATCTCAATGACCTCGTTGCAGGGCAGGTTGAAGTAACAGCAATAATACTCAATGATGTAATAAATGAGGACAGTAGTCACTCTCTGCTGGGTACTTACTGTGGACTTTGACCTTGACCGGTGGCCTGGTGAGGAGGCCCTGTGTAGGTCTGCAGGTCCCAGATGGAGGATCTGGGCTCAGGCAGGGAAGGACTGGCCCAGGTCTCGGGCCACAGGGGACAGAGCCAGGCCTGTGTTCCTGGTGGAGCAGAGAGCTGGACCATCACGACTGCCACGTTTTGGGGAGGCTGGGGGTGAAAAGATCCCATGATTACTTGTGGGGTCTCTGCCCAGCTGGGAGGGACAGTGGGACCCTTTCAGCTGTGGGTCAGCCCTGCTGGCCCTGAGAACTTCCCAATAATGCGGAAGGTCCCCAGCTTCCTGCCTCTGCCTGGCACCCACGGCTTAGAGGCTGGGGCCGGGGACCCTCATTGTCCCCTTGCCGACGGTGGCTGCGGGGAGGCCCCCGGCCCGGCTCAGAAATGACCTCTTGCTACAGAATTAAATGCAAAGGCCTGGGCCACACTCGCCTCAGCCAGGAGCCCAGCCCTTACACAGTCCGGGGCCCGGATGGGGACATCGCGAGGCTGGCCTCCTGGTCAACCTCCCGACAGGGGCCAGAATCGTCTCCCTGGCCTCAGATCCACTCAAACCTCTGGGTCAGCAGTTCGGCGTTGGGAGGCTCGCCACTTTCAGATGTGGTCTGTTCCGGGTGGGGCGCAGCTAATTGGGGGTTCATCCTATGCAAGAGGTGGGACCTAACTTGGGGCGCCCGCCACGAGTAATAACAGTAATAGCTGCCCTGCGATTGGCCCCTGAAACCGTGCTGAGCACCGCCGGCCCGGCCGTCACCCCACACGGTCCTCCCAGCGGCCTCCGCTGCCCGGCCTGCGTTTGGGTCTCCTGTGTACCTACCTCGGCCCACGGAGATCTGTACAGAAGGCTCACCTCGGTGGGACCCCCTCCTCCGAGGCCCCAGGCCTGCCCCCTCCCCGCCTCTCCCTGGCACAGCTCTGGGTCTTCACTGCCCGCGCCCACACCGCCCTGCCAGAAGCCCCCGGTGCAGGCTCCTCTGGGTTAGCCACCTTCTGCTTTTAAAACGCACGCACCAAAGATAAAAAAGGAAAGAAAAAAAAATATGCCGTAAGTAGGAGGACAAAGGGATCTCAGAACTTTGCATCAGTGGAAGGAAGACGGGGTGCCCGGGTGGCGGGGGACGGCGAGGGCATCGACCCTGTGACCCCCACCCCCGCCTGGGTTTGCGCCTGGTGCCAGGCCCTGCAGGGTCAGCATGGGTGTCACTAGGTGCAGCCTGAGCTCTCTCTGCCTTTGCCACCTGCCAGGAGGGTGTTGACTGTTATCGCGTCGAAACACCGCTGAGGGTCCCACAGCCAAGGTGTCACTGCCTAGACCAGGGAGGGCCTGTGGCCTTCGGCTCAGTCATGGCCTTGGTGCTGATGCCCTGCCCCCGTGCCCACCGGAGGCACAGTCTGCTTCCGGGTGAACTGGGGCTCTGCCTCGCAGCCCACTGGTGGGTACCAGCTGCCCGGGATGCAGGAGACGGGCAGTGGGTTTTCTTAGCGCAGTCCAGTTACGTGCCTTTGCCGAGCCGCTTCCCGTACTGAGGACACAGGACGGGGGCCCTCGTGCCAGCTGCAAACTCTGCACGTGGGTCCAAGCGTTCGTCTGGGAGGCCCGAGTCCCTCTCCCCCTGCAGCGCCTGCCACTCGGCCTCCCCAGGAGCACCTCCTCCCATCCGCCCCTCTGCAGCACGGCAGCCACGTCAGCAGGAACCAGGCTGCCTGGCTGGAGCCTGGTTCTCCCACTTAATAGCTGTGTGACCCTGAGCAAGTGCCTCGGCCTTGCTGTGCCGTGGGGCCACCAGAGGACTCACGATGCCGGCGGCAGAGCGAAACGGGGCGAGCGAGTGCTCCCTGGGGGCTATCATCCTCCCCCGCGCAGGAGGTCTCGCTCCTGTCCTCCTCGCGCCACCTCCCCCGGGCTGCGCCAGGATTACAGGGCCCCCTCCTCCAGGAGAAACAGTAAGAGTTATGTTGGTTTCCTAGGCCGCCGTGACAAAGTGCCATACGCCGAACTGGTTTAACAGCAGAAATGTGTTTTCCCACCGTTCTGGAGGCCAGAAGGTCAAGACCAAGCTGTTGGCAGGGTGTTGGCAGGGCCACGCTCCCTCCGAAGCCTTCTGGGAAGGGCCTGTGCCGGGCCCCTCTCCCAGCCTTTAGCAGTTTCTTGGTTGGTGGCAGCATAGTTCCTGTTTTCCCTCGGCGTTCTCCCTGCGTGCCGGTGTCTAAATCCCCCCGTTCATTAGACCAGGCGTGTTGGAATCGGGGCTACCCTGCCCCAGGACGACTAACGACATCTGAATGGCCTCATTTTCAAATAACGTCACGTTTTTAGATACTGGGGTTTAGGACTGCAACATAAACAAATTTGGGGCACAATTTAGCCAATAGCAACATTATACCTTGTGACTGCATTGGTAGAGAGACAAGTGTATTACCATTGCATATAAAACATTTTCTTTGACCTGTAATTGTCTCCTGATTTTTAAAGAAATTAAATATGTTATAGACACCTAAAAGCATTGCAGGCCCTGGCCCTGCACCCCCGGGTGTCCACCCTGCCACCCCCGAGCCCCACGGTGACAGCACCAGGGCTCTGGGTCCTCTTGGGTCCCACTGGGCGGAGGCGGCTGCATGCCACCTCCCCAACCCAGCCCCCCTCGGCCCCCTTTTTTTCCCATTTAGGCATTCCCGGGGCATAGACGTGCTGTGATGTGAGGTCTCGTGGCGTCGACTTTCATTGTCACTTAAAAATATCTTCTCAAAGAAGCCTAATCATATATCACTTGAAAATAGAAAAGAGCCGCACAGAGGCTGAGTCCAGTGTAATAATCGTGACGCCAAGTAATTCTGTCTCGAACAAGTTGAACTTGTTAAATCAGACAGATGCCATCTGCACTATTCAAAGCCCGTGCTAGCGATGCGCTTTATGCAAAAAGGCTTGTCGTAGGAAAAGTGCTGAATGCCCCAAAAAAGTAAAATGCTTCGCTCTGTGGTTAGACTTGTGATACTTCCTCTCGGGGACAGGGTGACCGCTGTAGGTAGGGAGTGAAAGTGTCACAAGCATTTATTGAGTACCTACTGTCTGCCGAGCATTTTACATTCAGTCTTATGTCTTAGGTCTTAGGTCTTATGTTTAATCCTCGCAGTCACTCTGTGAGGCAGTTTGAGATCGGTCAGATGTGGTAGGAGCTGACCTCTGAGGTCAGAGGTTAGAGACCTTGCCTGAGGTCACGCAGCTGTCCAGTGGAGCCAGGATCGGAATCCAGGACCTCTGACTTCACAGCCTTTGCGCTTTCTAATCTCTGAATAATATGGGGAGTCACTGACCCAGGGCTTGAGAAGTCAAGGGCTCCCCCACTTCTTAATCTCTTGTGACATTAGCAGCAGGATGAGTCTCCGTCTCCAGCATCACATGACTGTCTTCTCCCTGTGTGCCTCCATGTGGCCTTCTTATAAGGACGCCAGTCATTGGATTTAGGGCCACATTAGTCCAGTATGACCTCATCTCATCACATTTACAGGGACCCTATTTTCCAATAATGTCATATTCTGAGGTTCCAGGTGGATGCGAATATTTGGGGACACCATTTGACCCAACATGGTGATGGAGCCCTGGGCACATGGCCCGTGCTGGGCAGTGTCAGGCCCCACGTACGAGAGTGCATCCTTCCCCTCTGGTCACCTAAATGTTCATTCTGGTCACAGGAGGGTCCATCCCGTCTCCAAAGGGCAGTGGGGAGACAGGTCCACAACCCTCACTCAGGACTTATTTCAGAGTCCAGCAAGGTCAAGGCCATCAGGTTTCTCCTCTGGTCTGACCCAGGCATCTCAGATATGACAACAGTCTGTGGGTCTCCACGAGCCATGAGTGCAAACGGATAAGCAGAACACCTGTGTGTTGACATTCCCGGCGGGGGGAGGGTGAGAAGGAAGAAAGGTCTAAAAAGGCTCCTCAGGCAGGGGGACAATGGCAGAAGGTCGAGAGAGCCCGGTCAGCCCAAACCCCTTTCACTGCGGCCCCGGCCACCCCGCAGGGACCACCGTGACGCGGGAGGTCAAATACACACAGGGCTTATTCTACACGGGCATTGACGACCTGTGTTCCTCACGTTTTCCTCACTCAGTCCTCACTCCGCCCCTGTGAGGTTGGGGCCATTATCGTCTCCGTTTTGAAAGAGGAAAATGCCGAGGCACAGGGAGGGTCAGTGACCTGGGGTCACATGGCTCAAAAGAGGCAGAGCCCCAGCCCATCTCCCCGTGTGTGTCTGTAAACGGACGTCAGGCCGATGTTCTTCCCAGCAGCACCCCTGATGATCTGAAGACCGGAGAAGTTTCTTCCTTTTTGCTGCCTGACGACCTTCTGAGCAAAGAAGCATATTCGTCTTTTAAATCTCTTCTCATTCTTTGTAATCTCGTAGGAGAATTTTGTGGGTTGAGTTGTGTCCTTTGCAAAGGTTTCTTAAGGTCCTAGCCCTCGTACCCGGGACTGTGGCCTTCTTTGGGAATAGGGTCCTTGCAGATGTAATTGAATTAAGACGAGGTCACGCTGGACGGGGTGGCCCCCATCCAATGACGGGTCTCCTTACAAGAAAAGGGAGTTTGGGCGCACAGAGAAGGCCAAGTGAAGACAGACAGAGATGGGGGTGACGTGGCCACAAGCCAAGGGATGCCGAGGACTGCTGGCGGCCACCGCAGGCAGGGAGAGGGGCCGGGGACAGAGCCTCCCTCAGAAGCTCCAAAAAGCACCAGCTCTGCCGGCACCTTGATCTCAGACTCCTGGCCTCCAGAGCTGCGAGGGAATCAGTTTGTGTCGCTTTAAGCCACCACATTTGTGGCCGTTTGTCACAGCAGCCCCAGGAAACGAATCTGGAGGCGTCGCCATTTTCCATTTGAGTTGCTTGTTTTTGAGCAGACTGTCCGACTGGGTGTGCACCGTGTGCGCCGCTCCTTCCTGTCACCTTCTGCCTTTTGTCCCCACCCCTATCCCCATGTCTGCCTCACCCCCCCCCCCGTCTCCCACACTAGCTACCCTTTTCAGAAAGCAGAGGTAGGAGGAGCGGGTGGCCTGAGAGGGCCAGCAGCCACCGAGGGTCACCAATGCGCCTCCTCTGGTGGCCAGGTCACCAGCGCAGAAGAAGAGGGGAGGGTCGAAAAATCCTCCTTCGTATGCTTCCAATTATGTGCGGCAGTGAAGAGCCAGTCTGTGTAAAGGGATAAACAGAGCTTAAACGAGGTCTGCACAGCCCGGGGTTGGCATGAGACTCAGAGGAAACGGAAGGAACGTGCTCAAAACGGCAAGTAACCTCCTGGAGCAAGGCCCCGGGGTCTCCCGTGAGTGGAGACCCACCTGCCCGCGGAGTGAGACCCGCCTCCTGGGAGTGTTCGCCGTGAGGTGGACCCTGCGTGTGATGTGTGATAAACTCCCCTGAGACCCGAGTGGCAGTCTGCACGGGGAAGTAAACTCTCCCCAGATAAAGGTGACACAGGTATTAGTGGGGCGGGGGCCCCTGATGTTTGTGGCAGTAGACACAATTAAGGTCCCGGAAGAACTCGTTCTTGGAACCCAGTAATCATTTATTAGGGGCTTAAGAGCTGGCCAGTCCCTGGGCTGCTTTGGGTGGAATTTATTTTTATCATGAGCTAGCGCCTCTGGGAAAAGAGAGGAAGAAGCTGGCTGTGTCCGGGAAAAAGGGCTTCTGTCACCTGGGGCCCCCGGGCTGATGCCGTCCAGGCCCTCGAATGGAGATCCTTGGCTGCTTCGACAGCCGTGCGGACGTGCCTGGCACCTGCAGCTGTGGCCTCTCCCGTCCGGTGTAACGTGTGCGGCTCCGTTCGTGGCAGGGGGGGGCCCGTGGGGGCCGGGAGCCCTGCGTCCCCGCTGCCCCTGCTTGCTGGCCAAGGCCCAGCTGGGGAGGCTGCCCGGGCGGGCTCCGCCACTCAGCC
This sequence comes from Eonycteris spelaea, assembly GCA_003508835.1. Classification (NCBI taxonomy): domain Eukaryota; kingdom Metazoa; phylum Chordata; class Mammalia; order Chiroptera; family Pteropodidae; genus Eonycteris; species Eonycteris spelaea. The sequence goes on from PUFA01000279.1 coordinate 1,478,197, forward strand.
CTGGCTTCCCCCACTTAGGTCGCCCCCGGGGCCGGCCTCATGGAGCGGATCCAGGCCATCGCCCAGAACGTCTCGGACATCGCCGTGAAGGTGGACCAGATCCTGCGCCACAGCCTGCTCCTGCACAGCAAGGGTGGGGCCGGGGCGCCCCTGGACCCCCAGGAGGCCGGGGGGCCGGGCGGGACATCCAGGCTGGGGCCCCGACTTCTCCACAGCAGCCGCCTGGGCTCGCCAGGGCCCTGTTTTAATCTCTCAGCAAGGTGACTGGGGGTTCAGCCACCCTGACTTGGCATGAGGGTGCTGAGGACAGCGGAGGTCTCTGGAGACCCAGGTGGCCTCCCCCGCTCCCTTTGATTTGGGAACCGTAGTCGGAGGCTGCAGGCCCAAACTCTGCACCCCTAGAAATGGTGGGGGTCCCGCTGGGTGGGTGTGTGAGGTCTGCCCACCCAGGCAGCTGGTCAACAGCCAGTCAGGCAGCCCTGGCAGGTGGCCTTGCAGGTGAGAAAAGTCAGGCTGAAGGCTGTGCCCTTCCCCCCACCCTCCCAGACCAGCCCGCCCCTCACACCTCTGCCCACCAGGCTCCAGCCAGGACCCAGCTTCTCAGCAAGATGGCTTCTCTCCCTACAGTGTCCGAAGGCCGGCGGGACCAGTGCGAGGCTCCCAGTGACCCCAAGTTCCCTGACTGCGCCGGGAAGGTGGAGGTGAGGCCTGGGGCTGAGGGTGGGGGTGGGGGGACAAGCCAGGGGGGCTCCTCTGAGACTCCATTGCTGGCAGGGCTATCCACTGGCCAGTGCCCCTCTGCCCAGCCCTGGCTCCTGACCCTGGCACTAGCTGGCAGAGGCCAGCCTCAGAGAAACGCTTCTCTGCTGGGGCCATCCGCCTGGCCCACCAACCCATATTCCCCGGGACAAGCCATGTTTCATACATAGCAAGCAAACTATTAAATATATGTGTGTTACTGCCAACAGCCTGAGTCCCAGCACGTTCAGAAGAGGAGTGGCCTTAGCCGCCCTCTCCCTATCCCTCGTGGTCCAACCAGCTGGACCGAGAGACCAAGAGAGCCCCTCGGGTGCCACCTTCTGGGACCTGTGGCTGCACGAAGTTTGTCCACCCAGGGGCCAGTGCACAGCCCTATAGCCAGCTACGCACTGGTTCTGAGCTCCCTAAGGTGGGGGGCGGTGTCACTGCAGATCCCCTCCTCGGCGACCTAGTAGGGACCACTGTGGGCAGGTGCTGCGCCAGCCCCAGCCCTTCCCTGCTCGGAGGCCTCCCGCAGTGGCCTGACCTGGCTTCAGGTCCTCGTCTTCTGGGGCCTGGGGGATGGCGGTCCAGCCTGGCCTTCCCTGAGGTTCCCGGTGGCCAGGACCTGGTCCTGGGGCCCTGGTTCAGCCTCTCTTCGCTGCTTCTGTCCCTTGCTGCAGCTTCAGGGTGGGCCCCAGAGGCCCTGTCCTGGGGGACCTTGGAGACCTGCACGCAGGGGGACCACAAAGGGGTAGGGTGGGCTGGTGTGCGCTCCCCGGCCCACGCTGGCCTCTCCACAGTGGATGCGTGCCCGCTGGACCTCAGACCCCTGCTACGCCTTCTTCGGGGTGGACGGCACCGAGTGCTCCTTCCTCACCTACCTCAGCGAGGTCGAGTGGTTCTGCCCCCCGCTGCCTGGGAGGAACCAGACGGCCACCCAGATGGCCCCCAAGCCCCTCCCCAAAGTCCAGGTATGTCTGGGAGGTGAGCAGACCCTTGAGGGGTGGGTGGACGGGCCAGCTGGCCTCCCCAGGTTGGACATCCTTGGGGGACAGCGGGAAGAGGCTGGCCAGTGCTGCCTGGCAGGTCCCAGTCTGCCCTCCTAGGGGGGAAGCCAGCCCGACGGTGCCTGTCTCAACTTCTGGAGATGCTGCAATGCTGGGCCTACTTGAGGGGTAGGCCGGGGCCCTGGAGGCACCCCCGTAAGGGACCAGAATAACAGTCGAGAGCACGTCCTGTGTGCCAGACACTTCGTTTGTGCGGGGCCTCCCCACAGCCCTTGGGTGAGCGCATTTAACCGACAGCGAATCAGTGGTCCAGGCAGCTGAGCTCACTGGTTCGAGACAGACAGTTACTGTGGCCCCACTGGAGGGCGGCCCCACCTCCCTGCCGTTGGAGCCTCTACTCTGGCCACTACCCTCACTATCTCCTCATAGCAGCTGGGACCCCCGGGAACTGTCACAGCTGACGGCCTCCTGGAGGGCTCAGGAGGCCGGTCAGAGCTGGGCTGGGACAGACCAACTTGCCTGGGGTGGGAGAGCAGGGCTCCCCAACTGCTGGGGCCAGCGGGCCTCTTAGACAGGGCGGGAGGAGCTGGAGCAGGGTCCGGCCTCGCTGGGAGGGTGCCAGCCCCTGTCCCCGGGGCATCAGGCGCCAGCAGTGGCACAGCTGCGGGTCTGGGGTTAGAGAACCAAGGCCTGGACTTCCCTCCAGGCAGTTTTCCGGAACAACCTGTCCCACCTCCTGGAGCTGATGGGCAGCGGGAAGGAGTCTCTAACCTTCATGAAGAAACGGGCCAAGCGGCTCACCAGCCAGTGGGCACTGGCTGCCCAGCGCCTGGCACAGAAGCTGGGGGACATCCAGAGGGACCAGAAGCAGGTACCTTCCCCTCTCCATGTGTCCAGAAAACTGAGCTCAGAGAGCTTAGGAGATGAGCCCAGGGCCCCGGGGATTCCAAGGGGACCCTGGGTCTGCCCTCGAAAGCGTTTTAGAGAGAGCCAGAAGCAGGAGGGGAGGCAGCGTCAGGGTAGATGCAGGTGGTGGCCCTTTTCAGGCTGGGGACCGAACGACGAGCCCTCCTGCCCCCTGAGGGGTCCGCATTCTGTAGGCATCTCGCTCTTGTCTGGCAGGAAAGTCATGGCATTCGTCTGGAATGCTGGGAATAAAGTAGCCTGTTTGGTGGAGGTTCGTTGGTCCAGCCATCCCTCTGTCCATCTGTCCATCCATCCGTCCATCCATCCCTTTACCTACCCATCTATGTTCATCCATCCGGCCATCTAATAAACACTTACCTGACTCTCGTGTTCCCCTGTTTCTTCCAGAGTCCTTATCATTTCATGAAATTCTCTCTTGTCTGTGTCCACTGTCGTCTCCTCTTCCGTCTGGAATGTCAGTGTCTTGGGGCAGGATGTGACTGTCTCGTCCCCCCGTAGCCCCAGTGGCCAGCTCGGTCACTCTGCTTCTTGGTTCCCCTGCTGTGCCAGAAGGCGCCTGCCCAGGCAACGCCTGGAGACCGTGTCGCGGCTGGCCGGTCTCCCTGGGGTGGCAGGCTGGGTGCTGTTGCTCCTCCGGGTTGACTCTCCTTGTCCGCCCCTCCCCCCACCCCGCCCAGATCCTCGTCCACATCGGCTTCCTGACCGAAGAGTCTGGGGACGTGTTCAGCCCGAGGGTGCTGAAGGGTGGGCCTCTGGGGGAGATGGTGCAGTGGGCGGACATCCTGGCCACGCTCCACGTCCTGGGCCATGCCCTGCGCATCACCGTGTCCCTGAAGGAGCTGCAGAGGTGAGTGCTGGGGCAGGGGAGGGGTGGGGCAGGGGAGGGCGAGCCCAGTCCCCAGAGTTCCCACTGCACCTGCTCAGTCTGCCACCTGCCCCCTCCTCTCCCACGGTGACACCTGGTCGCATTTGGGGTGCTCCGAGGAAGCATAGTTGCATCATGCTGTTCACATGGCTGACTCTCCCTTACTCTGGGCTGGCGGCGTCCGGTGTTCGTGCTCAGAGACTGACAGATACTGGCTTGTGGATTGAGCCATGTGGTACAGATGAGTCCCCTCCGCCCGCCATCCCAGTGGTCTTCGGGCAGACTTGGAAGTTCTCTTTCGGAACTGGGCTCCTTCCTGAGCCTGGTATGGGGCTTGGGGGACCAGGAAGACCTGAGGGTGGCGAGCTGCTGATGCCCACACTGTCCCCGTGCTTGCCTTTCCAGGGTCCCTCCGGTGCCACTGCAGGTGGGAGACTGGCGATTCAAGGGGTGTAGGATTTTGTGGATGAGCGAGTATAATTAGGTTTGTTTTCAACTACTAGATCTGTGGGCTGTAGCAATACATCTGACTTTTCTTAGTTTATCAGGGTTGATTATTGATACATACAAAAATACATGTAACATTTCGTGAAGCACATGGTACAGCGATGTCCTGTGATTCCGCCATCTTAATGAGAGGATTACTCCCCTGTGTTTGCCTGGGGGCCCCTCTCACCCATCCCCCTGCCCCCTCCCCAGGAAACCTCTATCTGGGATTTTGTGTTTATCGTTCCTTTGCTATTTCGAAGGAAAAAAATCAGGTTTTCTTGCACATACTCATGTATCCATAAATAATCTATGGTTGAGTTATATTGTTTGCTTTTGAGCTTTGTAAAAACAGCATTTGCCGTATGTCATCTCTGAGACTCCTGTTCTTCGCCCATCACTGTGTTTCCAAGATTTATCTACATTGTTGCATGAGGTTCCTTTTTATTCATCTCACTGCTGTGTGATGAGATCCCACTGTGCGAATGAACCACAGTTTTTTTTTTTATCAGTTTTTCCCCGTCCGTGGATGGTTTTCTCCCCCCCGTGTTTACACGTTATTTTGAACGATGCGTGGTGGACATTCTTGCCCCTGGTGGACCTGTGTCAGGGTTCCTTTCGGGTATAAACTTAGGTGCACATTTGCTGGGACTTTGGGAGTGTGAAAATCCAACTTTGCAAGAGAATGCCGGTGTCCTCCTCGGTGCTGGCCCCCATTCAGTTTCGCCATGCGTGGGTCCCCTGGGGCACATTGCCACCACACTTAGTGTTATTGGGCTTCCTAACTGAGGGTGTGACGTGGCATCACGATATCTCGCGATGGTTTTTCCTGACAGTGGTCTGAGCATGCTGTCGTATATTTGTCTGTCCTTCTTTCCTCTTGAGGAAATGCCCCGTTGTGCCGTGCTCTTTTTTTCCTGCTGGGGTTGTTTATCCTTTCCTCAGGGAGTTGTAGGGGCCCTTTATATATTATGAGTATAAACCCTGTGTCAGTTACATGTGTTTAAAAATCTCCTAATTTATGGATTGTCTTTGTCAGTTCCTTATGTTTTTTGTTTTGTTTTGAGGAGAGAAGGCCTTCATTTTAATGTAATCAGAGTCCTCCACCCTTTTCTTTGTGATCAGGGTTCTGTGCTTGATGGATTTCTATTCCCCTTTCGCTGGCATTTGGTGGGAAGTGCTCTAACCTTGCCCCGGGGAATAACTAAGGAAGGCCCCAGAGTTGTTGGCCTGTGAACTGACTTTTCTTCATCAGCCCATTAACTCACTCTCAGGTGGTTTGCAAGCTAAATGTGACTCCTGTCCAGAGCCCGCCCGCTGTCTGGATGGTCTGCTGGTTCTAGATGTCTCTTTCTGATGTCGATGGGGACAGAGCCACCAACAGTCTTGGGTCAACTGCCTGCCAGTCACTCGGGCAGAGCTTCTCGACCGCAGTCAGAGGGAGGTACCATGGCCAACCATATCGGGTAGGGGAGGACGGAGGCCGAGGGTGGGCTGTGCTGTGAGCCCACTAGGTGGCCTAGTAATTTGAAGGTTTTCATCGCTGTGGCTTGAAGCTCACACTGCTTGAGTCATTCTTTTAGGCGGATGCACTGGTCTCCCGTGGGCCTAATCAAATGAAAAGTGTCTTCCCAGAGAGAGGGACGGCACGTGTAAGTGAGGAGGTGAAGGGGGCGGAGGTGGCAGGGGCTAGCGAGGGGCTGCGTGGTTGTGGCAGTGTTGGGAAGCACAGTCCCAGGCGGGCAGCAGGTTCTGGGGAGGAGGTACCACCTTGAAATAGCACCTCTGCTGTGTCTGGCTGAGTGCCACCTGAGCGGGCAGACCTGGGCTGGGAGCTGTCCCCGGGTGCTGGTGCTGAACCGGCTGGGCGCTGTCCCCGGATGCTGGTGCTGAACAGGCTGGGCGCTGTCCCCGGGGTGCTGGTGCTGAACAGTCTGGGCGCTGTCCCTGGGTGCTGGTGCTGAACCAGCTGGGCGCTATCCCCGGGTTCTGGTGCTGAACTGGCAAACTGGCTGCCCAGCGCTAGGAGAGGGAGCCCGCAGGCCCCTCACTCTGGCACTCCCCGCGGTGGCATTTGGTTGTCAGACCAAGCTGTTCAGATTGTGCGGATCACTCCAGGGCCGGTGTGCCCACTTGCTGCCCGCCAGCGCACGGTGCTACTCTGCGCTGTGCCCACTCCCAGCATAGACATATGCAACAGAACGCTGCAAGCAGGCAGCTCGTGTTTGCAAATCATGGGCAGAGGCCTCTTTCCTCGGCCTCGACTCTTCCTCTGGGAAGGCAAGGCAGGGTGGGGGTGAGGGGAGGGAGGAGGAGAGGGGCTCGGCGTGTGGGAAGCCAGAGAAGTCTTGCAGAACTTAGGATGGCACAGCCAGCAGCCGTGGAAGCCATGGGCCAGATCTGCCTCGGGCTGAGTGGCAAGCAAGGGTCCGGGGGCCCTTGTCCCCTGGGTCGCCAGGCATCTCAAGATGCAGTGGGAAGAATCCTGTGGGCGGGAGCTGTCCAGAACCCTCATCCCAGGCTCTGCCCCACATGAAGTCCCCTGTGAGTGTGGCGCTCCCCTCTGTCAGCATTGCCAATACCATGCTGCACATCAAGGTTAGGTGAATTCACGTTCATCAAACAGCCTTCAACTTGATACCTCTTTTCCGACCGTGCACCCTCTTGGGCCAGAGAGGTGAGAACTTTCCTTTGCTGTTCCCTCAGAAAACGAAAAGGCTGGTTCCGGACATTTATGACGGTCTAACACCATGCTTAGAGAATCTATTTCTCAGCCCATGCTGGCTGTCTCCTCTTTTAACCTGTACCCTGAGTCCTCACCTGCCCAGAGTACTCCCCCCACACACCTGGCCACACCCTGGGCCTGGTGCTGGGCCTGCGGTCAGCGAGGCTGCCATCGCCTGTCACAGGGCCAGGGCAGTGAAGATGGGGCCGCTGCACTCGGGAATGAGGCCCTGGTGAGAAGTGCCAAGATCTGAAATACCCTCCGTCTGCCATTTCTTCCACCAGACATGTGCACCCACATGCACACACACGTGTGAACATGCCAGTGCCACTGTGCACAAGCACACACTCAGACCCATGTATCTGTGCACACACGCTCTGCACATACCCCATGCATACACACACACAAGCACACCACATCCCTGCACACAGATACACACCTCCACACACATGCAAACACACCCTTGCGCATACCCCTGTACATGACATGCAGCATGCTGCACACATGTGCACATACCCGTGCACAGCCATGCACACGCACACGCACACGCACACACACACAGAATCCCTGTCTTCCCACCCCTGGGTCACTTCCTGCCATGCTTGTGTGTGGGTCTGAAATTCCTAGAAGCAGGCGCTCCAGGGAGAGGTCACCCCACCTCTGATTCGCAGTTCGTTTAACAGGCAGGTGAAGGGCCGTGCCCCTTCGGCTCTGCCCTCTGTCCCCTGTGCAGTGAGGTGCACGTAAATGCTCTTGCTCAGACAGGGCAGAACTGTGCGAATGGCTCAGCTGCCTCAGGGGACAGCCTTGGGGAGGCTCTTTTCTAAATCTGTCACCAGATGTAATTTTAGAACAACTAAAATAATAAAGAGGAAAAAAAAACCCACCTCGCCCAGAGGCCACAGCACAGTTCTGTCTACAAAATTAACGGCATCAGCTGTGGTTGGAATAGGTTTCTGGTGGGGATTATAAACCCTGCTGTGCCAGAATCGCCTCAGAGAAATACCGACATTTGGGTCCCACTCTTGGTGTCTCTGATTTAATTGGTCTGGGGCTGGGACCCAGGTATCAAGTTTCCAAAGCCCCCCAGGTGACCACGAGCAGTGAGGCTTGAGAAGTGGAGAGCTGAGGCTGTGGCGTCTCTACACATCCCCCCTCTCAGTGCACTGAGTGGGGAGGTGGGAACCAGCCTGCATGGCTCATTCAAAAGACTTGCCCTCTGTGTACCCTGTGCAGGCCCTGAGGGGCAGGATCAGGGCCTGGGGTGGGGCTCAGGGCTCTAGAGTTGCCGAGGGTGCAGGTTCCTTTGGAGCCTGCATTCGCGCACCCGAAATGAAAGCATCCACGATACCCTTGGTTGCAGGGGTGAGGGCCACATGGAGCGGGCGGGCCAAATGTCCCCGCCCTCAGAGGTGGCCCAGATAGTGGGGACTCCCGCACCCCTCCCAGGGCGTCAGGTGGGAACCTGCTCACCTGGCATGGGTTTATGCCACGCCCTTTCTCGGATGTCCTTTTTTTTCCCCGTGACAGATGTGGGCCAGGGCCGTGAGCTCCTGGAGCTTGCTCCCGGCTGGGGCCGCCCCAACACTACGTAATAACTACAGCCCTTTCCTCCCCGCGGAGACGTCGACGCAGACATGCATTAGTAGTTTGCTGGAGTTGCCGGAACCGAGTGCCACAGACTGGGCAGCTTAAACAACAGAAAGGTTCTGTCTCACAGCTCCGGGGGCCGGAAGTCCGAAATCAAGGTGCCTTCGGAGGCCGTGAGGGGGAGTGTGACCCAGGCCTTTCCCTTGCTTCCAGTGCTTTGTTGGTGATCTTTGGCATTCGTTGGCTCATAGAAGCATCACCCTGATCTCTGCTTTCATCTTTCATCCACGTTCCCCCTTCTTATAAGGATGCCAGGCATATTGGATTAGCGCCCACCCTAAATACCTCATGTCAGCTTGGTGACCTCATACAGACCTTATCACCAGATAAGGTCACGTTCTGAGGTGCTGGGGGTTAGGACTCCCACACAGGGATTTGGGGAGGACGCAACGTAACTCGTAACGTGACGGTGGCTGTTTGTGTCCGGAAAGGGGCTGTGGGCAGAGACCCCGTGGAGGACACACGTGGGGTTGCCCTGGGCTCTGCAGGGGGAGGCAGGGTCGTCCGGCAGCCTTGCCTCCCAGCCTCGGGGAGCTGTTTCGTGCGAGCCGCACCAGGTTAACTTGAAAATAGGTCAACGGGATGCGAAGGTAATCTGAGTTCTGAGAGTCGCAGCTTGGCTTCTGCAGCAGAAAAGTCTCCTCGGGCCGGCGAAATGGCCTGTGTGGGGCAGGCAGCAGGACGAAGACGCCGCACGTCCATTTGTTCTAGTCCATTCACAGATGTTCACAGCAGATGTCTTGGCCACCGACTAGGCAACGAGGCTGGACGGATGAGCCGCTTTTCTCTGCTCCCGTGTTTTTGGTGTTTTAATTAACCGGCTCACTGGAGGGTGTGTCGGGCGGTGTGCAGCACCTGCAGCTGGCTTTGCTGCTGCAGGATGCTTTCGGGGGAGAGGCAGTGGGCGGGGGCGATGTGACAGGCTGCAGGAGACATCAGACAGTCCCACCTGCACCCCCGCCGCTCGCAGTGGGGAGGAAAGGTGAAGTCAGAGCCCCCCGGCGGCCGCACCCCGCGTCATCGTCACGCATGCACAGCGGGCGTTTTAAAGTTGAGACTTTCCCTTCCCGCCGGCCCAGAATTGGCTGTGCTCGTCCATTTTATTTGCATAATTTCAAGCATCATTAATAGTACATGGCAGGAGGAAAAATGACCGAGCTCTTCCTCCATCCATGAGTGAAATTGGGTTTAGTAGAAAATTAGTTGACTTAACTGGCAAATGATGAAAGCTGAAGAGGAAAATGTTTGAATAACGGTGGGACGAGGAGCGGAAACTCTTGGCCGTCAAGCAGGAGGCTCTGGTGGAAATTCGTGTCCTGGCCCTTTTGTGTGTTCAACGTTTATTCAGGGGACATACCAGGAGGGTCCCTCAAGAATGACAGGGGCAGGGACCACATCCTGTTCCTTAGGATCAGCCGAGTTTGACCAGGCTGCGGCCGGCTAACCCTCCGAGGAGCCACAGAGGCAGGCCTGAGTTTGAGATCTGGCCGCGACTGGCTCAGACAGGCCCGAACCAGGCCAAAGTAGCTACTGGGTAGATGGAGGAGCCATTCTCTGAGGGTGGGGGGAGAAGAGAAAAGCATTGGGTTTGGGGGCATCTAGAGAGGACCTTGAATTTGGGCTCAGACACGTGACTTAGAGGTGCCCACGTGGAGGCAGCCGAGCGATGGGGCCAGGGCTCGGAACGGAGACAGCGCCTTGGCAGCTGGCGGTGCCTAAACCTCGGTGTGAATGAAATTGCCATGATGGGGGGAAAGGCCTGAGAGCAAAGCCCGGAGAACCTGCAATGCTTCAAGGCCTCCCGGAGGAAGGGAGCTGGCAGGGGAGACCGAGACGGGGTCGTCAGGACGGTGTAGAGTCATGGGGGCCGAAGGAAAAGATGCTTCCAGAAGGAGGTTGTGGCCAATGCCATCGAAGGCTCATAAAAAGTAAAAAAGAGGGTAAAACTCTGCTGCCCTGGCCTGGGGCATTTTTATTCCCGGCGGAGCCAGCAGAAGCGTAGGACGGCACGATAGCCCCTCGTTCTCCTGCCGGCTTGCCCTTGAATCATGAGGGGGCTTCGGCGGAAGGGCGGCCTTTTCCTGGGGGCCAGGCTGGTCTCCCCTAGGTTGCTCTGGAGCGGACCCAGAGCCCCCGTGTTCACACCCAGCATTCTAGGCTGCGTTTTCCCCTTGACGAACCGTCCTGCAGGGTTGGTGCTTGTAGGGCTGAGCTCCGGGTTCCTCCCCCTCTCCAAGTCCTCCAGGGCCCTGTCCAGCTCAGCTCTCTGCAAAGGTCTGTGGAACCGGATAGACCAGCGAGGGCTCTGGGACCTGAGGTGGGGACGAACTGAAAAGCCAGCGTCCCCCCCCATGACCAGACCCCACCCCGGAAGCAGTCTGGTCCTCATCGCTGGGGCCATGAGGATGTCTCCGCGAGTCTAACCTGCCCCCAGGCCTGAGAGCAGCCACGTGCATTAACGCAGAGTGGGAGGGGAGAAGCTTGGTCCGTGCTCAGCCTTCACAGGCATCTGTTACATTAATCTGCGAGGTAGGAGGCAGGGCCTAGCCAAGGGGACAGTTCCCGTTCCTGTTCCCACCGCAGGAGCCCAGGGGGCTGGGGGGGGGTGGGTAGTCTGTGGTTTCCTGAAGCTGTCCCGGGAGCCGCAGCCCCGTGCTGAGCAGGAAGGAAAAGCTGGGGAAGAAAGCGTCAGCTTTGGACAGCCAGGCCGCTCAGTGTGGGGGGGGGTGTGTGGGGGGAGATGCTGCCCCTGGGCTCTCCTCAGAGCCCTCCACCCCCTGCTCCCTTGGTTTTGGCTAAGGCATTGCTGGATGTGTTCCCATCTATTTCTCCTGCTCTCCCTCCTCCCTCTGCTGGGACCTGGAGGTCCTCCAAGGGCACAGGGATGTCTGCCTCCTCAAGAGAAAGGAGCAGAGGGTGGGCCATCACGACGGCATCATCAGGCTGCTCCTGTCGGGCACGGGACGCCCAGGCCAGCCCGGGCAAGCGCAGGAAACGCGGCAGGAAACCGTCGCTCCCTCGTTAGTGATCCTCCCCTCCCATCCTAAAGCGGCTCATTAGATGCCCAGTTAACTCGCAAGGTTGCCTTCCTCATGTCCCTTCGTGCTGTTGGGAAGAAGCAGTGGCCTGCTCTACTAATGAGAGAGAGACGGGGCAGGGCCATCAGGCTCAGGAGATGGGCACCGGGCGGGGACGGAGGGGCAGCAGGCCCCTGGGGAGACAGAAACGTCCTGGCTCGCAGCTAGTGTGCTCTGGTAATGAGGTGGATCCAGAGAAGCCGAGGTGCCCTCTGTGCACTTCGGCACCTGGAGCCAAAGCTCTCTGAGCCCTTGGAAAGCATCCTTTCTAATTAGGTCCTTCGCACGCAGAGCAGAGAGACAGAGAGAGTGGTTCGTTCCCGATTTGGGGCACTACCTGGAGAGGTGCTTCGCCGCTGCAGAGCAAAGGCACAGGGAGAGATCAAACCGGAGGGCTTTGAGGCTGGAGGGGACCGTGCAGGCGCGTCCGACATCACATGGTGGGAGCGGAGGCCGACGCCGGAGCAAGACCGCGTGCTGCTCACCCCCAGATGCTTCTCGTGGGGCTGGAACTCTGCGCCCCGACTTCCGGCGCTGGGCCTGGCCTCTCCCCTTTGGGCGTAGGCGTATATTGTCCTCCCTTGTCCCATCTACTCATCCTACCTTTTGATCTTCTAGCAAAGAGAGGCGTTGTCTCTTCTCTGGATATTTGCCGCCCCCTGCAGGGTGGCTAGCTGGGAGTCCCTGGGGGGCCGGCACCTCTGGGGGACAGAGTGCTGAGCACGTCCTCGTGGGGACGGACACGGGTCCCACGAGTGTGGCTGGTTGGGCTTGGTTTTTTTTTTAATGGTAGTACGCTACACGTAATGTAAAAGTTCCCATCGCAACCACGTCTCAGTGTACGGTCTGGTGGCATCGGGCACAGTCACGTGGCTGTGCAGCTGTCACCACCGCCCTCTGTCTCCAGAACTTCTTCATCTTCCCAAACGGAAACTGTCCCGCATTAAACAACGCCCCCCGCCCCAGCCAGGCCCCACGGGCTGGATTTCATGTGGGTCGGCTTTGGGTCGGGCCTGGGGGCCAGATGATAACCCGCTGACCCCTGGGAAAACTCTATTTTGGGGGAGCGCCCCTCCCCAGCCCTTTCATCTTGTATTCGGCTCCCACGCAGGTGGCCTGGGGGCTGGGGACATTAGAAACCTGTTCCAACCACCCGGTTCAGCAATTCCGGTCCACTCGCCAGTTCTTCCCAACGTCAGGGACAGCAGTGGGCGGGTGGGGCCACCAAGTCCCCTCACGCGGAGATGCCGGGGGGGTCCATGGGGGCTTCTCACGAGCTCCTCCTGGGAAGGGGACAGCAGGCTGTGGGCCAGTGGTGTCCTCCTGGTCTCTCTCCGGGTGTCCTTTCAGGACGAGTGGGGCCCTCGCATCCAACCAGGTGGCTCGTCGCCCCTGGGGGAACTGGCAGCCCCCCCCCCCGCCTCCATCATCCTCGGGCTCCCTCCCTCACGCACCTTCTCCCCACCCCCGATAGGCTTTTCCTGACCAGACGTTCAGCCTCTGAACCAGTTCTTACTAAGGGGGTTCGCCTGGCTCATTGGTTGGTTTATTCATTCATGAATACAACAGATACTTATTGGGCCAGAGCCGGTCTGTCCTGGCTCTGGGCTTTCAAAGATGACCTGGCCCTGCTCTCAGGGGACCTTGTCCCCTGGGGAGGTGACTCAGGACCATGCAGAATGAGGGGGGGGAGGGATGGAGAGAACCAGGGAGAGGGGCATCTTGCTCTGCCCAGGGATCCAAGGAAGACTTCCTGGAGGAGGAGGAGGAGGCAGAGGTTGGAGTTGAGCATCAGGAGAACTCCCGCTTCTAGGTGAGAACTGACCAGGACCTTCAGTGGGGTGTGCGTGAGCTGGGGGCGGGGGAGGGCGGGTAGAAAGGAGTTGCCAGACTCCGAATTCGGAAGACAGAACTGATGACTAAAAGTAATAACGATTACTGGGACTCCCTTCCACTCCCCTTGCCTCGCCTGGTCCTACCAGGAACCCTGTAAGGTGGCCGTTTTTATCTGTCTTTTGCTGATGGAAATTCCTCGAGGCTTATGCCTCCTCCAAGGTTGGCAAGGAAACAAACAGGGCCTGGAGCCGAATCTCTGCTGGCGGCCTGGGGTTCGATTTGGGGCGGGGTGGGGGGGCGACACTTTGGTCTGACCACCCACCCTGTACTGTCCGATGCCCAGTGGGCCTGCGGAGACAGGAAGGCTCATCCGTATGTAAGGGGTGGGGGATGGTGGGGGACTGTCAGCTCTAGAGCCTGACTCGCTGGGTTCCAGCCTTGGCCCCGCTGCTTCCTGGCTGTGTGACCCTGGGTCAGTTACTAAACCTCTCTGCTTCCTGATCTGTAAGGGGGGGAGCAGGATGAGAACGGGGCTGACCTCGTAGGGAGGTTGCCCAGAGCGGATGGATTAATAAACAGGAAGCGCGTGCCGCGGGGCCCGAGTCACGGGGCAGCGGAGAAGGTGGTGACCCCCTCCCTCCCTGGTTGGCCGGATGGGGGAGGAGCCCTCGGCCGTGTGTAAGTTTATGGATGGGAAACGAGGAGAAGATGGTTATTCGATGTTTGCAACCCCCTCTCCTCACTTAGCAGCCAAGGTTCCAACGTGGTGGGGGGGCCGGGGGGAAGCTGGGGCGCTGGCTGGTGGGGGCCAGCACAGGAGAGCCCCCCTCCGTGGGGCACCCGCTGACCCCTACAACTTACCCCACATCTTTCCGTCGTGCGGCCTTGCCATCTGGTTACCAGCAACCTCCTTGTAAAGGGGCCACTCTGGGCAGTGTGCTCAGGGGACAGTGCACACTGCTCCTGATGGTGACATGCTGAGCGTGATCAAAGGGAACGCGAAGACATCCAGTACTTTTCCACCTGGCCGGAACTGTCTCAGGGAGCCCGAGAAGCGACCCAGGAACTGAGCGACTGTCACCCTTTGCCGTTAATGAGCCAGTGACCGTGTCAGAGCTTCTCACATCCCACCTGAGCTTGCTGGTCGCAGGGTCCCCGAAGGGGCGTCTGGACCACAGAACCAAGGGTGGAGGGAGCTGGGGAGGCGGCCGCTGTGGAGGGACGCGCGGGTAGGGGAGAGCCCTGTTCTCCGCCCGGCTCGGACAGCGCTGACACCCACCCCCACCACACCAGGCAGGAGGTGTCCGCAGGCTAGGCAGGGGCCAGTTTACACTGGCTGCTGTGGCCAAGTCCTTGAGGCTCCCGCGAGATGCCCAAAGGCTCCAGTGCTGGGTCCCCCAGGCAGCTCTGTCCCAAATGAGCGTGAGCCCGTAAATGCTCCTGCAGGCAGGTGCCCCTGTGGGCCAGAGCTGGGCTTCTCCGTGGGCCGGGTGCTGGTCAGCAGAGCAGAGTCGCGTCTTCTGAGGCCAGGAGCTGGGGACCCTCCAGGAGCTGGGGACCCTCCAGCTCCCACACTGCAGCACACTGAGGACCGCGGGGGTGTTTATGACACCCCGCAGGGAGCACATCTGTGGGAAGCACCCAAAGGTGCCCTTTCCCCCTGGCAGGCGGCCCAGGCCAGCTGCGTGGTGTGGCACACGCGTCCGCTGGCCCGGGCTGGGTCTCGGCCTCACTTGCCCCTCGCTGGCGTCTCTCGTCCAGCGAGGAGCCGCCACGACCGTGTGTGGCCACCCCCTCGCGTCCTGCCCAGGAGCCTGCCAGCGCCCTGGGCGACCTCGCGCTCCCTTCCCACGCGGGGCTGGCGGGCAGGTGGGTCTCCGCGGCCTATGGGTCCCTCTGGGGCTCAGACTCTGAAGGGCTCTTCTCTCAGTAACTTAGGGGTGCCGCCAGGCCGGGGGAACTGCCCGCTCACCGTGCCCTGCCTTTCGACCTCATCTACACCGACTACCACGGCCTGCAGCAGATGAAGCAGCACATGGGGCTGTCCTTCAGGAAGTACCGGTGAGGGCCGGGGTGGGGGCGGGGTGGGGGCGGGGTGGGGGCCTGCACGCAGCAGCCCCGCCCGCTCAGGCCCCGCCCCACGTCTGGCTGCCGGCCAGTCCCCTGGGCGTGAGCACCGCATGCTCGGGGTCCACAGTGGAAGGAAGACTGTCCCGTCTCCTGGCTTCCCCCTCCCCCACCACGGTTCTTCTCCAAGGAGCTCTGCTTCCCAGCTGACTCGGGACAGTAAACCTGAGGGACTCGCTCCGGTGGCCCTCTGCTGCGTGGCAGGCTGAGGGGTGGAGGTCAGAGGTCGCCTAGATGGGGCGGGGGCCAGAGAAATTACAGGGAGGAGTGGAAGGGAATGGGACAGTGGACTGGGGCTGTGACCTCTCCTGTGTGGGGGGTCGGCACCCCCAATGCCGGTCTAGGGGAAGGTCGTTCTGGTCTCTGCAGCCAGCGGGACACGGGTTTAATTTAGCCCAGGGAGCCCTGCTGTTTATTACTCCAGCCCTATTGACGATCCCACATGGTTTCATTAGGGGACAAATGTGACAGGCAGAGCTATTGCTTCTATTATTAATGCGTGTTCTCCGTGCATGCGGCGCCTCCTCCTCATGACCGGCCCTTCTCCGGGGGAATAGTGCTGGCCTCAGCAGTCCGTGGCTGACGCAGGGTCACCAGAAAGGAGGCGGGGTGGGGGAGCGCCTCGTGGGGGCATCCGAGTCCCAGGTGCCCATGCCCGGGGTGGGTGGACAGAGGGGCTATGGCCATGAAGAGCAGCCTCAGGGTGGGACAGAGGCCGGACTCACAGAGGCGATCTGAGGCACTGCCTTCCTACAGGTGGGCTCCTGGCAGTGGCCGGTCTGCCCAAGGCCCTGCCCTTCTGCTCCTCAGCCAGGGTGGGCCAGCACGTCTGGAGGTGACAGGCTGTGCCCTCAGTGACCTGCTCTGCCCAGGATGTGCAACAGGACAGGCGTCCCTGGGGCAGTGGGGAGGACCCGCTCCAGGCACTGACTCCCCCCAGGGTTCCTTGGGGCAGCCGTAATAACTAATAGTTTCTGAGTGGTTCCTGGTTCAGGTGTCTCCATAGGGCCCTGAAACAGTTGTTATCGTCACTTGAGAGATGGGGACGGACCAGAGAGGCGAAGGTGCCTGCCCGTGGTCACACAGCTGGTGGCATCTGAGCCCGAGCTCTGACCGCATGTCGCACTGCCCTGACCAGCCAGCGGCCGGTCACAGTGCCCACAGCAACCTGGCCCGGGAGACGCGGGAGGCTGCTGACCCCGGGTCCTGGTCCAGGTGCCGAATCCGGGTCATCGACACCTTTGGGACGGAGCCCGCGTACAACCAGGAGTACGCCACGCTGCACGGTACCGGACCAACTGGGGCTACTGGAACCTCAACCCCAAGCAGTTCATGACCATGTTCCGTGAGTGCCCACAGCGGGCGCGTGGGCGGGGCCGAGGGGGGCCCTGTGGCTCTCGGAGGTGGCACCGGAGGAGGCGAGGCCTACTCCCTCCCGTGCGGGGCTGGGACCCGGCCAGCCGGCCTCCCCCAGGAAAGCCGCCTTCCCCTTGCAGCAAAGAGACAGCAAGGACGCCTCTGCTGGCGTCTGGGGACGGGGCACGGAGGGAGCGGCCTGGCGGGCTGCTGGCCTGGCTTCGGAGAAATGTGGTGACCTTTCCAGCACCAGCGGGCGTGGCCTTTGCCCTCCACGAGCACGTGGCTGAGCACAGTTGCAGGACCAGGAGGATTCTGTGACCTTCCAGAAAGCGAGGCCCGCAGTGGCCTGCGTGGGAAGGGGCAGGACAGGCAGGCTTTTCTATGCGGAGGGAACGGATGTAGTGAAGGTGGATGTGGAAAGAACTGGAAGGTTCTGGAAACGCAAGTGCTCCAGCAAGCCCCAACATCGGGATAAGGGGGAACTGAGGCTGCAGGCGGCGGGTGGGGCCCCCGTGCCACCCCTCAGATGATGGGCTTCAGGCAAGGAAGGTGATTAGAGCTGAGCTTTAGCTATTTTTAATGAGACTCTGAAGCATATAGCACACACTGCCACCGTCTTAAACGCAACACGTCGGAAATAATTTAGCCTTGTCTAGACAACTCAGGGTCACTTCTCTGCCTCCCTGGTGTAGGGGGCGTCCCCGGGGACAGCAGAGGTGTGCGGAGCTGTGTCCCCTCGCTAAGTGGCCTCTTCTGTCACTGTGTGATGCGGCACTTTCTCTGCATCTTGGGAGGCTGTCAGCTGTCACTTTGAATCGCTCTCAGTGTCTTTGCCTCCAGCAGCGTCTCGCACATCTCTAATCCGCAGCTCTCAAAGGCTCGGTCGGGTCGGGAGCTGGATCAGCACCCCACCAGGACTATCACTAAATCGAGGGCGAAGCGGGTTCTGAGCAGGGTCCCGAGGAGCTCGATGCAAGTGAAGTAGCCGATTTTCACTTAGCCTGTCAAATCAGCGCGTCTCTGGGGGCACTGAGAGTTTTCTTTTGATCTGTCCTCCTGGTTCTAGCTGTGTTAGAGGCAGACGCCGTTTCTGGGTCTGTAAGTAATGGCTTGATTGGATCCCAGAAGGTCGGGAAGGGGGAAGCTTCCTTGGAGCCCAGATGAGGAAACTGAGGCCCGGACAGGTAGAGTGTCCCATCTGAGGTCACAAGGCTCTGTGGCGACCAGACTCCCTCCCAGGGCCCATTGCAAAGTTGGGCGAGGCTTCTCTAAGAAAGAGGGACCGTCCTAACAGGCCATCTGAGGACGCGGTGCTCCCAGCGGGCGAGTGGAGTGGGGAGTGTCCCAGGGAGCAGATTTCGGGAGGCGAAGGAAGTGGCAGGCGGCAGCAGCGATGCTACAGGCTGCGGAAGCATGGCGGGAGACAGCAGAGAGGAAAAGGTGGAGGACCGTGCAGAGTGGGCTGCTGGAGCCAGCCGGCTAGCGTCGAACAGCACCTGGAAGAGGGGGGCGAAGCCTAAGGAAAGACGAAGACAAGAAAGCGCTTTGGAGGGCGTACAGTCAATGCTGCAGCCTCCAGTTTATTTAGCACAGCCCTTATATTTCTTTTTGAACACAATGGCAAGGCACAGAGTACATTACCATAGGAGTGCTGGCATTTACACAAGTTCCTATACATCCTTCCCCAGGGTACGAACATCCTTGCTTACTGTTAAAACATTCCCCTATCTTAAAAGGATTTCTTTAGGAGGCAAACCTCCCCTCCAGGGTCAGTAATGTTTTAACTCAAACCCTGCTTCCTTGAACCCTTGTTTGAGCAGTCTCAGCAACTGCTTTATGGCTATCAGCGACGTGACTTCTTCAGTGTCTCATAATGGCTCCCGACAGTGAGCACCTTGGAAAATGAGCTCCGAGGCGGGCGGGAGGGACACGGAGGGTCTTTTAGCAAAGGTTCCTGCGTTTTTACTGGATGCTGTAATTTGAGATTCACTGTAGGTCCTTGAGCGAGGAAATGCCATGGAGAAAAGGGCTTTTGAGACACTTTATCCCAGCGGACTGCAGAGGGGCCAGTGGGGGGGGGGGGAAGCAGGGGGTGGGTTGAGAGCTCCTGCAATAATCTGTGCTGAGAAAACGAGGACTTGCCCTGGGGTGGAGCCCCCCTCGGTGCAGCGATCTAAACCTGGCGAACTCCTATCCATTCCCCAAAACCCAAGACGAATGTCCCCTCTCTACCGTCACCTTCACTGACTGACTCGCCTCATCTTCTCTTCCAGGCAGAGTGTTTTTATAAGTCTTAAACCTAGTTCTGCTAAAGCATATACTGAAGTATCTGAGAGTTATTTGCTTATACATTTGTTTCGACTGATAGATTATCAATCATGCAAAAAAGGAGCCACTGGCTGATTTATTTTTATTTCCCTGGAGCCTAGCGAGGTCTTCAGAACATGGTAATTGATTGAATAAATTAAAGAGAGCGAAAACGAAAGCCAGAGAGGCTTGCCGATGTGGCCGGTGCAGGACGGAGTTCACAGGCACACCTCTCTCCCCACCTAGCTACGTGATTTCCTCAGTGAGCTAAAGGGAGGCCGGCTGCCTGGCCCAGCTGTAACCTTGCCCTGGCCCCCAAAGCTCGAGGCTTAATGGTCCCCGTTATTTCGATTGGTTGTGATACTTCATGTCCCAAGCCCACTGGTTTAGCTCATTGTGTCTAAAACCTGTCTCTTCTGGAGGAGGCGGTGGAACGGGGTGGGGGGGGGGGAGGAGGAAACGGAATCTGGGAGAGAGGCCCCGGGTGGCAGCCCCAGCCGGAGCGGGAGCGAGAGAGAGGCTGGAGCTGGGTGGCTAAGTGGGGTCGGGGAGGGTCCGGTCTGCCCTCCTGGCCTCTCCGGCCTGGGCAGAGCCTCCCGAGACGGGACGGCTGCTGGTGCCCTGGCCGTGGCAGAAGTGACGCCAGGCCTCCCAGGCCCCTTCATACCTCTGAAGCTCTAGATGTTTTGCCTGAGACCAGCAGAGACATGTCCAAACCAATGAACACGCAGGTCCTCATTCCCGAGAATCCAGGAGCTTTCTGGGCACTTCCACGGGAAGCTGCCACCTCTTCAGAGATGCACCAGACACCGATGACGGTTAATATAATCCTATATTAAATCTGCACGTTTGGCCAAAGTGCGCATCTCAGTTTCAGAAATGCTCACGTGTGGATAACGGGCATCAGAGATGAAGAGATGGGGTATCTGGTTGGAATCAGGCTGTTATGGGGAGTCAGCCTCTCCCCTGGGAAGGTAGAGTCGAGGTATTGGGGTTTGATTGATATTCTATTCAAGGTCCTCTACATGGGAGGGAGGGGCCTCATGCCTTGCAAGTGATGGCACGTGAGCCTGTGCCTCCAACACGGACCAGTAGGTAGCACGGCTCAGACACAGCCCCTGCCTCTGGTGCGTTGGGTTCTGGGGACGGGTAAGTCAGCACGAGCTCTGAGAGTTAAAGGATACCTGAGCACAGTGCAGTCGGGCTGCAGAGGGAGGACACGGGGACCCCAAAGAAGGCTTCTGGGAGGAGAGGAGGTGACATGTGAGGGGCGCCCTGAAGGCCAAGTAGGATTTTTCTCATCTAAGAAAAGGAAGGAGGGCCCTCCCTCCGGGCAGAGGGCAATGCTTGGAGGTGTGAGAGCGAGATGCCTCCCGCATTCCCATACTTTACCCCCCCCCCCGCCCCCTCTCCCCGCCCCGGGCTCCCCCAGGGGCTGGGACACAAGTGAGCAAAATGGCTTCTGCCTGCATGGGGCTTGTAGTCTGACGAGAACACACGAACAAATCAGGACATAATACGATGTCTGATCAGGGAGGTAAGGGGCCAGAGACTGAGGGGGGCCAGGAAAGGCCTCTGAGCAGGGCCACGTGAGCAGAGACCTGTGTGAGCGAGGAGTGTGCCTGGCAGGGCCTGGGGGCGGGGCGTGAGGTGCCCTCGCAGGCCGCAAAGGGTGGTGGGGGGGCAGGCAGGTCCTGCAGATCCTTGTGGGGACTTCGGTGTATGAGGCCACTGTGCAGGGCTTTGTGCAGAGGAGGTACCAGATCAGACCTAAATGTGAAAGGATCGTTTAAGGATCTCTTGGGAGAAAAGACGAGAGGACAGCTGAAATGGGGGCGTGGCAGCAGGGGGCGTGGTCACAGGGGCGTGGCCGCAGGGTCCTGGACCAGGGCAGGGCGCCGGCAGCAGGTGGCAGCGTGGGGCTTTGCCCACCCTGTGCCTCAGTTTTCCTCGTCCGAAAACAAGCCAGGGGACTAGATGACCTCTCGGGTTTCCTCTGCTCTAGATACGAAGGATGACCACCCCCTCTCCCCAACCAGACCTCCAGTCCTAGCCTGGGCCCATCCCCGCCAAACAGGACCCCTCCCTTGAAGCCAGTCCCTGTAGACCCGGGTGTGTTGGCTGTCTGGCGATCCCCCTCCTGACCCGTTGGTCTGGCTGCAGCTCACACCCCGGACAACTCCTTCATGGGCTTCGTGTCCGAGGAGCTCAACGACAGGAGAAGCAGCTCATCAAGGGCGGCAACGGCAACATGGCTGTGGTGTACGGCAAGGAGGCGAGTATCTGGAAGGTGAGCACGGCAGCCGCCCCGGGCCCCAGGCACTGGCCCGCCCCGCCCCCCACCCCGCCCTGGGGAGCCCCCCCTCCAGGACTGGGCTCCCAT
Organism: Eonycteris spelaea; assembly: GCA_003508835.1. Lineage (NCBI taxonomy): Eukaryota > Metazoa > Chordata > Mammalia > Chiroptera > Pteropodidae > Eonycteris > Eonycteris spelaea. Next base: position 1,499,687 of record PUFA01000279.1, read on the forward strand.
GCGCCACCCCCAGCACGCGACGCAGAACGTCCCCCATCCCACTCCCCTCCCAAATGCCACAGACACAAATGTCCTTTATCGAGACTGTGACCTAACCCTCCACCCTCCTGGGTGGATCCACAAACGCTGTGAGCCCAGCAAAGGGGCTTTAGGCGGACTTGGGGTCCGTGGGGGACGTGGTGGACACTCAGGGGAAGGGTGGGACAGGACCCACCCTCAGGGCCGGCCCCGGAGAAGCGCCGCCTGTGCGGAAAGGGCGCCCAGCCTCCGGTCACTCACCTGTTCTCTCTCCTCTTTTCTCCGCCCCTGGCGACGAGGCAGCTCCAGGTATGGTAGCCTAGTGTGCTCCCTCCTCCTGCTGCCCCTCCCGCACGGCCTCCCTGGGGATGCTCCCGCCCGGTCCCATCCTGTGTGCTGGGGTCACGGCTCCTGTGAGGGGAGAGGCAGGTGCTGGGGAGGGGCAGGGTCCAGACCCAGGCAGGCACGTGAGGGGAAGGCGAGTGAGTGGCAGAGAGGCCGACCTGTGCCCTGCGTGAGTCCGGTCGTCACGTGGCCGCCTTATTAATGATTCTCACGCCGTGTTGGTGAGGACTCGGCCGAGCTAACGGCGACTTAAACAAGATGGAAGTGTGTTTTCTTCCCTGTCGCAAACTCTGGACCGCCTCGGCCTGGTCTCCTTGCCCACGGTAGTTTCCGCCCCGAGCCCTGCCTCATGGGTCAAGATGGCCAGGACATGTCAGTCATTCCATGTGCCCTCCAGCCAGCAGGAAGGGGGAAGGGGCCAGGAAGGGCCACGTTTAGGGCTGTTTCCTGGATGTCACACACTGCCCCTTCCCCACACTGCCCTATGGCTCGATCCCAGCCACCTGGCCCGGCCCAGTGTCCGGGGACGCTGGAAGTGGCCCGGCTCCTGGCAGCCACGTGCCCAGCTCAGCCCTGGCCTTCTGTGACCGAGGGAGGAGGAGGAAGGAGAGATCCCGGGGACACCTCGTGGGCTGTGCCGCTAACACGTCCGCCCAGAGCTTACGGTGTCCTAGCGCTCACACACGCGTGTGTGCCCGCCACACCCTGAGGCAGGTGCCATGTGTCAGAGGGACCCGGGCACAGACGTGTAGAGTGACAAGTTCGTCGCGGGCACAGCTGGGATGCAAACCCGCCTCCGGCTCCAGAGGCAGGACACTTAACTCCAGCTCTCCGTAGCCTCCCCGGTTACGAAGCCTCGGATGGTGGCAGACAGACGCTCTGGGGGCGGGACCGAAGGTCGCACACCTGGGCCGCGGTGTCAGGGCCCGCTGCGGGCAGAGGGACGAGGGGCCCTGGTCAGAGGATGCTCAGTGAGCCGGCTGCCACGGAAGCCCGGGGCGCTGGGGACGGGGGCAGCACTGACCGTGTCCGCTTTTACTGGAAAACGGCCGTTAAGAAACGACCCCGAGAGCAGGAGAGCCGTGGAGGCTGGAGGACGAGGGTTTCCGCTCCCGCTTGGGAGCCACTGTGATTGGCAGCAGCCTCGCTGTTTAGCAGGCCTCGAAGAAGCCGCTTCCCAAAAAACAGACAGCTTTGCTCCGTGACTCTCTTTCTGACTGAAGGAAGTCAGAGGTGGCTGGATGACATCAGGGGACCAGGTGGCAGGGAAGAGGAGGAGGGAAGAGAGAGGATGACGCCAGGTCATCGCATCCCGTGCGAGTGGCAGCCGGGGTCAAGGTGGGGGTTTTGTTGGTGGCTGTGCCAAGGAGGCCTGTCTTATCCTGGGTCCCCAGAAAGCAGAGCTCGAGGCTCAGGCTTCCTGCTGCCATTTTAGGAGAGCGTGAAGTCCCGGGGGGCCAGGAGGGGAGAGGCAGCCGGTTCAGGCGCAGGGCAGACCCTCCCTGTGGCTGCGGGGACATTCCAGACATCCGAATCCCTGTCTGCGGGAGCCCGGAGGGTTTTCAAACTGCAGATGGCAACCCACGGATGAGTCGTGGAATCCACTCAGAGCTCTGGGCTTTTTCTCCTCAACCTTTCTGAGGCGGAGCTGACAAGGGCAACCGCATACACCTAAGGTATGGCAGGACAATGGCTTGACGTCCGCACCCCCCGTGAAATGATCACCACGGTCAAGCTCATGAACACCCCCGCCCCCCATAGTTCCCTTTGGCTTCGGTGTGGTGAGGACCCTTACGATTTACTGTCTTAGCAAATGTCAAGTGTGCGGGACAGTGGTCACCACACCGCCCATGGGATCCCTGGGAACCGAAGGTTTCTCCCCTTCGACCCGCCTCCCCCCGTTTTCCCACGCCCCAGCCCTTGGCGACCACCATGCTACCCTCTGCTTCTGTGACCTCGACTCTATTTAGACTCCACGGATACGTGAAACCCTGCAGTATTTATCCTCTGCTGTCAGCTCAGAGAGTCTTAACGAGCCTTTTGACATGAACTAGAACAACGCAGAAATAATAGCATTAAAGAACATCATGGGACCGTCCGTGCATTGAGCGTAAAGACGGTTTGTGAAAGTTTGTTTACCTACGTACGTAGGTGTGTGAGAGATGAGGCGGGAAAACAGTGCCGACCTGTGTGACGAACCTAGCAGAGCGTGTGTGCCTTCTAGAGGTACACAGAAAAAACACGCGTGATCACCGCCTCTGGCAATGGAATCCGCAAGTCGAATGGTGAATTCAGCAACATTTTCTTCCACTTTACGTTGCTGACCTGATCTTTTTTCCCTACGAGCATATTCGGTTTGAAAATTAGTCCTTTTCCATTTAGGATGATTACTGATGTCATTGGCTTTGACGCTGCCTTCTTCCTAGTTGGTATCTCTTTCTTTTTCTTGACTGTTGCACGGTCTTTTTCCTCTTGTTTCTTGTCTGCTTTCACATTGATGTATAGTTTTAAACCCACTCCCCCTTAGCTGACTAGTTATACTTTTTTATATTCCCTTAAAAAGAGTATAAAAGTGGCTACCCAAAGGCCATAACATGCATCCCTGACTTATCGAAGTTTAATACAAATGAATACTTTCACCTTTACGAGGTAATGAAAGAACCTTAAAATGCTTTAAGGTATCTAGCTAGCTGACATGCTCTTATTGTATTTTAATTTCACAATAATTTTCTAAAAATGTCTTCCTTTCGCCACTATGCTTGGAGGATACGCTTGCAGTATACGGAATCCCAGCTTCGTAGTTACTTTCTTCCGGCCTCTGAAAATATTCTGTGGTATCGTTTCTGTTGAGGAGTCAGTTCCTGTCTCGCTGTGGTGCCTTCAAAGGTCATGTGTAGTTTTCTTGGTCCGCTTTTACGACTTCTGTTTGTTTGGGTTTTAGCGGTTCTACTATGACATGCTTCCGTGAGGTTCTCTTTTGATTTATCTCACGTGGCGTTTGTAGCTCTTTTCGAATCCGTGGCTTGCTCTTTTCCTAGTTTTAGAAAATTCTCAGCTATTATCTCTGTAAAGATTGCTCCTGGCCCAACCTTTCAGTTACTTCTCAGACTCCAAGCACGCCTTCCCGAAAGCTCTTTAGTTTTCTCGTGCTTCCTTCTAGACATTTTCTTTGCTCTTTTACTGAATGAATTCCCTCTTCAACTGTGTTTGACCTGCTGTGTTAATCTGCTGTGGTTTTGCATATTCTAGGTCCATCCATTTAGTTCTTCATTTCAGTCACAGAAGTTTTCATTTCTAGCATTACCATTTGATTTCAAATCTTATTTTCTATTTCCTTGACTATATTCAGCCTCTTTATCTTGAAGTCCGTGTCTGGTAACCAACTCCAGCTTCTAGGTCTCCTGTGGGTCTGTCTTTATTGTCTGGCTTTTGTCATCTCTTCTCCTGTCTCTCCTCCTCATCTCCAGGCTACCAATGATCTGCTTTCTGTCACTCTAGATTTGTTTTCATTTTCTATAATTTTATATAAACGAAGGTATATAGACTCATTCTGTGTGGATTTGCTCACTGAGCATAATTATTTGGAGACTCATCCATATCGTTGCATGTATTAAGAGTTTATTCCTTTTTAATAGCTGAGTAATATTCTATTATGTGGACTTAACCGCACTTTGTTATCCGTTCATCTATTAACGGGCATTTGAGTTGCTTCAAGTATTTGGCTATTATAAATAAAGCTGCTATGAACATTCGTGTTCTGATCTTTGAATGGACATATGCTTTCATTCCTCTTGATAATACCTAGAAGTGGAATGGTTGGGTTATGTTGTAAAACTATTTAGCTCTAACTTTTTAACAAACGTGGTTGCACTATTTTACAATCCTGCTAGCAATGTATGAGAGTTCCAGCTCCTTTACAAATTCATCAATACTTGGTCTGACAGTCTTTTTAATTTTAGCCGTTTTAACAGGCGTGCAATATCTTCTGTGGTTTTAATTTGTAATTCCCTGATGGCTAATGATGTGGAAGATATTTCTGTGTGCTGATTTGTTTTCCATATGTCTTTTTTTAGTGAAGTATCTTTTCAAAAATTTTGCCTGTTTGAAAATTGTGTCATTTATTTTCTTATTATGGAGTTGTTAGAGTTCTTTACATCTGCTTTGCAAAGATCTTCTCCCAGTCGGTGGCTTGTCTTTCTCTTAACAGCATCTTTCATTAATTTTAATGAAGTTCAATGTTTTCTTTTATGGATTGTGCTTTTGACATTATATCTAAGAAATCTTTGTCTAACACAAGGTCACAAGGATTTTTTCCTGTTTTTTTCTTCTATAAGTGTTATAGTTTTAGGTTTTACATTGAAGTGTATGATCCATTTTGAATTAACTTTTATATATGGTATGAAGTATGGATTGAAGTTCTATTTCTTCTCTTTTTGCATGTAGGTATCCAACGTTCTAGGACCATTTGTTTAAAAGACTATTCTTTTCCCACTGATATATCATTGTACCTTTGTCAAAAATCAATTGATTGTACCTATGTGGGTCTATTTCTGTGAGGTTCTGGACTCTGCTTGATTCCATTGATCTACTTGATGTCATTATCACACCAACTCGGAATCAGGGAATATAAATCTGCTCACTCCTTGTTTTTCAAAGTGGTTTTGTATATTCTAGGTCCTTTCCATTTTTAAATGAGTTTTAGAATCAGCTTGTCAATTTCTACAAAAGGGCCTGCTGGGGTCTTGACTGGGATTTCATTGCTTCCTTTTTTATTTTTATTTTTTGGAGTTCTGGAAAATGAATACGGATAATTATAGAAATCATTTGAGGTCAAGGATGATGCTCTTTCCTTCCTGAGAGGACTTACTGCTCCTCTTGGCTTTCGGCTGGGGGCCCTAGCGAGCCCAGATCACTGTAATCCATGGCGGTGACGGAGCTGATTTTAAACAGTCAGCCCCCGAAGGCCCTAGTTCTGGTCCAGCCTCTCTTCCAGGTGTAATTCCTCAGTGCCAACCCAGTGTATGGGGTTCATCAGGCTTTCCTCCGCCTTTTGGGAACTCTGCCTTTTGTCTCCCAGCTCTGCAAGGCGACCAAAAGCTCTGGTTTGTCACCTAGATGCTGCCCCTGGAATCTGCAGGTGCCCCCGGGGGGAAAGCCAACCCTGCTGGCCTCGGCAATCTCCCTTTCTTCTCCTGGATCCTGGCCTTGTCATTCTTCATTCTTTGTTAGAATGGCATGGCCGGCACAGGTGTTTCCACATAGCCCCATATTTCTGGGTCATTCTCAGAAGCAGGGCTGGCCTTTGTCACCTAGTGTGCTGTTACCCAAAGTGGAAGGCCTCCTTATGACAAATTTCCAGTTCGAGTTTCAAAACGTGAATTGTTCAACGTTTTGATGTCATTGGTAACATTCTTCAAAGCTCCTTGCTGTCTGACCTCATGGCTGGCCAGCAGGCTGTGGGAGAACCATGGGTTCTTTCTCTCTGACCTGTTGGCCTGCTGGGAACTAGCCTTTCCTGAAAAGAGCCCCTCCCCTGTCCCCATCCTTGTCCTTGATCTTGAAGCTGCTTTCCTCCCTGCTTAGCCTTTCTTCTCTTCTGCGAATCTCAAAAACTCCAAGAAGCAGTAGATCTCATGCTATACTCCTGAGATTCCATACTGACCACGACTCCCAGCTCAGGGCCCTGGCCCTGGAGTCAGATGGGCGCCCAGAGGCTGAGGTGCTGTCTGTTTTTCTATGCTCTGCCTCTCTTTGTCCCCCTCCCCTGCAGGCTGGGTCTGTGTCCAGCCCCTTTGGGTTGAGGGGAAGCGGAACCTGGATTTGGGACTCTCGGGTCTGGAGGGGCTGACCCTTTGCTAGTCTATAGGTTTTTCGCTCACAGGTGTCCTCCATGAGAACAGGTACTCTGTGTTGACCCTGCTGTGCTCCCAGCACTGAGCTCAGTGCCACTACTTAGCAGATGCTCAATAAATATGTGCTCCATGGATGGCTGGATGGTTGGGTGGATGAACGCTATATGGGTGGATGGGTAGTAGAAGGAGGGAGGAGGGATGAATGGAGGGACAGGATGGGTAGGTGGGTACGTGAGTGGAGGGAGGGAAGCAGGGTAGTTATACGGAGGGTGGGTAGATACATGGATGGGTGGATAAATGGGTAGAGGGAAGGATGAAGGGAAGGGTGGGTGAGAGATGGATAGACGGGCTCCAGAGAGTCCACAACTTCAAGGTCCTTGGAGGTCACCAGGAGCTCAAGGGAGGCCAAGCAACTTCACCTAGATGCACTCAAATGTTGGTCCCCAGAGAGTTCCTCTGGAAAGAAAACAGTTCCACGGCTCAGTGAACAGACTCGACGAAGAAACAGGATCAGAGAGGAGAGGGCCTTTACCGGGGTCACGCAGCTGGTTGACGGCCCCACATCCTCTGACCCCCAGTCCAGGGGTCTTCCCGCTGCCGGCTTTGCTTCCATGGGGGGCGGGGGGCTCCCACCCCTCTCCATCCTCTTCCAGGGGAAGGAGAAGTCCCTGGGCATCCTGAGCAAGTACATGGAGATCCACGGCACAGTGTACTATGAGAGCCAGCGGCCGCCCGAGGTCCCGGCCTTCGTGAAGAACCACGGCCTCTTGCCACAGCCCGAGTTCCAGCAGCTGCTACGCAAGGCCAAAGTGAGCCTCCTCCCGCATCCTCCTCACCCCAGCCCGCCGCAGACACCGAGGGGGGCGCCCCACATGCCTGTCTTGCCCGGCGTCATCACTCATGACGCCCTCCATGTGTGGACAGGCCCCAGCTTGCTCCTCTGCCCTGCGCCTCAGGTCCAGGCCTTCTGGAGGCTGGCCAGAGCCGAGGGCAGAAACCGGGTGCACACCAAGCAGGAGAGCCCCACGGCGAAAGGCTCAGGGATGGGGGAGTTGGGCCGCCCACCTGCCCCGGCCCAGTGGACTCCGGTCAGGCCTAGTTTCCCAAGCCAGTGAGGGGGTGACAGGCTAGGGGCAGAGTGGGGGCCTCCTAGCTGGAGTTCTGTGGGGCTGTGAGTTCAGAGTGATTGCTTCCGGAAGTCCCTGAGTTGTGTCCCTGGAGTGGCAGCTGGCACAGTGGGCAGGACCCCGAAGTGTCGGCTGAGGCTGGAGAGTGTCCAGCCAGCCTCCAGGCCCTGCCCTGACCTCACCAGAGCTTCCTTCCTCAGGCTTGGATGTGTGTGTGTGCGTGCGTGCGTGCGTGCATGTATGTTGTGTGCGTGTCAGTGTGTTGGGGTGGAGACAGGGTACCTTTGTGCAGTGAACAACCTCAACACCCCGACACGGCAGCTCAGCCTTCAGAATCGCCTGTCGAGTGCCTTCTCGGGGCCGGCCCTGGGGGCACTGCCGGCACGGGCCGGGTACTGAGGGAATGCTTTCAGGATGAGTGAGGAAAGGTCCTTCGAGGTCAGCTGCAGGTGTGGGTCTGGAGCCTTCTGAACTCAAGACCCTCACTGTTTTTCCTCCTGCAGCGTCTTGGCCTGGCAGAGCAGGAGGAGGCCATAGATATTGCCTAAAGGGACCCCACCCCACCCCCGCCCCCTTCCCAAGCGGGAAAACACGGCTGGTCCAGGCCGCCTTTGCTGCCCCGCTGTCTCCTGTGAAGGAAGGCCCCAACCCCCGCCATGGCCCGGGCCTCGCCAGGCTCCTGGGCTTGCGCCTGCCCTGACCTGTGTCACCTGCCTCCTCAGCTCTTCATCGGCTTCGGCTTCCCCTACGAGGGCCCCGCCCCGCTGGAGGCCATCGCCAACGGCTGCGTCTTCCTGCAGTCCCGCTTCAGCCCGCCCCACAGCTCCCTCAACCACGAGTTCTTCCGCGGCAAGCCCACCTCCAGAGAGGTGCGTGGAGGGGTCTGAGGCGGGCCCCCTGCAGCTCCTGGCAGAGGGAGACCGAGGAGTGGGGCAAGGGAGAGGTGGGCCAAAGGGGTGGGGGGGGTGCCCGGCAGGCCGAGGGAGGAGCTGCCAGAGCCCCCGTCCCGGCCAGGTGTTCTCCCAGCATCCCTACGCGGAGAACTTCATCGGCAAGCCACGTGTGGACCGTGGACTACAACAACTCGGACGAGTTCGAAGCGGCCATCCAGGCCATCATGAGAACCCAGGTGAGACCTGTACCCAGCCAGGACGGCCCCAGCCCCAGACGACGCAGGCCTCCGTCGTTTTTAGGAAAGATGCCCCTCTCGGTGGATTCAGACCCACAGGCCCGGGCTGGCAGATCGACAGCCTCGCCGACGTCAGGGGGAGGCGGAGGAAGGGAGCCTTTGTGCAGCGAGCAACCTGCACCACCCTACCTGGCAGCCCTGGGTCCGGAATTGCTTACCGAGGGGGAGTGGATCGGGGCGCCTCGGTGGGGGGCGGGGCTAGAACATTCGGGTTCCTCAGCGAGTGCTGGTGTGTGTGAGTGCGCGTGTGCGGGTGGGGGTGAGCGTGAGGAGGGGCATGTGAAGTCGCACCCCCCCTTTGCTCTTCTGGTCCCTTCATTGTGGGAAGCGGCCAGGCCATGTGAACAGTCCTCTCTGCACGCCCCGCCCCTGCGGCCCCGCTGCTGGCCGTAGCTTGGGCGCCAGGACGAGCAGAGACAGACAGGCACCGCCGCCCAGCGCCCCCGGCCCCTTCCCGGCACTGTGTGCATGGAGTGCTGCCCGCGGTGACCTCGTGGGTCTGGGGGCAGAATCAGAGATCATGAGACTTGGGGGGTCAGGGCCACCGCAAGCAAGTGACGATGGACCGGTTCGTTCTGCAGGGGACACAGCCCTGCCCAGGGAAGACACACAGTGGCTGGTGTGTCTGCCTCCTCTGGGGTGTGGGGCACAGCTAGGCTCAAGGGGGTGGACCCCCCCCACGGGGTCGTGAGGCCTGAGCTTTGGGCCCAGAGCCCTGCCTGGCTGGCCTGGCCTGGCGCAGGGAGAGGGTTGCAGTTGTGAATGGGCTCCCCTGCACTCGGACCTGCAGCCCTTGTCCATACGCTTAGCAAACGGCCCCCAAATTCCTGACCTGCCCCCCTCAGCATCCTTCCCACCTTCTGCCTCTTTGTGTTTCTGTAGTGACAGTGCCAAGAAGGACGTTGCCCACACCCACCTTCGGTTGTACAGATAGAGCCAGGTTGACCTACAAAGTGGCTGAACATGACCCTTTATCAGCCGTGGGGGAGGGGAAGAGAAGCCCCTGGCTGGGGCTTACGCAGACAGATCTCCCAGATCTCCCGTGCTGTTTCCTGCTGTTTCCTTAGTTGCTCCAGGTCCTGGATGGTCTTAGATCGGGTCCCTCTGCAGGTGACCCGGAGGCAGGACTTGAGCACGAGTGGTTTATTTGGGAGGTGACCCAGGAAGGCAGATCCTGGAGCGACAGAGTGAGACAGGGTGTGTCATCGAGCAGGTCACCTTGGCTCAGCCCTGGTGCCCTCTGAGAGGCGGGTGTGTCGGGGAGCAGGAAACCGGAGCACTTGCCCCCCAGCTCCACCCACCAGCGCTCCCGCCTGCCCCTGCGGGGTGCTCCAGGGAGCCTGGGTGCGGAAGGAAGGCTCCGGTTTCGTGTGTGTTCTGTTTTTTCACTGCTCAGTACGTACCTTCTGTCTCAGGATCCCCGTTTTTCAATCCTCCAGGGCTTCTATCTCAGGGGCAGGGGTGGGAGGGGACCGGAAAGGCTTTACCCACCCCAGGGCTCCTAGACAGATTGTTAAGCTTGGTGAGTAGTGTACCCAGCCCTGTGGCGAGCCTGTTCCCATCCTCAGAAAAAACGGGGGGGGGTGCGGGGAGGTTGGGGCAGGGCAGGGGGAGAAAATGTGCTCGCCCCCCACGTATTATTGCGGGCTGGACGCCGGCTGTCCTGGGGGAGGCGCCGGGTGTCTGGGCTGGGAGGAAAGCTCTCTTTTACCGTTTTTCCTTTTGATTTTTTTTTTACATGAACATCTGTTTAATTTTGTTAATTAGTCAATTTAAAAATTACAGTAACCAACGAGTCAAGGAACTAAGGTATGATGAATCCGCCAAGCTGAGACTGGCAGCTGGGCCCCAAACCCATGGGTGGCCCCTCTGCTCTCAACCCCGCCCTCAGACAGGTCACCCCCTGACCTGAGAATCACCTGGGGAGATTCCCGCCCCGCCCGGGGTGGGGGGGGGGCCGGGGAGCGTGCATTTTAAACATGCAGCCTGGGAAATTCCCGGAATCCTAGTTTAGAAAACTGACATGTAAGGAGCTGAGAGAGCCGATGACGGCCACCGTCAGGGGACGAAGCTTGTACTGTGAGCCATAGGATGGGGCCTTCCACAGGGAGCGGGGTGGAGTGGGGCGGGGGTGGGGAGGAGGAGGACGGGAGAGAGACCCACGGCACGGCACCCAGCCCAGCTGTCACCCAGCTGGGGGGGGGGTGACACTATTTCCGTCGCCTCGCGGCCTCAGTGGGCCCCTCGGCACCTCTCCGTCCAGGGAGGGGAGAGGAGGCGTGCTGGCACTTGACGGCCACGCTCGTCATCACAGGCCGGCGGTCCCGGCAGGACCCGCCCCTGCCGCTCTGTGGAGACTGATGACGTGCGCACCTGTGATCAGACCTAATGGGCGCAATTTCAAGGCAGGCTGGCTCCTCCGGCGGGAGACTCACGGCAGGCGGGATGTGCTGGCTGAGAACGCCCCCGTCACACAGGGGCTTCGAACCACAGCGGGGACGACATGGGGGGGGGGTGCTGCGTGGAGCAGGCGGAGACGTTCCAGAGGGGAAAATCTTTATTTATAACCGGGGCTTGAAAGCGTGTGCTGGGGAGCTGTCCACAGAGACCAGGCACTGCTGGGGCACAGCTGGCTGCAGGGGCCTTCGGGGGCCACCGGCTCGGGAGGAGGGTGGTTGGGACCGGCCGGGCTGAGCTTAGGGCTGCAGGATGCCTGGTGGGTTGGCTGTGACATGGTGGCTGGATGTGGGACCTGGGGGTCCCCTGGGAATCCGAACTGCCCCCACTCACAGTGCAGGTGACGTGGGACTGGGGACAAAGTCCGGTGGGTGGGGTCTTGTCCCAAGAATCAGTTCTGGTGGCTGGGACCAGTTTCATGGGCAGCAGTAGCTACTGCTCCCCTGGGACCCTCTTCAGCATGAGTGTCGGGGAAGTCCCCTTTGGCCAGAGGGCTCAGGACGGGCCTCCAGCCCCTGGAGGTGGGGTCTTCAGGAAGCAGGACGTCCGCCACCACCTGCTTGCGGGCGGCGGGCACCTCCCCCATCGCCGCCTCCCTCGGTTCTCTTGGCTCCTCCGCCCCATCTGCCCCCCGCCCAGGCTGCTCTAAAACTTAGATATTTACACGGACGGCGTGTGGCCTCTGCCATCTCGTTCCACGCCCTGTGTTCCTTTGTGGGAACGCGCCACGTCCTGGCAGGACACGGGCAGAACTGGGATGCTGCGTCCTGGGCACCTCCCGTACGCCAGGCGCGAGGGGTCGATAGCGAGCAAGTCACAGCCCGGCTCTCAGGGGCTCACAAAGCCTGAGAGACGCGGAGCAATGGTTGCACGCGCTCAGGCAGGCTGAGGGGCCGCAGAGGAAATGCTCCTTGGGACTGCTTCCTGGAGGAGGTGTCGCCTGCGAGGGAGCAGGAGTCCGTCTGGGCTGGCTGTGGGAAGGGCAGGTGTCACAGCCCAGGACCAGGGGAAAGCTGAGCTTACTGAATGGGGAGGAGCTCTGAGGCTGGGGCCACCAGCGCAGGGAGGGTGTGGGGTGGAGGGCGTGACCTGGCCCGGCCTCGTGGGCCTGAGCCCGGGAAACAGGGGATCTCAGCAGAGGGGCCAGGTGCTTGGCTCCCCGGAGCGTGGCCAGACCCCTGGCCGTGGGTCTCCTCCCGCCCCATGTGTCTGCCTGTCTCTCCCACAGGTAGACCCTTACCTGCCCTATGAGTACACCTGTGAGGGGATGCTGGAGCGAATTCACGCCTACATCCAGCACCAGGTAGGGGGCCCTCCCCTGGGACCCTCAGATCCCCCATCCAGGGCAGACTCCCTGTGAGACTCCCGCTTCTTCTCCCTCCAGTCCATCTCTTTTCCTTCCTTTCCGGAAGCAGCAGGTGGAGGTGGGCGGGGAGAGGGGCAGGTACCGCCCTGCTCAGCTCTGGCGGCCCAGCCCCTGTGGTAACACAGAAACACAGGACTTCAGAGTCGTTTAAAATTTCACACCTGATCTAAGTGCATGGTCATTGTGGATGATCCCCCCACTCCATCCCCAAGGACGAGTCGGCGGACTGGTGTGGGTGGGTGAAGACCTCTACCCTGAGAACCCCGGAAAGGACCTGCTGCTGGGGACCGGAGCCTCCACAGGGGCTCACAGGTGGCCCAGGCAGAGCGCTGCTCCCTCAGACCCCAGGTCTCTGGGGTGATGCTATCACGAGCCACAGGGCCTGACTGGGCTGTTGAACCAGCTACGGGTGGCTTATAACCACTCGCTATTCGGACAGATAGAACGTGGCCTCCGTCTGAACCTTGTCAGGGGCTAGAGAGTGGTTCCCGCCCACTGCATTACAGACAGGATTGCCGAGGCCCCCAGAAGGGAGGATTTGTCGGGGTCCAGGCCCGGGCCAGATCCTGGAACTCTGGGCTCCCAGCCCCAAGGGTCGTCATGATGCTCACAGAAAAGCACTTTCTGGCCCTGCTGGCCCCTGGAGCTGGCCCTGCAGGGAGCACTCTGGCCGCCCCTGGTGCCTGTGCCCACCACAGGCGGGGTGCATGTGCCCGGGGTGGGTGACCAGCAGCCAGGCGGCGTGGGGTGGACGACACAGAGACAGACCTGAGGCCCAGTCCTGTCTCCGCCCACGGGTGGCGAGGCCCTGGGCGGGTTCCCTGACCTCTCTGAGCCTCTGTTCCTCCCCCATAAAACATCCAGGGACACATCAGTACCCGCTTGGTAGGGCCACAGCGAGGAATGACTGAAACGACGCCCCGAAGGCCACCCGGGGGCGGGGCTCCGGGGGCCGCAGTCGCGAGGCCACCCCCCACGCGTCCGCCCGTGGCATCCGTGTCCCGTTTCCCCTCCTCACGCTGCTTTCCTCCTGGTAGGACTTCTGTGCAGCCCCAGGCCCGGTCCCAGCAGGAGCCCAGGCCCCGCAGAGCCCCTTCGTCCTGGCCCCCAACGCCACCCACCTGGAGTGGGCCCAAAACTCCAGCTCGGTGCCCGGGGCCTGGCCCCCACTCACTCCCTCCGGGCCTGGCTGGCCGCCGCCGGGAGGGCCTGCACGGACGTCTGCCTGGACCATGGGCTGGTCTGCGAGCCCTCCTTCTTCCCCATCCTCAACAGCCAGGACGCCTTCCGGAAGTGAGCGCGCCCTGCCCGCACCCTGCCCGTGCCCCTGCCCCTTCCCCGGGGGCCAGCTCCCCTGCAGCTCCTCCCTCCCGGTGCCACCCGCCCCCACCACCCCCCCAGCAGTTCCAGTGAGTCAGGAGGGATCAGAAGGGACCTTCCGGTCGGAGATCCATGTCACGCTGCCACACTCCTGGCAAAGCCTCAACCCCAAGCCACCCCGGGAAGCCCCCTGCCCAGTCACTGCCCTCCTCTCTCCTTCCCTCAGCCCCTGCCCACCTGTGGGCGGCAGCCCCACCCTCCTGGCCACCCTCTGCTCTCACAGCAGGTGGGAGAGGCGCTGCCAGCTAGGTTTGCCCTGCCGCCTCCTGGAAGCGTCTCCTTGCTGGGCCTGGGCTGGGCCGGGCCAGGGAGGGGCAGTGGGCAGCACCTGGCTGTGGCCGCCTGCGCCCTGCCCGCTGAGTGCCTGCCGCCCGTGGTGCCCACCCAGGCTGCAGGTGCCCTGTGACAGCACCGAGTCGGAGATGAACCACCTGTACCCGGCCTTCGCCCAGCCCGGCCACGAGTGCTTCCTGCAGAAGGAGCCGCTGCTCTTCAGCTGCGCTGGCTCCAGCACCAAGTACCGCCGGCTCTGCCCTTGCCGCGACTTCCGGAAGGGCCAGGTGGCCTTGTGCCAGGACTGCCTGTGAGCGTGCCCGCCAGCTGGCCGTCCTGTCGCGGGAGAAAGCACCCGCGGACCCCGAGCTCCAGCGACCGCCCTCCCTGGACGCCGCAGGCTGCGGCTCCCTTCCCGGCCGGGCAGCGGGTGGAGGGAGCAGCCGCAGGTTCAGGGGGCCGTGGTCCCAGCGTGGCGTGCCCGGCAGGGGCAGGCCCCCCGTCCTCCTCCCCGGGGCTCATGGCAGCAGCGTGGCCAGGCGGCTGCGGGGTTGGTCAGAGGGACCCACTGGCCCAGGAGCAGGCGGTCAGAGGCCCCTTGGCCAGATCTGGACCAGATAGAGAGAGGGAGGGTGCTGGTCCTTCCGGGGCCCAGGATGGGGCCCGTCGATGTACCAGAGGGAGCCAGGCAATGCCTGCCTGGTGGCCCAGTGGAGGGCCCAGGGAGTGACGCCCGAGGGTGCAGCCTTGTCCCTCTGGAGTCGATGGGGGTGTGGACAGAAGGGGCAGGGGACTGGGGCAGGCCAGGCGGAGTTCCCGTCCATGCCCCCTCTTAGCCCTGCCCCTCCCGCCTTCCCAGTCTCCCCTCCCTCTGCACCTGGGGACCGCAGTGTGGGGTGCAGGGCCCACCGAGACCCTGGGTCGAATTGTTTCCCCCTCCTGCTCGTCCCAACACTCTTCCCGTTGGACTCCTCCTGGCATGACTGTGATCCCAGACCAAGAGTTTGTTCCGAAGCCTTGGTCCCCCCCTGTCCTCTGTGGAGAGCCCCGGAACCCTGTCCCCAGCATCCATTGTAGGCAAAGGCTTGGGGTGGGCCTTCTGCCTTCTGGCGCCCTTGGCCCAGTTCCTGGCTGCCTAGGCCCCCTGACCCCCATGTAGCCCCCTACCCCATCAACGCTGCGTCCACATCCCTACCTACCTCTAGCATCAAACCACCTCTGGACCCAACTGTTCACCTCTGTGCAGCATGCCTGCCCCGCCCCGGGACGCCCCACCACCCCCTCCCCGAGCCCAGAGCCTGATTCAATAGGTGGGGCCTTCAGAAACACTGCCACCCCACCCCGTTTTATAATCCCATTCCCTCCCGGGAGCAACCTCACTCGGCCCCCCTGGACCTGCCCCTCCACTGTCCGGGAGGAGGAGACAGCCTGCTGCGGGCCGCCTCGTGCAGAGAGCCCTCACGGCCTGGGTGCCCGCGGCTGCAGAAACTCAGTGGCCACCGAGGACGTGACCTTCCGGAGAAGCAATAGAGACTCTCTCCTCTCTCTCTTTTTTAAAGATTTATTTCTTGAAATAATAAATATTTTACTGGGACGTGAGCTGCAGAGGAGGACCTGTGCCATTTCTCACCTTCCCCCTGGGGGTGCCCAGGGCAGGAGGGGTGAGGGGGGGTGAACGCCAGGCAGGAGCGCTGGGGGCGGATGGCCGTGGTCCCCTGGCCCGGCCTGCCCCATGTCATCGGAGCCCACCGTCTGCCAAGCTGGCGTGCTCCACACCAGGCTGCCCAGAGGAAGTTCCCAGAGGTGCTGAAGACCACAAGCCTCTCCTGCTGTCCCGCACCATGATGCCAGGGGCCCTGCTTGCCAGCAGGGCTGTGCCCGCTCTGTTCCCCTCAGGCCGGCCTCTGCGGGCTGGGGCAGCATGCGATCAGAGAACATAAATGCCCTTCGAGGAGAGCCTGAGCCAGATCGTGCTAATACTCGTCCTATCCAATGGGTACTATTTTCCCCAGTTCACAGCTGAGAAAGCTGAGCACAGAGAGGTTAAGTAACTTGCCCCAGGTCACACAGCTGGTAGGCAGTGAGGTGGGACTGGCTATGAAGTGGGGATTGTTTCAGAGTTGTTGAGAGGATCGGACGACCCATCAGAGTGACAGCTCGGTGTGGTGTGTGGTGCCCTGGCCGCAGGATGCGGTAACGGTTTTACGTGGTCCTGTGTTCGAGATACTCCAGTCAGGGGCTTCCTTCTAGCCAGGGGTTCTTCCCTGGGGACCATCAGCTGGCACGGTCTGGAGATGGTTTTACTTGTCATAGCTGGGGGGTGAGGAATGGCCTGCTGCTGATATCGAGTGGGGAGAGGCCAGGGATGCTGGTCAGCACCCCACGGTGCACGGGGTCGTCACCCCCAGCGCAAAGGATCCGGCCCAGAGCGTGAGCAGCATCGAGGTGGAGAAACCCTGAGGTGGGCCGCTGGGTCTCAAGTCCGGGCACACGTGGTTCACCTGCCTCTGAGCTTATCAAGCGCAGGTCGCTGGTCCCACTCCTGGAGTGTCTGATTCAGCAGGTGTGCCGTGGGGACCGGGAACTGGAGTCTGAATAGAGGTGCTACCTCTGCGGGCCCAGGGCCCACACTTTGCAAAATGCTGAGCTAGACCAAGAGGCTACTAGTAGGCATTTCACCTGGTTTTCACTGATTCTTAATACGCAGTTCCCTGACGACAGAGGACGTGGAGCATCTTCTCATGTGTTTACCTGCCATCTGTCTATCTTCGTGAGGTGTGTGCTCCGGCCTTTTGCCCGTTTTGAAAAGAGGTTGTTCACTTTCTTGCTGTTGAGTTTTAAGAGTTCTTTGTAGAGGAGCCTACTTTTGAATCCCGTCTTAAACCCTTAACGGGGCGGGCGGGGTACAGGGGGCGCAGGGGGTGTAGGGGCGGGCTTGTAGCAGGAGAAAGGGAAGGGGGACCCTCAGCTCCGATGTGGGGCCGGATGCTGGGGAGAGGGGGTGACCCTGCAGGTTCTCCAGCCCCTCGTCCCGGAACTGAAGCTGGCCCCTGCTCCCCCAACTGAATAGCAAGGGAACTAAGAGGCCTGGCTTGTTCAGTTTGTGCTGGTCTGTAGCAGGAGCCACCAAGGTTGGAGAGAAGGGGTCAGGTGTCTGCTGCCTTTAAAGACAAGAACCCAGCAGGCGGAGCTGAGGGCCTCAGAGTCATGCGCAGATGGCCTCCTGGCCAGGCCGCTGGCCCTGGCATGCAGCCCAGTGTATTTTTTTTTTTCTTTCTCAGAAAAGCACGGAGCTTGCTCGAAAAAAATCCCGAAGGAGAAAAAACGCTGGCCCCTGGGAACCAGACAGATCCTGACTCACCCCGGGGCCTTCCCCTGAAGTACACACCCAAACAGGGGCCCTCAGGAGCCTCAGGGGGTAGCATTCAGGTGCTCACAGCAGGAGAAGCAGGCACAGTCCCTGGAGCCCGACTTCCCGGGTCGACTCTGGGCTGCACCCCCTCCTGCCAGACTCAGCCTCAGATCACCTCGCTTTGACTCTGCTAAAAATAGCCCAGCTCGACTTCTGCACATATTTGAATGTCGGGCTCAAGAGACCGGTGATTCTAGAGAAACAGTGCAGCTGGCTCCCCGACAACGGGCGTGACGCTAACAGAACGGGGGTCGTTTGCGGTCCCCACACAACTCCCAGCCGCCCCGGCGGCTGCCCGGCCTCCTCCTCCTCCAAGAGCCATTGGGGATCTTCTCCAGGGAGGGTTCCAGCGCCAGGGGGGGATCAGACATGGTCATGAGGTTCGGGCTGGGGGGCTGGTGGAGTGAGGACTCCTTGGGTCCACACGAGACACGCCTGATGCTTCATATCCTTGGCCTAGACCCCCTCTGTTCCCCAGAAACCCTCCCCTGTGCCTGCTCCTTTCTGGGGTCCTCAGAAGGTGGGGTGGAGGGGTGGGTAGAGATTGCAAGTTCCCAGCCTCGTCGAAAGCTGGATTTAGGTGTTCTCGTTTCCCATCTTGTTTCTCCCTCCTCATCGTTCATTCATTCAACAAACATTCGCTCAGCACAAGTGCTCTGTGCGGTGCTTGGCCCAGGGGTATAGTCAGTCTCCCACCTCGCACCCGCGCCTTGGACACCAGTGTCCGGGGTCCGGGCCTGCTAGGACTCACTGGGCCACTTGCGTCTGATGATGCGTGCTTGCCAGCGATTCTGGGGACCACTCAGCCAGCACCTCCTGGCATTTCACCTCCCCCACAAAAGCAGACCGGCCTCCTCAGCTCCGTGCTGGAATGCACGTTTCCTGCGCTACCCTTCGTTAAGGTTCACGAGAAACCTGACCATACACAGCCGAAGACAGGCGGGGGGAGTTGCCCCTTACTCACAAGGGGTCAGCCTTTTGTTCTAGTCAGGCCCTCAACTGATTGGACGAGGCCCACCCACGTGGGGAAGAGCAATCTGCCTCACTCAGGCCATCAATTCAATCGCTCATTTCGTCTGAAAACAGCCTTGCAGACACAGCGAAATAATGTGCGGCCAAACGTCCTGTGGCCCGTGACGTTGACTACCATGCGGCCCGCAGGGACGTTTCAAGCCTGTTGCACACACTGGGGTACTGGGGTGCTGGGGCCGGGAATTTGTAGAATTTCCAGGAATTCTAAAAGTCAGGAGTGACATAGTTGGTTATCTTGAAACTGGCCGTGGTGGGAGTACTTACACCTGGGAAATTGCCATGCGCTGCAAATCGGGGCTTTTCGTCTTATTTGCATTTTACTCTCCAGAGAACGGACCTATCCCACATGCGAGGTGCCTCAGCCGCTGCTCAGTAAGTGATCGTTCTTTTCTCTTTCCCCCTTTTGCTAAAGACAAAAGTCCTCGCCACTCGACGGAGGTGACATCTCCATCTCCACAGATGACGTCTCACCCAGGTGGAGGTGTGGGCTTTGTTTTGTCTTCGCCAGTGCGCACTTCACGCTGTCCCTGGGCCTCCTTTCTTCCCGCAGTCTGGAGGTCCCAGCTCTGCTCCTCTGCTCCCCCTCCCATGCCAGGCCCGGACGAGCCTGATGGAGCAGCTCCTCGGAGCCCCACCCTTTCAGGCTTTGACAGCTGACACACGGCTGCAGGCTGAGAGGGGCCCTCCCTCCCCTAGACACTGCTCAAGGAAATAATTAATAATCGTTAGTGAAGAAACTGTTTATTGAAAGCCGGTTACCACAAAAAGCCTCAGGGTACACGGCACTCAAACATAATTAAGAGTGGCATTCTTTTAAACTTGGAAATAGAAAGCTGCCTCTGTTGTCCAGCCCAGGTGCCCCCACACCTCCCTCTGCCCCCAACTTAACGGATGGGGGACAAGGGCCTCATCACGGGGCTTAGGGTGCAGCAGGAAGGTGTGGGTGGGGCCCTAGGGAGTGGGGTACCCAAAGAGCGGGGTGGGCCTTTGGGTCTGAGAGGGCCGGTGCAGCTGTGGCCAACAGCAGGGAGAGAACCAGACGGACCAGAAGCAGGTGGCCGTCCTCCCTGAAGGGGCAGGACGAAGCTGCTGGTGCCAAGCTCAGCCCGGTGGCCCTGTGTGCCAGTTGAGTCCAAAAGGGGATTTCCTCCCTTCCTGGACCCAATGCTCCGTGCTCCTTTCCTAGCTAGTGACAGTGATCATTCATTCATTCATTCATTCAGCAAGGTTTATCGAGAACCCACTCTGTGCCCAGCACTGTTCTGGAGACACAGCCGTGCACAGAAGAAGGTGCCTGCTCTCATGGAGCTTCGATTGCCGCCGGTGGACAGACGATAAACACATAGTCACAATCTGCTGTGGCGAAAACGAGAACCGTGAGGAGAGGGGGCAATTCCAGCAAGGAGCCGCGGAGGTGGGAAGGCGGTGGTTGGTTTTCCAGAAGACTCCTGCTGAGACGGCATTTGGGCAGGAAGCTGGAGGAAGCGAGCCAGAAGGAAGAAGAGCGATCTGGGCAGAGGGCACAGCTCATGCAAAGGCCCCGAGGCAGGTACGACGTGGAGGAAAGAGGCTCGTGCGGGTGGAGCAAAGAGAGGCCGGGGGAGAGCAGAGATCGCACTGCTTCTCTCTACAGAGTCCCAAATGCCAGCCCAGTGCCTGGCCCCGGGCTCGACCCCGAGGTGCAGTGTTTGACCCCAAAATGGAGGCATTCCGGTGGCGGCGAGAAACGCAGCAATGGAGCCTTCACCCGCCAGGGCCTGGAAGACCCCCAGGTGGGGACCTGCCCTAAGGCATCTGGGCAGCCCAGGCTGGACCAGGGCAGGTGGAGCCTGAAGAACCTGTCCCTCTGTGTCTCCCACCCTTCCAGCTCCGCCCCCGCCCAAGGTGGGCCCGGGGGCAGGTTCCCTAGGGACCTCCGCCCACTCGGCTTTCCAACTCCTCCCTCTGAGTCTCCTCGCTTCCCTGGCTACGTCAGCCCGATTCTTTCCCTGTCAAGACCCCCTCGGGAAAAGTCCCCACATGAGGCCGTGAGTCACCGCGGACTCCAGGTAATGACTGTGCCCTTCTCCTTCCGCTGGGAGAAAGGATGGAATTAACAGGGTACATCGGGCGCCAGGCTCGCCCCCAGATCAGCCTCGAGCACGTGGGCCCTCTGCAGTCGCCCTGCAGGCTAGTTCTTTACGTTTCTCTAAAATCAGGAGACATTTATCCCAAATACGGCTGACGAAAGCTGCATTGGGGTGACACTGAGGACCCCCATGCCCCTCAGGGAGAAGTAGTGAAAGGGATCCGCCGAGGGTCCCCAAAGGGGGCTGCTCTGAGGGCTGCAGAGCGAACCTCCCTGCTGCCGCCTCATCAGTGAGCGTGTTCCCAGCGTGTTCCAGGCTCCAGCCAGGATGCGGGCAGTGATTTGCGAATCCTGCCGTTGGGAGAAGGCGGGAGGCCGGCGGGCAGCGTCGGATGTGAGGTGGGCTGGTGCGTATGGGAAGCAGAGGAAAGCGAAACCTTTCCGGCCGGGTTCTTGGCCTCTCGTGTTCTGCAGTTTCTATTTCATTTCGATAAAAGAAACAAAGTTGGTTCTAGCCCAGAAGGCAGTAGGAGGCATCCCTAATTTTGGAAGCTTCCAAAAAGGCTGGCTTGATCTTTGGGGTCCCTGTTTCCACCCATCTACCCCCACCATCCATCACCCGCTCATCCGTCCGTCGTCCGTCCATCCATCCACCACCTCACCCACCCATCCACCCACCCATCCACCCCCCATCCACCCATCCATGCATTAATTGAAAGCAAGGACAGAGTGCACGGCCCGAGGCAAGTGCTATGTTTCAAGCCCTCGAGACATAGCTCTGTCCCCTCTGTCCCCGGAGGAGGGCTCACTAAATGTTTAATGCTCCAGTGGGATCACAATTATGAAAAGCGCGCACATTGCAATTTGGGTTTAGGTTGAAAGTATTAATTTCCTGGTTTTAATTATTCAATAGAAATTAATGAAAATGTGAAAGGAACCTCACAGGAGCCTCTCTAACCAGCGGGGGCGGGGTGGGCAGAGGAAAGTTGCATAAAGTGGAGTCTAGAAAAATCGGGTGAACAGAATGGCCAAGGGCTCTGGCACCTGCCCCGCCCCCTGCCCCCCCACCCAGCCAGGCATCGAGCTTCCCAAGGGCAGAGACCTCCCTCGCCCAACCAGCCCGAGACTTGCTTTCCCCTCGTTAATTGGGGGGTGGGGGACGAGGTCCGCGTTGTTCTCCATCGGTGCCGGGTGCTATGCCAGATGTCGGGGAGATGAAGACGACCCAGCCCTGACCTCGGGTGCTCACGACCCGCGGGGAGACAGACCGGTGACCCTCCCGTTTCACCACCGTAGGACAAGAGCTGCAGCGCAGGTGGCTCAGCCGGGGTGGGGGGAGAGGGGGGGGGCTCCGGGAGGTGGGGGAGGACAGGCTTCCCGGAAGGAGCAGAGCGACCCGAGCCCGGGGGGTGGGGGGGCACTCGTGGCTGTGCCGGGCAGGCAGCTGGCACTTCAGCTGTACCTGAGTGTCAGGGGACGCCAGGGTCACCACCCAGCAAGGCAAAGGGACGCTGGGGTGGGGGGGAACCTGGGCTTCAGCGTGAGCAGACCCTGAGTCTGAATCCTAGCACCACCACAAGTGACCTACCTCCTGTGTGTCTCAGTGTCCCCAGCTGGAAGTGTGGATGGACGTCTGCATGGCCGCCGTGTCTCGGGTTGCTGAGTGGCCAGTGGGTGTTTATCTAGTGACCCAGCGTCTAAGTTTTGGTTTTGTGGTAACAGCACCCCGATTTTCCTTGGAGCTCAACTCTCTTTCCTGCTGGGTCTTCTTGGTGGCATGTGACTCAAGGCAGATCCACGGGACAGCCTCCTTCCTCGGGGCCCCATCTCTGAGCGTGACCTGGGACAGACAGGTTTAACCCAGCCTGGCTGTCCAGCCTCCCCATAGGTTCTGAGCCCCCCTCCAGCCATAAGTTCCCGATTCTGCTGCAACCCGTCACCATGGGTTATTGGGCGAAATCAATGAGTATCAGCTGGCATAATTACAACTGATCGAAGGGCTCAATGTGCCGGGCACTGTGCTTATTGAAAGACTGAATACACAAACGAACAATGGCAAGACTGTGTAAAATAAAACCCGGATCCCCAGTCGGCAGTAACCGGCCCAGGGAGCTGGCCCGTTGCAAGCCAGACACGAGGAAGTCAGACCGCCATCTCCAGCGAACAATCCAGGAGCTGAACGGCCACCCCCGTAGCAGCCCCCAAAGGCCAGAACTTGATTCATAACCACCTGCTTCCCTAGCTTCTGCCCTCGCTTCCAACTTAGGATGGACCAGAGAAGCCAGATACGGACCGCTCGTCAAATCACGCGGGACGCCCAGCTTCCAGTCGGCCTGCCGCCAGCGTCCCTGAGCCACCAGCCCCCAATCCAAAGCACATCTGGAGCCTTTCCAGGTTTTGCTGTAATTTTCCCGCTCCCCTGCCTGCCCGCCAGTCTCCGCGAGCAGGAAAACGGGGAGCAGGAAAACGGGGAGCAGGAAAACGGGGTACAGGGAGCTTGAACAAATCGTCTGTCCCCATGTGGTTGGTCTTCGTTTATTTCCTCGCCGCTTTTTATAAAAATGTTTATAGCACTTGCTGTATACCAGGCACTGTGTGGAGGTTAGCTCATTCGTGCGAAGCCCTTGACGTGGGCAAAAAGCCCCAGGAAAACTGACAAGGATGCGAATAATTCTTGTCCATAGAGGTGCATGCGGGCTGAGTCTGGGGGAGCGTGATTGGTCATCTGCCTCCGAGCAGTCCTGCACCTGTCCAGCGTCCCGACGGCTGACACGCCCCTGCCCTTTGCGTTCCCTTTGGGCTGGTGGTAACATCTTGCTGGTTTCCTCGTGAATCAGTGAGTTCGGAGAAATCTTTGACACGTGTTCATGTCGTATCTGATTGAGTCATATTTTTACCTTTATATATTTAAAAAAAAGTATCCTTTAGCCATGTCTGCTAGCCCTGGGGGTCGGCCCAATAATTCCTCGTGTTTCAGAGGAAGAATAAGAGGCACAGAGAAGTTAAGCAATTTGTCGAAGGCGCACAGCCAGGCGGAGCCCGGGGCAACCTGTGCACCTCTAAGAGACCGTGAGCTCTGTGCTCGCCGACCTAACCCCAGGAAAAG
The DNA here is from genome assembly GCA_003508835.1 of Eonycteris spelaea. NCBI lineage: Eukaryota > Metazoa > Chordata > Mammalia > Chiroptera > Pteropodidae > Eonycteris > Eonycteris spelaea. Next base: position 1,523,312 of record PUFA01000279.1, read on the forward strand.
GGGGCAGTACCTACAGAGGAGCACAGGGGGCACAGGGAGGCTGAATAACTCAGCCCAGACAACGCCCCCGGGCAAGTGGCTGATTCTGCAGCAGGACAGCTGTCCGCAGCTCCGGGGGTCTGACACTGGCGGGGGGGGGGGGGGGGGGAGCGCAGCGGCACTAAGGCTTTCCGAGTGCTTCCTAAGTTCCTGAGCCATGCCCAGGGCATCTCGCTCACTCCTCACAGCGGCCCTGCAGACAGGGACACCCGGAGGCACCCAGAGAGTGAGCGCCGCACCCCCGGGCCTCCCCACTTACACCAGGAAGGCTCTGTCCCTCAGACTTCTGACGGGCTGGTGTCCAGCGGCCTGACCGGCTCAGCTGATCTCTCCAGCTGGGCGGGGCTTTGTGGCCTTGAAAATAGAGTGATTACTTGTCCTGGGCGGGAGCCCCAGTCCCTGGGGCCTGGGCCGGGCGAGGTGGGACGGGGTGCGCACCTCGGCCACCTCTGTTTACCAGGGACACGTCAAGCTAATTGAAATGTGCCGAACAGCTGCCCCGGGCGGCGGCTGCTGAGTTGATGAGGTATTAAAAAGGGAAAACGCTAGAGCAGCAGCTTCATTTGCAAGGGAAATGACTTGCCGGGGACCTTCATTTGCAGTCTCTCTGCCTGGAGGTTTTGATTAGCTGCGGCGGAAAAGGTCCCTCCTGTTTTATGCATGAGGGGCTGTGTTGGGGACCCCATGGGCCACAGGCTCACTCTCACCCCACATCCCTGCAGGGCCTGTCCTGGGGTACTGGAAGCGGGGGGACTTGATGAGCTCGGGGTGCAGGCACCGGGCACGAGGCTGGGCCTGGGGAGCAGGCAGTGCCCTCGGGATCCACCCTCCCTCCCCTGGGGCCTGTGCAAGCGCCCCCCCCCCACCAGCCCTCTCCACGCCCTGCAGACCTGCCTTGTGCCTACTCTGAAGCAGACCCCTCCCCACCTTTGGGCTCCGCGGCAGACCCCCCCCCCACCTTTGGGCCCCGCGGCACACACTTCCGCTGGGAAGCCAGGCGAGTGGGAGCCTGGAGCTAGATGCTCTTCGGGAGGTTTCCCTCTGACACCAGTTCTGGGGACGGTTTTTCTTTGAAAGACAGACATGACTTCCTGTTCCTTTCCTTGCCCCCCCTTCACACCGCCTCCCCTTCCTTGGGTTTTCTCCCCTCCTGCTCTGCAAATGGGATGAAACGCTGAATTAAGCCCCACTCCCAGCCACTCCCAGCTGCAGGGCCTCAGGTGACTGCTGGGGCCGCCCGGGGCCAGGCGGCAGAGGGAGGCCTGCCGGGAAGAGTGAGCGACAACAACACCCTGACGGTGGGTGAGTAAGGAGCATGGGGTGGGGCCGGGGTTCACCCTCCAAAATTCCTGAGGGTCACAACCCACAGCTTTGGGACACCCAGGCTGGGGACCTCAAGCCCAGGCTCTGGGGCTTGTCTGCCCCTCAGGGCCAGGCCAGGCTGTGGCACAGGCGGGACCCCAGGCACACAGCCGTGAGCACCTTTCAGACCCAGCTCTGCCACTGACCAGCTGGTGGCCATGGACAAGCCCCTCCACTTCTGAGCCTCGGCTTCCTCCTCAGAGGAATGGGGTGATTGTCCCCTCCCCGGGAGGGTTCTTGGAAAACCATAGATGATGCTCCTAGCACACGTGGCCTTGGCAGGTGTCTTCAATACACAGGAGCTCTTCCTCTGAGCCTCATCAGGTGGGCGTTACCTGCAGAACAGGTGGCGGAATGATGAGAGGCAGCTCTGTCTTGGGAATCCCACCATGCCAGGCACCCGCCCACGAGGGAGAGCTCACCTCCCTCCCCGACAGCTGCCTTCAGAGCAGGCCGTGGTCCCAGGTGTGTTTTTAACCCCAAAGAAGCTGTCCCAGGGCTGGTCGGCTGGCTCCTGGCTCCCAGGGAGCTCTTCTTAGGGGGCAGCAAAGCCCCAGAGGAAGCCTCGTGTTTGCAAGTGTCCTGGAGCACAAACATGGGTGGGGGTTGAGGTCGCGGGGCCTGGGTGTGAGTGACGGATCTGTCCTGGCCTCTGAAGGCTGGGGCCGTACCGTGGGGGGCTGCAGAGCCACGGGCCTCCGGATCTTCCAGATAAAAACGGGGTTGGAATTCTGGCTCCGTCTTTTCCTAGCCACACGAATTGAAGCAAGTTCCTTAATTCTCAGTTTTAGACTGTAACGTGAAGATAACAATAAACACGAGATAAATGAGATAAAGCACGTGAAGCCTCCGCCGAGAGTGTTACAAGCACCAGTAAATGGCCAATTTCATTTGTGCCCCGAGAGCCTCTATTTCCTGCCAAGCCCCTATCCGATCTTGGGGTGAGTCTTCTGTTTTCAGATCCTAAGAGCGAGGTTTCCTGGGGGAAGGAGAAGCCGTAAAATTTATAGTATGATGGAGAGATGATTCAAAGCAAACAGTGGTTGTCACGAGGCATGGACAGAAGTTGCGGGAAAAGGGATGGGAGTGGATAGCCCTTTGTTACCAAGCAGGAGTGAAGAGATACTGTCAAAAACCGCTGTAACGCGAAACAGGTTCCTAGTTAGAGTCAGAGGTGCTCGGTAGCACACAATGATGATAATGACAACAACCTTTAGACTTTGAGAGGCAGAGAGGGCGAGAGAAGGAAGTGAGCGAAATCCTCGTGCTCGTTAAAAAGCCATGATACAGACTTGGAGAAAATATTTGCAAACTCTCATAACTCAAAAAGAAAATAGACAATTGGCCCATAAAAAGAATGGGCAAAACATCTGAACAGACACTTCACAAGAAGCAAGGAAGGAAGGAAGGAAGGAAGGAAGGAAGGAAAGGAAGGAGAAAGAAAGAAAGAGAGAAAGAAAGAAAGAAAGAAAGAAAGAAAGAGAGATGATGGCCAATAAACATATGAAAAGATCCTTATCATAAGTCATGACAGAAATTCCAATGAAAACCACCACAAAATACCATGATGCACCAATTAGAGTGGCTGATGTTAAAAATGCCAGACAATACCAAGCTTTGACGAGGACACACAGGTCAACGGGAACTTCTATACGCTGCTGGTGAGCGTGCAAAATGGTCTGGGTGCTCTGGAAAACTGTCTGGTTTCTTATAAAGTTAAGCACACGTTTAGCATAAAGCCAGCATCTCACTCCTAGGTTTTTATCCAAGAAAAATGAAAATCTATGTCCACACAGACACTCGGATGAGAATGTTCATAGCAGCTTTTGTTCAGAATCACCAAAAATTGGAAACAACTCAAATGTCCACCAACTGATGAATGGACGAACAAACTGTGGTACATTCATGCAATGGAATACTATGCAGCAAGAAAAAAGGATGAACTACTGCTATATGCATTAACATGGATGAACCTCAGAAGAATTACACTCTGTATCTTGATTGTGGCAGTGGTTACACAACTGCATGCACTTGTCAAAACTTATAAAACAGTATGTGTAAAAAGTGTGAATTTAACCGTATTCAATTATACTTCAATAAGCCGTAGGAAAAAAGGCCGTTATAGACTCAGTCCACGTTTGAGAAATCCAGATCCTGGGAATTCTGGTCTGAGGTCCTTCGCATTGTCCTATTCTATCCAGAATATTGTGTTCCATTCTGGGCACAATTTCCCCCTAAGTGTCTTTAAATCATATTTGTTGAAGTAAGTAATACATCCAAATGACACAAAATTCAAAAGGTACAAAGGTATGCAGGAAAAGGTGTATTTTCTCGCTATTCCTTTCCTAGTCATTCATCCTCTTCTCCAGAGGTAAATACTGTTACCAGTGTCTTAATGCAGGCTTCCACAGATGTGCTTAGGAAAGAGAGAGAGAGAGAGAGAGAGAGAGAGAGAGAGAGAGAGAGTGTTAGAGAGAGAGAGAGAGATAGAAACAGAGACAAAGACAGAGGTAGAGATAGAGATTATCCAACTTGAGAGAGAAGGAGGAGGGTGTTCGTCTCTTTAACCAAAATGAGCCCTACCACGCTCGTTCTGCACCTTGCTATTTTTAAAATTTAACATTAAATCTCAAAGATCGTTCCGTGTAAACACGTTCACAGTTTCTCTTCCTTTGTAACAGCTGCACGATACACCACCGTGCCTTTGCACCATAATTCATTTAACCGGCTCCTTACCGATGGCCATGAGTTTCCAATATTTTTCTCTTACAGACGATGTCACGCACACCCTTGTATGTGCTAGGTGCCAAAGTTTAATTTTCCAAAAGCGAAAAGCAGGATTCGTATATCAATAGAAAGTCCTTAGGTGTCCAAGACGTAATGAACTGCTCGACGAAGGACCTGGCAGGATGTAACGGTTCCGAGGGCGTAGGGGAGGCCGGGCGCGTGCAGCCACTGAACGGAATCTGGAATAAGACACCCGTGTCAGAGGCACAACTGGCCAATGTCTGAACTCCGGGCCAATAAGTAAAACTGCGGCCTTGGGGATTAGCTTTTCTGCGGGACAGAAGTCATTTGCATCTCTGCCAGACAAAATTCATTTGAGCTGCTCTTAGACAAGATTCGTTTGCATCGCTAACCGTCTTCCACGGGCCAACATCTGCCCTTCGGCATTGTCTAATAATAGCCCGACCCGTAGTAGAAAGCAGGTCCCACCGCGGGGCACACGTCTACGCGACTGGATGGTCCCCGAGTGGGTGTGGTAGACAACGTCCTGGCTGGACCCTGGGAGGACAAGCGGCCGTCCTCCTGCCCACGTCCCAGTCCGGGTAATTTTTCTCAATGTGGGACAGACAAGCCGTGGGGCACACTCACTCCCGGGAGACTGGCTGGGTCCCCTGGGCACGGGCGTTTGTCACTGCCACGGCCGTGGGCCCAGAGCCCCATGGAGCTGGTGCCGGATGCTGCCTCTGGGGTGTCGCTGCGCATTGTGACCGCTACTTCCCTGGGGATGCAGATGCTCGGTGCCGCCGTGCGGAGGCGGGAGGCCGTGAGCGGAGCGACGGGTCCTCTCCCTCCCATGCCATCAGCTGTGCCAGGTGGGGAGCCGCCCCCGCCGCCTGCCCGGGCTCACGCGGAGTCACCACTGCGCCTCCTGGCGGCGCCGGTGACCGTTCGCCAGCACGTTCTTCCTCTCCAGGGAACGAAGGCTGTGTCCTCCGGGCCTCTCCAGGGTGCGAGCCCTCTCACCTCCTTGGCCTTTGACCCCTCCTGCCCCGGTCTGCCAGGGATGCTGGCGCTTCCACCTCACGTGGTGGGGGCTGTCGCCTGCCTGCGCCCCACGGTCATCCCGCCAGTGAGTGCGATCAGCTCCCGGGGTCCTTGCAGGCAGTGCTCCCGTGTCCTGACGGGGCTCCCCGCCCCTGCCCAGCCTCCTGTCCCACCTGTGCTTGTCTGGCGCCTGCGGGGACGGCTGGCTGCCGCCCAGTCCCGTTGGGGGGAGGCTCTTCTCCTCCTTTATCAGACCCAGCGCGTCCTCAGCTGAGCACGCTGTGACTTCCCTGCACTTGGTGGTGGCCGCGAGGAGAGCTGGGGACACTTCCCGACACGTGCTGTTTTGCAGGGTTGAGGCCTCTGCGCTGTCCTCAGGGCCCTGACCTTGGTGTGGCGGGTCTTTCTGGATTGGGAGTTAAACCATCTAGGGAGTTCTGCAAATCTCAGGCCAAGTCTGGGGCCTTGACCGGTCTCCCGAGGTCTCATCCCAAGAGATAAGAGCCTCTCTGTGCTTTACCAAGAAGATCTCCATCCTTCTCACCTCGCTTTAATTGCCAATTAACCACTCTCGGCTTTTCATGATCTTCTTCTGAAGCATCGCTGTCCTTGCTTGATAACTGTTTCTTTCATATTTACCAAAGGCCAGCCATTTCACACCCGATGGGCACATTCTCTCCTCCACCATGCCCGTTCGCCACGGGGGAAATTGTGACAATTTTCGAATCCTGCGCCGGAATCTGTCTGTGCTCCACCCCCCCACCCCACCACTGTTGGGGGGGGGTGTCCTCATTGCTGACCAGGTGGCGCTGACCCAGCTTCAACCTCTGCCCCGTGTGGGCGTGCCTGGACCACTTCCGCCGCCCAGAAGCCGGCACAGGTGCGTTCCAGAGAGGCAGACGTGGAGTCAGAGAAGCGTCACAGGTCGATTAGGAGGTTTGGGGATCTCGCCCACGCGATGGTGCCAGGAGGCGGGGCCTTCGGGGTGATTAGGTCATAAGACTGGTCACTTGCTGGGCTGGCCACATGAGGGCACAACAAAGAGGTGGCCTTTTGCAGCCTGGAAGAGGGTCCTCACAGGGACCCAGCCCTGCTGGCGCCTGACCTCTGACCTTGTGCCTCCAGGACCGTGAGAAACAATGTCTGAGAAGCCACCCGCTCTGCTAAAGCGGCCGAACCGCTGGAGAGCAGGGTCGGCCCCAGGAATGAGCATGGAGCCGCCTCGGGCCAGAGGGGACAATGGCAGGGAAAAGGCTCTGGAGCCTGGTTGGGCCTTCGTCCTTTGCAGAGTCCCGGCTGAGGGCATACAGCAGGTGGGACTCCTCTAAACGGCCCGTCCCAGGCCCCAGGACGCGTGTCACGTTGCACACGTACGCTGGCACGTGTGTTCCATGGCAGGGCCACACGTGAGCACAGGGAAGTGTGTGGGTGGCGGTCCCCACGGAGGCTGGGTGGGCGGAGTGCATGGGCAGGAGACCCCAGCCCGAGCCAGGAGACAAGTGTCTGCTCTGCTCTCAGCAATTCCTGCTCTAAGGGCTGGCGGGGGACACCCCACCCCCTTCAGTAGGCTAAACTTTGACAGGTGCTTACGACCAAGTGGTCAGAAAAGGATTTTACTGGGAAAAAAATGTTAAAGTTTATGTTAAGGACGCTTTGCAGGCAGCCAAGACCTCGAAGCAGAAAGAGAGGTTCGCTGGGTGGGGACGGCAGGGGGCCCTATCGCGACCTGGTAACTAAGGGTTTAGAGTCAGACCCTCGGGCAATAGCAACTCAGATCCCGGGAACAGGACTGATTCAGTCCCTGCTGGAGCGAAGATAAAAAGCAGTTAAACAAATCCATTTGGGGAAGACAAAGCACAGGCAGGAAAAATAAACACTAAAAGACTTCCATATTCCCTGAACCAAAAATAGTGGCCCTGGACTCCCCCCCTTCAAAATGGGAATGCACTTAAAGAAAAAAGGCGACAAGAGCCAGGTCTGTGGCATGCTGGCCGCCCCTCCCCAGCCTGGAGGACACAGCTATTCCTGGTCCCTCTGCACGTTACTTCTTCCAAAACACCCTCAACCCCAACCCTGGTGACGTGAGGTAACCACAGGACATCTGGAGCGTCATCAGAACAGCCATAAACGTTAAGTCACATTCTGTTACGCACTTAGCAACTCTCTTTTATTGAAAAGAATAAACTCTCATGAGCAGAAATAGAAAATTATGCAAAAAATATATATCCATTAATATAACCGCTGAAATTGCAAAGGTTTTAGAAAACCTGGGAAGAACGGTGTGTCAGCTTGGGAACCCTGGCACCTCTGCCTGATGGGTAAGACACAAACGTCTTCCACTTTCACAAGTCCCCTCCCCCCAGCTCCTCCCAAATCCTCACTGGGGCCCAGCTCAGTCGGGGGTCCTGAAGTCTGGGAGCGAGTCCTGATTTTGTGAGTTGAATCCTATTTTAGACACCCCAGGGGTGTTTGCTATTTAAAAGGGAAACTTTAGGTGCAAGAAAAAAAATTATTAGAATGCAACTCAGCCCTCTTCCTTCTGTCCTGTTTTGGTAAATCTTGTTTTCTTTCTCTCTGTGCTCTGGGCTGGAGTGTCATAATCCAGGCTGAGGGCAAGCGGCTCCAGGGAGTTTGCAGGTAGGTCGTGATCCTGCTGAATGTTCTAGGCAAGAGGCAGCCTGCAGGTGGTGCGGGTGGTGCGGGTGATGCGGGTAATGCAGGTGGTGCAGGTGATGCAGGTGGTGCGGGTGATGCAGGTGGTGCGGGTGATGCAGGTGGTGCAGGTGATGGTCCTATTTGCACTTCTTCGCAGAAGGAGCTGCAAGGGCTTTGAGACCCACAGGTAAAGGGAACCAGCTGGCTGCTCCGTAGAAGTGACTTTCAACCCTTGACCCCAGGTTGCCCTGCGTGATGGTTTAGCAGAGCCTTGGTGCCTCCTTTTAGCATCCCCCGTCTTTCTCACTGTTTCTTGTGCAGACCCTTACCTGCCACCTGGACCAGGTGCTCCCTGCCAATCCCACCAAGCACTGTCCCAGGGCGAGTTATCCCCAATAAACCATCCCCTAAAACTCGGGTCCACCCTTAGATACAGGCAGGAGAGGCCCCTGCCCTGGGCCCCACACCTGAGAAGGCCTCACTCTGGCCCTCCTCCGGGGACACCCTCCCCCGGGACAGGGGTCTACTGCAGTTGAGCCCAACTTCATCAATTAAGGACCAGCCTTTTTGCTTCGCCTCATCCTCAGAAGGGAAATCGCCATGGGTTTTGCACGGCCGCGAAGGCAGCTGCGCACCAGGAAGTGTCCCCCGGGCCTCCCAGCCCTCGGCCTAGGCAGCCAGCTGCTCCCCCAGATGTGTCCTTTGGGGTTGGCGGCCATTTATTTGTTTAAATGCACAGCCTACAGGGGGCACACCTCCCGGGAAGCTGGGAACAGAATGCGTCATGCAACACGTTCGGAAAGAGCTGGGAGCCGACGGCACCTCCAAACCAGCGTCCCGCGGGCCTCGGGCAGTTTCCCTTCCCCTGCGCCGGGCACCTGCTACCCCCCGGGCTCATTTCTGCCCCACGGACGATGGTGGGAGGAGAATGCAAGACACCGCGTCATTCGCACCTCAGTTTCCGGCCAGGGTCCAGCCTACATCCATCCTTGTTCCGCTACAAATTAGTAGAGTGGCCCATCCCCGGTCACTATAGCAACCGCCCCCAGGCTTCTGCGATCAAGAAATGAAATTCATGCAAGCGCCGTTCAGTGAACTCCTCCTCTCCAGACAAATAGGTGGAGGAGGGAAGTCACCGGAAGCCAAGCACCTATGAAAGGCTCTCTGCTTCCAGAACAGTCCAGTTGACGGGAGACCGGACGCCTCTGCAGGAAAGGACGGCGGCCGGCGGAGTGCGCTCCCCAGACCCCACACAGGGCCCTGGCACCGCGGTTAGCCCAGAGCCCTCCCGACAGTCAGAGGCGAGGAGGTTTCATTTCTCTCCCGCTGTCCCGCGGGCGGGCCCGGCTTCAGTATTTCCCGTCCCACCTCAAAGTGCTTTCCCGGGTCCCACCTCAGAGGGGTGTGATGGGGAGGGGACGTCTCCCCCTCCCGTCTCGGTTCCTCCAGCTGGTGGACTAACGAAGAGGACGTCGCCCGATGAAGAGGAGAAAACCAAGTTTTAATACCTAACGCAAGGAGGATGCATATACGCTTGAAAATTCTGCAGACAGTGAGGCAAAATGAGGGGATCACGTCATTGTTTGCTGGGCCGTTGAGGGACAGAGGGGGACAGAGAGGGCTGCGATCAAACAGGCCTTGCCGGGCTCCCCCCGTGGCCACACGAGGTTCGGATCACATCTGGTTACCTGCGGCCACGGTCCTGCCAACCCGCCTTCTCTTTCCAATTCTTTTCCGAAGTCTGAAGGACGGGCAAAGGTTATTTATTCCTGAGTCCTTGTTTCTTAAAAGGTGCCAGAGAGGCACGTTTTAGGAGGGCAGATTTTGCTTCCCCACAGATGCCACACGCAGGACAAGCAGCTCAAAAGCAGAACATCCAGGGACCCCGAACTGTGGAGCCCTGACCCTCTAAGCAACTGGAGCCGTCTGCAGAAACCGCGTGGGACACTCACGGAGAGAAGGAAGCCGGGCGCCCAGCATCCAGCTCCCGGCCGGCGGGCGTTGGCAGCCCGGGGTCCAGACACGCCAGAGGCGCGGGCCTTCGGATGCCCCCCGCCCCAGACACCGCCTGGCAACAGCCGAAGGACAGCGCCGCCTGGCTGGACCCAGCCCACCCCCAGGGCTGCGAGAAACGACACTAGGTATGGTGGTGGTTTTAAGCCGCTAAGTTTTGGGGCGAGTTGCCATGCAGCGATAGATAAGCAGAAGACGGGGTAAGGAGCTCGAAGGAGTGCAGGCTAGACTGTCCCCACTGCCCCTTCCTATAGATCAAGGTCAACGGAATACGGCCAGATATGGGCCAAATCGGCCCATGCCTGGTTTTGTAAATAAAGTTTTATTGGCGCACATAGTCATTGACACTGGTCCACGGCTGCTTGCTCCTTAAAATGGCAGCGGGGTCGCTGTGCCGGACCGTGCCAGCCCCCGCCTCGCTGTTTCCTCCACGGCCCTTCGCAGAAGTCGCCAAGCTCTGCTGCAGAAGGCGCACTCTCCTGCTTTCTGAGCTCGGGGCTGCCCAGGTGACCTGCTGCAGCCTTGGACTGGGTGCGGACATGGGGTCGCCTTCGTGTGGAGCTCTGAGAACCAGCTCACGCTTCGTGCCTTGCTTTCTTTTCCTTCGAGGACAGCACCGGTGGCAGAGGTAGACGCAGCCCGGGTCCGGGAGTGAAGAGAGTATGTGTGTCAGGTTCCTGTGGCTGTTGCAACAAAACACCCCGAACTCCCAGCAACGGAAGTTCATCCTCCCGCAGTTCAAGGCCAGTCACAGGGCCGGGCTCCCTCCGAAGTTTCTAGAGGCGCACCCTTCCTTGCTCTCGAGTGTTCTTTGATCTGTGGCTGCGTCACGCCCATCTCTGCCTTTGTCACGTCGGGCAGGGCTGTGACCGACCCCGATGGACACTCGGCCTGAGCAGAAAACAAAGCTTGTTCTCCGTGAGCCGCCGAGACTCGGGGTGTGTGTGGCAGGGCTCAGGAGAAGCCTTGCCGCGCCATGATACACGTTGCGTGACCGGCCGTGCGCCTCGAGGCACGCGAGGCAGCGTGGCCAGCGACCCGCTCGGCCCGCACAGCGACGGGAGGACGAAGCACAGTCCCGAGGCGAGCCGAGGCCGCGGAGAGCTTGGCTTCGCGATGTCCCGAAGCGACCTGGTTTCCTTCCGCTGGTGCCCTTTTTTCTCTCTCTCTTTTTTCCAAGTGTGTTCATTACCATTTAACACCTTGAAGAGTGAGCTGTAGGTTGGACGTCCCAGGACAAAGCGGAGACCCTCTGAGGCCGCTTTGGGAAGCCACCGGGACACCTCTCCCCCTCCCCCAGGTGGACACCCCTCGCCCTGGCGGTTCCTGCTCTGACCCCCAGTCGCTGCCAGCGGCTCCGAGCTGAGCTTGGGACCTGGCCGGAGACTGAAAACGATGCCCCAGAAAGACTGCGAGTCGGTCTGAACCCCCGTGCGGGATCCCCAGGCGGACAGGCTTCTAGCTTCTTCCCGACGAGGAAGGGTCGATTACGCGGGCCCCTGCGGAGCAGCCTTCTGGGCTTTGGGGTGGCACGGGGTGGGAGTCTAAGGATGAAAAGTTCACGATGGGGAGGGGGAGGGGTGGCTGGTCAGATACGCTCTTCTGGGATTCCATTTGGAGTCAGAATAGTCCTTGTGGGGAGCAGGGAAGAAAACAAATGTCCAGTTCCTTCCTTTCCACAGTCCAGCATCACCACCTGGAAGACCGGCTCCCTCTCCCCCGCCCCCGCCCTCTCTCCAGTTTCCTCTCTCACCTCCCCAGCTCATCTCGCCTCTCTCTTCTGATGGTCAGCTTAATGAACCTCACTGATTTGCTGCCAGATGGATGGTCCCATTAGCCGCCTGGGCAACAATCATATTTCTTCCTCCCGAGGAGGGCTGGATATCTCTCCCGTGCAATAGCGCACGAAGGACCCCCGTCCCAGACTTGAAGTACCGGGCAATCACTCAGCGGCAATTCCAGAGCTGTGGGAGCTCGGTGATAGCCGCCTCCTCTGTCGTCTCTGCTCGATTGGAGATTGGAAGTGGCAGGCTTCCATTTTCTGAGAGATTGATGCTTTCTTGGCTCTCTGAGACCTTCTCCCCACAGTATCCTCTTTCCGTCCTGAATGCTAGAGCTGTGGGTGCGCTCCCCGGGGACCAGGATGGCCTGCGGGCTGGACGTCGGGCTGCACCGTGGCGACCACAGTGTGGATTCCCATGAGGCCATGCCGCAGACGAGAAGCGATAATAGGCACAGAACGTGTGCTCTTTGGAGGGGTCTCTTACATCTCCCCACCTGAGTCGCTTACTTAAGTGGACCCTCCTCTGACTCCAAACCATCCCTGTAGAGACTGCCCCTCAGTCACCTAAGCCATGTGTCCCTCCGTCATTATTTATCCTCTCTCTTCCTTGCGGGTCCTTGCCCCTCCCTCCTCCCTCCCCTCAGGGCCCTTTGAAACATGTCTGTGTCTTTGTTGAAACCAGATGAAGGGCAGGTGAGTGGAGGAGAGAGAGGCTTCCCGCAACAGGGCAGACCAAGTGGACGGACAAGGACGAGCCGAACAGAACACGGTGCCAAGGAGTGAGTATTCACACTCGAAAGAGAGGAAGAGCCTCAGAACGGGGAACAGAGAGCTAAAGGCCAGGGCAGGAAAGCTGAGGCTGACCCCAACACTCCCCAGGTTTTGGGGACGGGGGCTGAGGTTCTAACGTGGGGACAGGAGGTGACGTTTGGGGCTCACTCGAGGTGAGATAGCTGGACTGGAACCCCAGCTTAAAGCCTGGAGTCTTCAGGGGCTGACCTCTGATGCCCCGCAGATGGCTTGGGCAACCACCTCGTGGGTCATGGGACATGGACCATTTTACAACCTAGAGCTTGCCAGACTCCCACGGGGCGGGGGTGAATGCCCTCTTGTGAACCGCAGTAGGAACATTACAAACTGTGCTGATAAACACACCACCACGACAAAGAGACATCAGGGGTAACAAAGGGAGACTTCGCTCTCCAATAACCGAAACTAACAGAACATACGAATGTGACTTGAACGTGTTTAACCATGGTGTGGGGAGTAGAAGAAGGAATCGGAGCCGTAACGAAGGAGCAAGCCATTTTGAAAAGAGAGTCGGTGGACGTGAAAAACAATCGACTAGATCTAGAAATAAAAAAAAAAATCTTCATCGAAGCTAGAAATTAAATGTATGAGACGAATAGCAGAATCGACGATACCAAAGAGAATTAAATAGGAGGAAGTCGTCCAAAACGCAGCCCAGATCCACAAACACATGACAACTATGAAACTATGAAAGCACAATTAAGGCACCTGGATGACGGAAGGACAAATGAAAATGCCACATCCAGACACATTGCAGAGGAACAAGGGAAAATCAAAGACACAGAGCTCTTAAAAGCAATGGAAGTGGTAAGACCACCTACCTAAGAAGAAATGATAATTTGATCGACGGGATTCTCAGCATCGCCGCCGGCGCCGGGAGACGTTGCTGTAAGGAGGGCAGTATCTGTTGACCTAGAATTATATGCCCAGCTCACCTATCACCCAAAAGGAAGGGTGGCAATAGGGACATTTTCAGACAGAGACAAAGGGTTTGTTCACCATGGACCTCCACTGTAAGAGAGATTAAGGTTTGCTTCTGTTGGAGTGGAAATTAAATCCTGGGGGGATTTAAATGGTTAGCAGCCTAATGAGCATTGGCTAGCTAATTAATGTTAGTATTAAAAACAATACTGATGAATCGAGGGGGTGAAAACAAAGTACAACTAAGATGCTAGCTAACAATAACACGCAACGTGGGAGGTAAAAATTAGAGAAAAAAACGTGATAGGTAAGTTAATGGATGTAAGTCCAAGTATATCAGTAATTACAATAAGAATAAATGTATTATACCTGCCTATTAATTGACAGAGATGAACTAACTGATGGGATTTTTAAAAAGCCACCTGTATAAAAAGTTTTAAGGTACAACTGAGCCCAAACAACACAGAAAGTTTGAAAATAAAGGCTAAAAAATATATAAGCATCCGGAAGAAAGCTGGCGTAGCAGTATTGACAAACAGGTCACTGAGACGAAATGCACGTCTTTACTCCGTCATGAAAGGAATAATTCCTCAAGAAAATACGCCGACCCTGAGCCTTTATGCATCTATTTGGTTTCCAATATAGAAAACAAAACTATAGGAGAAACCCGTGTACAATCACAGGGGACCGTTTTAACATATCTCTGTCAGAAAATCATGGCTTATTTAGTAAGAAGATAGAAGATTTGGGCCACATGGTTAACGAGCCTGATCTAGACATACACAGGAACTGTTCTTTCAAACCCGCATCTGACACTAAACAAATCTTAATCAGATATTGGGCTACAAAGGAAGTTTCAACAAATACCAGAGAACTGGTATCCTCGAGAACACCTTCCAACACTAAATGATAAAGCGATCTGAATGACAGTGAAAAGGCTGCATTTCCAAACACGGGAGATAGCTGAAGCAGCAATAAGTAATGGAAAACACTCATTAGTAAGTAATAGCGAAAGTGAAGGAAGTCAGCATTTAACACAAGATATTGGAACCAAAAAAAAGAAATTAAAAGAGAAAGGGAGGAAGGAAATAAGTACAGAAATTAGTGAAGCAGAAAATATACAAAAGAAAGAATTGACACATGCAAAGTTGATTCTCCAAAGAGATAAACTTTAGGCATTAAATATTACAGAAAAGGAAGGAAATCATTAATGAATATCATCAGGAATGCAAAGGGAGATGCAGATATGCAGAAGAGTTCTTCAGAAAAATAAAAAGAGCACTAGGAACAACTTTGTGTCCAAACATTTAAAAAGTTTTAAAAGATGATACAGACAAATGCATAGAAAAATTAGAAATGATCAAAACCATCTCAAAAAGTAATAGAAAATCGGTATTGGGGACATCAAGTGAGTAGTCACAAATCTACTTGCAAAAAAAATGCACCAAACCAAAGTATTACAGGCAAGTTTTACCGAGCCTTCAAGAATCACATGACCCTATCAGATACAATTGTTCTATAGAAATTTCCTGGAACAGGGGGCAGGAGGAGGGGGCCCCCCAACTCCTCTTTCAAGAATGGCAGAACCTTTTAAAAGATGGCAGAACTTTGCCAAATGCAGGCAAGAACGGTACCTCCACGAAAAACAGGAAGACAGATGCACAAATCCGGCACCAAAATTAGCAAACCAAATCCAGCAATCTATATGTAAATGCTTCATCATACGCAGAGCTATAAAGGCGGTTTAACACTAAAATATCGGCTACAGTAATTCACCACATTAAAAGATTAAAGGAGAGTCGGTGTATATGATCATCTTATTAGATGCAGGGAAGGCATTCGATCAAATGTAACAGCCACTCGCGATGTTTTAAAGAAGAGTCTCAGCAAGCCGAGAATAGATGGGAATTTTCTTAAACCTGTAAGAAATATCTACCCAAGAAAGCATCAGACTTAATGGTAAAACATTCGGATTATTTTCCTTAAAGCCAAGAAAATAAGGATGCCTGCTCTGTCATTTTGATTTCATATTTTCCCAGGATCTTCCGCTAATATAATCAAAAAAGAAAACATATTACATAGGATAAATATGTGGCTGCATTTAAATTGGTACCGATGCAAACTGGTAGTGACTTCAATGAAATGGGCACTTCTCCCTTGCCTGAGTATCTGGAGGGGTTCGGGGCGAGGCTTGCGTTCCATGAGGTTTCCAAGACGATGCCAAAGAAGACAGAAGAGAGATCCGCCCCTCCGGATGTAAATACTTACTATGAAGGAGTACGTTGTAATAAAAAGCGTGGTTTGGATCGAAGCCCAATACACCAACGGCTGGAATAGGGCAAACGGAAGCAGACGATCAGTTTGGACACTTGGCAAATGACAGAGATGTCATTACGGATCGACGGGGGCCAGGGGGAGAGCGAGCCATTTGACAGATGGTCTTGGGATACCTGGCTATTCACAAAGGAAAGCATAGAAGTAGTGTTTACCTATAGTATATACAGGGGAATAAGCTCCAGGTGAATTGTAGGCCTAAACGTGAAAAAGCCAAACTTTCTATCTTTTAGGAGGAAATCTAGAAGAACATCATCATGACATCGATGGAGGACATCTTAAGACCCAAAGAGCAGAAATTATACAAAATAAGTGCCTGTGACTAGCATAAAATTGAAAGCTCCTGGGATAAACAGACAATGTAATGGGGTAAAAAGACGAGTTTACCGGGGGGAGATGTCTTCGAACCCCCATATTGCTCCATAAACATTGGATGGATGGCGGAGGCTTGTGTGGGCGAGAGGAGAGGCATTTGTTTAATCCTTCTGCCTGTCCTGGTGGTGGGCAGGAAGCCTGGTGTTTATTACTGTTTTAAAATATATAGCGTATTAGCAGATTTGACGTACGGTAAGGATAAACCGATGAGGAAATGTCCGCCATCGGAAACATAGTTAATCACTCACAGCTCCTGAGACAGGGCGTGCAGACCACCCTTGGGGGGTGGGGAGATGGGAGGGTGGGAGGGAACTGTGCGGATTCCTCAGAGAGGAGTGGGGAGGCCAGGTAAGCTGCAGGGCAGGGGACTGGCTACTTTGAATAATAATATCCGTGGGCTCTGGGCGGAACAGCTGGCCATGCCTGATGTCTGTAATCAGATGATGTAGTGGGCGATCATAGGGCCAGGAGCGTGGGGGCCTGGTTAGGGGTGCGGTGGGGGAGCAGGCTCTGGATGGGTTGGTTTGGATTGGAGAAGCCAGGCCCTGGGAGAAGGACTCCCCTCTGAGTCAGGATGGGGAGGGCGTCGGAGGATGGATAGAAGCTGAGAGGGAGGAGGAGGCCAAGGCGAGGTGACTCCGGGATGTCATCGGTTGTCCAGAACCAGGCCTGTCCAGCAGGTGCGTGTCGGGCAGATGTTGATACAGTCAGGTGTACAGGGCCAAGAAACGTGCTTGATGCAGTTACGCACCAGCAACTGCTCCCAGCCCCGATCTGTTTTACCACCCTGCTCTGAGTTTCCTCTCCCCGGTAAACAGCTGCTCCGTCTGGAGCTTCAGGAGAAAAGGAGGCGATGAAGCGCCAAAACCAAGAATTTATTCTCGTGCACCTTATTTTTGGCACCCGCCACACGCGGCCTAGGGGAGCGGGTTTATTACATTCGCTGCTTTGTCTGATGGAAAGAAAAGGCCCCGCCCATCGGCCAAAGCAGGGGACACACAGCTGCCCCTTCTGGGACAGGCGCCTCTGCTGAGATCAGCCTGAGCTCTTGCCTACACTCGCAGCCCAGCTTGCTCCCCAAACGGTTTTCTGCCAATCTCTCTACATGAGCAAAGTGACAGTCATTTGCATGCGTGAAAATCTACCCTAGACTAAGCTCATAGTAACGATTTTAGGACATTTAAATGCCAGCCCGGTTTTTAAGTTTCCTCCCAGCAGAGGCGTGCAGAACCAGATACTCACACCAGAGCCTCCCGTGACCCGCTAACGGGTCGCACCAGCCTCCCGCAGCCACTGAGAGGGGCGCCAACCCAGAGCTGGAAAATGGGGTTCTTCTCGAATGGGGGAGAGCGCCGACTTGGAGCCCACCTTCCCGTCTCTGCTGGTCACAGTCCCTGCTGCTTGGGAAACGTATCCACTCACCACACTTCCGGTCCCTATAAACCGGCAAGGCACTTTCTGGGAACCCAGGCATAAATGAAACAGACTCCGAGGGTTATGGGTCTGTAGCCCATAAGGAGAGACAGACGAGAGAGCAGAAAATTCTGATGAGGAAGGAGCAGGACCAGCTACACAATGTGCAGCCCCCGGTGCCGCACGGAAATGCGACGCCCCCTGTTCAAAAATTAAGGCTTAAAGTCGGCGGTACTAGAGCTTTAAACCACGCGCAGGCCCCCCAGGGAGGCCAGCCTGGTGTGGGGACAGCGCTGGCCGCAGGGAGGCCGAACCACGCAGAAGCCGGGGACTCGTTGGTGGAAGGAGGAGAATTCAGAGCAGACGCTGACCTCAGTGGATACTTACATCCAGGGGGCCCTGCCATCGCTCTTTCTTCCCTAACAGCCAGATTAGAAGATGCACAGAGACACCCCAAAACCCTGACCTTCATACGGTTCCCTCCTGGACGCGGGCTCCCTCCCTGGGACCGTTCTTACCTACTCCGCAATATAGCGGCGTTAGGGAACTTGACGGGCGTCTGACTGACCGGTCCCAGATGATGGGCTGGGGCAGGTTAAGGCAAAACGAGCGGAAACGCCTTATGGAGCAGACGTGACCGTGCGCAGCGCACGCTTATCAACTCGGAGAGCCCTGTGTTTGAAGCGGCCGTGCGCCAGCGTTTGTCTGGGAGTCCGGTTTGCCCGTTTCCGTTGGAACTGTTTTCTAGGCATGAGCCGGGGAACACGGTCCCCAGGCCAGTCTTTGCCCGGGGCCCGCGCGTCCTGCGGTCATCGTGCACGTTTCTCCCGGAATTAATGTCCCACCCAGCGCCTCCGAAAGGCCTATGGGGAAAAACGCCTCCGCCCGCACTTGGACCACCGCTAAGCAAATTCGGAATCTCAGCACGGCGGAAGGAGGCGCGGGACACAATGTCCAGACACGCGGCCTGCGTGGCGCACGGGAGCGTGTAGCTGGGAAAAACGTGCACTCTGCCTTTGCCCACACGCCGGGGGGGGGGGGGAGCTGCGTCTGCTGACCTCCCTTATCGCCAAAGTGTACAAACGCACGTCAACCCAAAGTGCAAAGCTCCAGGGAGCTTTAGCTCGCGTAGACAGCAGTGCTGACTGGGTTCTCAGACTTACTCGGGGGACCGAAAATCAATACCAAATTTTTACGGGCAGAGGCTCCCAGGGGCAGGAGGGACACTGGCCAAAACGGGTGTGAGCCCGCTCTCATCTTTGCTGGGTCTGAAAACAGAAATGCTTTTCCCAGGAAAAGCCTTTCGCCTTGTCTTCCTCTGCTCCCAGCTTCGAGAGACACTTGTCACCTGCGTGGACACATCGCCACCACCCAGAGTGCGTGTGACATGCGGGCTCAGCCCTAGTGTGGTACAGTCTAAGGGTACATCCTCCTCTCCGCACTGTCCCCCTGAGCACTCCCTGTTCTCCCAGGTCTGGCTCCTCCCGGCTGCCCCCGACCAGCCGACGGAGCGTGTCAGAGTCACTCAGAGGCCTCCTGCCAGTCCCGGGGTAAGGTGGGTTCCAAGGGCCCGGCGGGCCAGCAAGGGACCACACCAAGGATCGGACGCCCCTCTGCCACCTGCCGGCAGTGAAATCTGGTCCTGTCACTTAACCTTGATGAAGCTCTTGACCAGTGTCCTTGACCGGCGTAGTCCAGTGTGAAGACGTGGGAGCGATGCTTCCTGCAAGATGAAGTGAATGTGTGCGAAGTGGCCTTGACAAGCCCCCTGGGCAGGAACCGTGTCCACCTGGCCCATCCTGTGTCCCCTTATCACAGTCAGGGCCTGGGCTTCAGCAGGTGCTCAGTGCCCGTGGGACACGTGGAGAACAATCCCTGAGCAAATAACAAGAGGAAAAGTAATAATAACGAAAGCAGGGGGTCGTGCTGAATACCCAACGAATAAACGAGGGATTGATCATAATTTAACAAACATTTAAGTAAACTTCCTCTGGGCCGGGCACTGTTCAAAGAACTTTACAATGATTCATTCAGCAAATGCCTATAACCACCTTGCGAAGCGTGCTGTTATTATCTTCATTTTATAGATGTGGACCCTGAGGCGTGGAGCCTGAGGGACATGTTCAAGTTCCCGCAGCCACAAAAGCAGAGGCCTGGCTCGAAGCAGGCTGCTGGCCGGTGCTCTCCATGTCCACGTCCCACCAGCAAGAGTAAGGTGTGGCAGCTTCCCACAGCCCTGGAGGCGGGGCGCATGTAGGTTAAGGTGGGGGCAGGGGAGGGCGAGGGAGAAGGAGGCCGTCACACTGAGCACAGAGCCCGGTCACAGCCCACCAGCCCAGGAGACCAGATCCAAACCTCACCGTCTTTGTAGCCCTGGGATTGCGGCTCACAGGTGTTTGTAAAAGGAATGAAGACAAATGATTAAGCCTCGGGAACGGCCGTTTGGAGAAATCAGGGCTTTTCCGGCGTCCTGGCGTCGGTACCTGGAGAGAGGTTGACCTTGCTCGTGTGCTCTCCAGATAGTCTTCCAGGAGGGGACAGGGGGGCAGCAGTGGCTGTCGGCTACCATTTCGTAAAAACCTGCCCTAATTTAGACTAACTGGGGTCGAGCTCCGTGTTCCTAAGGCCCGAATTATAGGCTGTTGGCGACTCTTTAAAGAGCTTTTAAAATACTCACAGCAGCAGAGCTGACGAAACAGAACTTGCCTCGTCCGATTTCCCGCTGGCTCCCGGAACGAATGAAAGTGACAATTGGCAAGCGGCGTGTCCATCACGCGTGAATGAAAGGCTCGCGATGGATGGCGGAGGAGGTGGCACTGCTCCCCTGGTGCGGCACTGCGCACCCGCCCGACCCCAGGAGGGCGCTGGGTGCTCCACCCAGAACGGCCTCGCTGCTTCCACCAGGCTCCTCCCAGGACCCAGACCCGGCGCCTGTTCCCTCGTCTTCCCGTCACACGTCGTGCGATTTCTCTGAGCTCCCACGGACCTCGACAGAATTCGCCTTTCTCCCAGCGACTTCTTGCTGCCTTGTGGGATTCATAATGACCACTCCCCTTGATCAAGCACTTACGCCGGACCAGTTACTCTCCGATGCCCAGCAGGCCCTAGATAGAGCCCCAGGGCCACCCGAATGGGGACGAGGGACTCCATGCGGCTCTAGCGCTATCCAAGCTTCATCCTGTCCCCAGCTCATCCTGTCCCTGGGCCCTAAAGAGCACGTAACGTGTGAGAAGAAACTCAACCTCACCCTAATTCGGGAAATGCGGGTCAAAACTGCACTGAGATAGAAACAACCCAAATGTCCCCTTGCAGATGAATGAACCAAATATGGTCCATCCGTACAGCAGACAGGCGCTTAGCCGCAGGAAGGGATGACGTTCCGATGAGTGCTACAACGTGGATGAACCTTGATAACTTTATGCTGAGTGGAAGAAAGAATTCTGAACGGGCCACAGAACATATGATCCCGTTACTTGAACTGCCCAGAGCAGGCACATCTGGAGAGACAGGAAGCGGATTGGTGGTGGCCAGGGACTGGCGAGGGGGAGATGGGGAGTGACGCTTAAAGGGACGAAGTTTTACTTTGGAAAACATTTTGGCAGTCGACAGGGGTGCCTTGGTGGATGTGCTGAATGCCACGGAACTGTTGACTTGAAAATGGTTGATTTGGGCAAAAACGACGAAGACAGAAAAAAAGGTCAGCGGCTGCCAGCGAGCGGAGGGCAGAGGATTTTCAGGGCGGTGAAATGACTCCGTGTGGCACTGTCACGCTGGACGCGTGTCGCCACACGTCGGCCCAGACCCCGGGCTGTACGGCACTCGGATGGAACCCTGACTTAAACTGAGGCTCCGCGTGGCCGTAAATACACCAGCCCACCCGAGGGACGGCCCAGAACCCGCATGACTGCTGCTGCTTACGTGCAGAGGCAAAATGCTGGGAACAGCCTCAGCACCCAGGGGACCAGCCCCATCACGGGCAGCAACTCACCCGGCGAGATGCTGTGCGGAGCAAGGCGGCTCTTCACGCACTGGCTATGTGCGTGCGGGCAGCGGGCCGTGGAACCACGCGGCTCACACGCCCCCACACGTGTGTGAAGAAACACACACACGTGCACACACGTGACTGCCCATACAGAGCATCCCTTAAAACCTACACCAGAACGAGTAAGAATTCCCCGGGGATGAAGGGCGGGGACCCCGAGGCAGCCCCCCTCCGAGCCCCGCCTCCATCGCTTACAGCAGGGCTGGTCTGTGTGACCGAGAGAACACAGCAGAGGTAGGTCACTTCTGAGACTGTGCTGTGGGCTGAATTCTGTCCCCTCCCAATTCAACGTCGACTCCTGACCCCTGGTTCCTCAGAATGTGACTGTATTTGGAGAAAGGGCCTTTAAAGTAGTCATTAAGGTACTACAAAGACATATGGGTGGGCCCTGAGCCGATATGACAGGTGTCCCCATCAGAAGAGGAGACCTGGACACACACACACACACACACACACACACACACGTACACGCACACGGACGGGGGGAAGACCACGCGAGGACCGGGGGAAGGCGGCCGTCCGACACCTTGACCTCAGACTTCCAGCCTCCAGAGCTGTGAAAAAAGACACTTCAGTCATTTAAGCCACCCAGCCAGCGGTCCTTGGTCACGGCAGCCCCCGCAGACGAGCGCAGGCTGGGTCACGAGGGGCGCCGTGGCTTCCGGCCTGCCTGCTGCTCTCTCGGGGCGCTCGGCTTGCTGGAAGCCAGCCCCTCGCCGTGTTCAAGGACACCCAAGCATCCTTACGGAGAAGCCCGCGTGGTGAGGACCTGCCCACGGCCACATGAGCGAGCCGCCTCGGGGCGGATTCTCCGAGGACTGGAGGTGACCGCAGCCCTGGCTGGCAGCTTGACCACGAGACCCGGGGCCAGAGCCGGGCAGCGAAGCTACTCCAGGATATCTGACCCCACAGAAACCGTGGGCGATAATGAAGAGTCATTGTTTTGAGCAGCTGGATTTGGGGATAATTTGTTACACAGGGAAAGATAACTATTACAGGGGCTGTATACACTTTGGAACCCGTAGAAGGCTGAATAATGGCCCCCCAAAATATCCATCCCCTCGACCTGGCCCCGGTGAATGTAATCTTATATAGCTAAGGAGATTTGGCCGTTGAGATTAAGTTAAGGATCTTGAGATAAGGAGATTATCCTTGCTTTGAAGATGGGGAGGCGGGGTCACAAGGAACACAGTTCCGGAAGCCAGAAAAGGCAGGAAAACAGATTCTCCCCTGGGGTGCTGGAGGGAGGGCAGCCAGAGCCCCCAGCCCAGGGGAACCGATGGCTTTCTGACCCCCGACCCGTACGCCAGCCAGGCTCGTGTGACTTGTCACAGCAGCCACAGGACCGGTGCTACCCCAGCCCCTTTGAGTTTTGTCCCGAGAACGCACACATGACTGGGGCAGGCTGGGCCTGCTTGCCCCCAGATCCGTCCTCACCGGCTGTGGCCGAGGGCTGGGGTCTGAGCCCTGCCGGCTGGTTCTGGGCTTCCCACTCCCCTCCCCAGCGGGCTTCTGACTAGTTTCCGGCTGGGAGGCGCTGGGGGGAAATGGGCGGGCGGGAGTACCCCGAGTTTCTGCCTCTTCCTCTGCCTCGGGCTGCACCTCCACAGTGGCTGTGTCTACTCTGTGTGACCCTGAGGTCGTCTGGCCCTTATCCCTCCAGCATTAGAGGCGGTAGTGACCTCCTATTGCTGTTAACCCCTAGGTCCCCTGTTGGCCCCCACCCCATCTCCCCAGGACCCCTGTGTCCTCCAGTGCCCGGGGGCCTCCACCTTCTACAGGGGCGGTGCAGTTCCCACGTCTGATTTCTGCCTCACAAGGGCCAGATGGGTTGGGGAGGTGGGTGCCCCTTCGTGGCCCGCCACATGCCCCAAAGGCCAGCCCGGTTTGGCCACAGCGAGAGCCACAGGGATGGGAAAAATATGAAACAGCAGAGCTGTGGACGGACGGAGGCCCAGAGGTGGTGTGCGGCCGCCCCGCCCCACCCCACGATGGCCCCAGCCCCTCCGCCGGCCGGGCTGGCCAGAAGGTCTTCAGCAGAGGCAGACGATCCACTTTCAGAGCGTGAGTGATGGTCCCTTGCCGGCCCTGTTTTTCGCTTTTAGAGTCTGACATGGGAACAATGCTGGGTGGCGATATTTCTCAAAACTCAAATTGAGACAGATGGTCTGCCCAGCGATATTTTCCTGACTTGGCCGTTTACTTATTTAAAAACTCTCACCCGAAGTGTGCTGCCAAGTCGCCTTTGATTGTCCATTTAAAGAATTGCCTTTCTGAGCGAGATGAAGCCAGGATTATGGGAAGACGCTTTCTGGCCTGGTTGGGGGAGTTGGGGGCCGGGAAGAGAGGCTACGTGGGGGTCCTTGAGAGGGGTAGTCTGGGAAGCCAGCACTCCCCCAGCCCTGGGGCCAGAAAGTTCAGGACTGTGACATGCACGGTGGCCTGCAGAGCTGGCTGTGAAGAGTCAATCGCTCTGGGCTGTGGAGGTGATAAATCGTCACCGGGGACTGGGGGTAAGGCTCGCTGCTCAGCATCCGGGCTCTCACGCCACGCCACTGCCCGCAGCGGACCTGGGCAAAGGCCGACGGGGAGCTGGCAGCAGGGCTGGGAGGGGCGTCCCCTGCAGAGGCCCTGTCTGGGGACCGGCGCTGGGCCCCTGCTCCCTGTGCAGGGCAGAGGCGAGAGAGGGGAGGCCGGGAGGCGGTCACTCAGCATGCCACTGAGGGCCCCAGGCCCCACATATCACGGCGTCATCGGTGTCCTGGATTCCGGGCACACCGTGAACATTTAACGGGCACTTAGCACTTCAGACAGTATCTCCTTTGTCCTTGTGACACCCGTGAGGAAGATGCTATTAGTGGTCCCGAGCTTTGCAAAGAGGCACAGAGAAAGGCAAGAGGCTTGACCAAGGCCACACAGCTATCGAGCCACGTGGACTGTGCCCCAGACTCACCCACTGCGGGGCAGGAGGCTTCGACCGCAGTCCCGAGTTGGGGGGTCATCAGTGGGGGCATTGGCGCCTCTGCACTTCAGGGCTGCTCTGTATGAGCGGGTGGACAAGACGGGCTAGGGCAGCCCCTGGCAGCGGGCGAGGACTGGCCCCCAGCCCGCGCTCCCTCACAAACTTAACTTCCGCTCACCTCCTCTGTGAGGCCGCCCTGACCTTCCAGGCGGCCGGTCACACCTTCCTCTGCACCCCGTGGCCATTACACAGGCCACCGTTAGGACGACAAGGCCCTCGTGGCAGGAGCTCACACCGCGCCGGGCACAGCTCTCAACACCCTGCTTACGTGGCCCATGTACGGCCAGGACTCTCTGAAGTGGGCACAGGGCCAGCACCACTCCTTAGGCCAGGACTGAGGTCCGAGGTCTCACAGCGAGAAAGCGGAGGAGGGAGGATTCGCACCGACCCCTGGACGGACCCTGGGGACACGCAGAGCCCTCCACAGGCAGGGCCCGAACTGTGCGTGGGGTGTCTGTCTGTCTCCCGTCTGGGGCAACAAGCTTCAGGGGTCCACTGCAGCTCCCCATTCCGCCTGGCGCCCGTGCACGTAAACACCCCAGCGGGAAGGTGTCCACTCACGCAGCAGATGCAGCCCGCAGCGCTAACACATTCTTAACTCACACGCCCACGGGCGGCCGCCTCGTTTGAATGGGATTCAGGAAGAAGGAACGAGGACCCAGCTTCAGACTCATGGACATTTTCACAAGAGGAAGACAGCAGCCGAGCCTCCCGCGGGACGTGGCTCCGGCCTCGCTATCGAGCGTGATTAACTGAAGCGCAGCCCCGGCCGATGTGATCAGGGGTGCATCACCCGTTTCTCTGCGCACGTTATTCATTATCCCCGGGGTTCGAGCCACGGCTTCTCCGCAGTCAGCTCTGTTTTAATCAGCTCCGTGACGGACGCCGTCTCCAGAGAGCACCGTGGCTTCACCTGCCGGCTGCTCACGGATCAGAATGGGAACGTTCCGAGGCGCATTAACGCGGGTGACACTGTGCAAGTTAATTTCTAGAAAAATTAAACATCATTTGGGGCTGAGCAGGGAGAAGGGAGAGGGACTGTCTTGGTTACAGACATTATTAAATGGCCTCCGGGCACTGATCCTGGAGAAAATCTTCGCGAGGCCTCACAGCGGTCTATGAGCGTGGGTCCAGAATTCCCGACCTCGGCACAGGCAGACTAAGAAGACAGAAAGCGAGATAAAGCCCCACATTAAGAGCATTTATTTAGGACCACGAGGGGTGGGGAGCTTGGAGGAGGGGCACTTGGCGAGCTGGGGGTGAGGGCGGGGGTGGGGCAGGGAGGGCGAAGGGACCGGCTAGTCCACCACACACGTATCCGAAGCTGATCCCACGGGCCAAGCAAGGTGCGGAGGCCACCAAGATGGGGCCACGTTGCCCCTGACCTTGAGGAGAAGAGGGGCAGGGGCACGATGCACCTAACCTCTCCGAGGCTTGACATGAGCAGCGGGGTCAGAGTTCCTCCCCAGTCGCCCCGCACGCGGCAGGAGGAGGTGGCTGCGCACCCGACGCCTGACTCTGGACAGATGAGCAGGTCGGCGGTTCACAGGTGACAGGCACTCACAGCCCGTGGAGGAGGATGCCACGTGCCTGCCACGTGACGTCACGCGGGAGGGCTCTCAGGAGCAGAGCGAGGAATCAGGGCCTGTGGGAGGCCGCTCTGTAGGAACGAGAGGGTAAGGCGCCCCCAGCTCCCGTCGGGGGTGAAATTGAATAATTCTGCAGGTGAAGGAGGAGAAACCCATGAGGCTGAGGACCAGGTGGGGGCGGGCTGCAGCCGGTCTGGCTGGCAGGGAACCAGCCAGGTGGAGAACCCGCCCTGCTGGGGGAAGGGACATCTGGGGAGAGCAGCTGAGCTCAGTTAGGCCTTTGGGGTCTCGCGAGGCTCCAAGGTCAAGGCAGCATTTAACGCTGCAAGTTCACTTCGGGCCTCACCCCGCGGGAGGTGCGGGGTGGGGGCGAGAACCGTGAGCGGGGAGGACTTCCTCTGAGTGGCAAGGAGCCGGAGGCGTCACGGAGCAGGCGGCACTCGGGGTCGGCTGTGAAGGGTGAGAAACGAGAGGAAGGGCAGGCGAGCTGTGGGGACTTCACCAGCAAAGGCACTGAGGATGCTGCGGGCCTCAAGGGATGGGTGGAGAGTCCACGGTGAGGACAGGGCCGTGTGGCGAGGGGACGGGGGTGAGCGGCTGGACGGGCGGCAGGGAGGCCCAGGATTGGGGGCCAGGAGGGCCGTGCCGGGACACAGGGGGTTCTTCAACGTGGAGAAGGAAAACAGGAACCGGCAGTGACGTCCATATGGTTAGCCAGACCGGGCAGGGCTGTCACAGAGAAGCTGGCCCCCAGAGGTTGTGTGCCCACCTGGGTCAGGATGACCCCCAGATTGTGACTCCAGGCCAGGGTTCACCCCAGGTCAGAATTCCAGACTCGGAAGCCCAGGTAGATCTCAATCCGCCATTCCTTCCCCGGGCATCTGTGGGGCACCGGGCTCGGTGCCAGGCACTGGGCGCCCAGCGGTGGGCATCTCTCCCCACGGTGCAGCTCCAGAGAGGGACACTCGTGATGCCTGGGCTCGTCCACGCTACGGTGAACGCTCCCATTCCTTCTCCTTAGATCAGCAGCCCCTCCTGAAATCTCAGGAGGCATCTGGGGCCTGTGGTCCCCAAGCTGGGAGCCCAGGAGGCCTGTCCTGGCTGTTCACATCACCCGATCTCCCACACCCCGCCAGTGACTATTTCCTGCTTTGACTGCCAAAGTGTTTCTCAAAACTGTGTCTTCTGAACTTCCTGTCCTTCCTTGTGACCACGGGCTGGTCCAAACCTGTTCGTATAGAGGGAGAGGTACACACGCACACACACATGCACACATGCATGCACACACACATACCCAGTCTAACCACCTCAAATCTCATTAGGGCAACTTTTCAAAACACGAACCTCATCATGTCACACTGCAGCCGAAAATCCTTCACAGGCTCTGCGACAGACTGAATTGTATCCCTGCTTCCCCCCGCCCCCAAATTTGTATTGTGAAGCCCTCAGACCCAGTGCGGTGGTATTTGGAGATGGAGCTTTGGGGAGGCAATTGGGTTCAGGTGAGCCTGTGAGACCGGGGTTCATATGATGAAATTAAGGCGCTCAAAAGAAATAACACCAGAATGCTCATGCCCTGTCCCTCTCTCATTCTCTCTCTCTCTCCCTCCCTCCCTCCCTCCCTCCCTCCCTCTCTCTCTCTCTCTCTCTCTCTCTCTCTCTCTCTCTCTCTCTCTCTCCACCCCCACCATCTGAGGTCATGGTGAGACGCTGGCTGTCTGCAAGCCAGGAAGAAGGCTCTTACCAGGAGCCAAATCAGCCAGCACCGTTACCTTAGACTTCCCAGCCTCCAGAACTGTGAGATACAGATGTCTGGTGTTGAAGCCACCCAGTCCAGGGTGCCTTGTGACAGCAGCCTGAGCTGACTAATCTGGGCCCCCTGTTGCCCATAGGACGAGCCCAAGCTCCTTGCACAGCACCCAGAAGCTCCGGCCTTCACACTTTGCCTGTCTCTTCCATGCCTTCTCCTCCCTGCTTCATCCTGCACGCGATAATGTAAAAAATTGTTCAGTTGCTTGCAGATGTCACGTGATATTGTAGAAAATTGTTCAGTTGTTTGGAAATGTCCCTCAGACACTAGAGTAGTTGGAAGTATTTGCCCCAGTTTATCACCCCTCCCTGCATCCACACCTTTTGTGATGTGCTTTTGAAGTTCCTCCCACCGAAGGTATGCTCCCTGCTCCTCGACTTCAGCCTTGGCCATGTGACTTGCTGTGGTCGATGGAATGTAAGCAGGTGTGGCACAAGCAGAGGTGCGAAACACGTGATGCATCTGAGCTTGCCTCTTGCATTTCTGCCATTGCAGGGACAAGGGCTTCCAAACGAATAAGCGTGGGACACAGTTGCTGCCGCCCACCCAGCGAGCTGAGCAAGAATGAAGGGTGTTGCGAGCCACGAAGGTTTAGGATGCTTGTTACGCAGCATCATCATGGCAATGGTCGACTGATACAGAGACTATACTGTTGTTTCTGTTTTGTGACTTCTTGCCTCCTCTTCCTTTTTCCATGGCCTAGAATGCCCTGATACACAACTCTTGGCCTTAATATATTTCGAGACTTAGTTTGTGGTTACAGGCTGCAAGGGGTCATTTCTGGAAGTGATGCCATCTCGTCTTTCATCCCGCATTTGGAGAAAAACATTGTGGCCGGTAGGAGGCAGAGAAGGGGTCCTTGGTTTCTCCATGTGCCAGGGCTGAGGCCGTTTGTCCTCACTTTCTGCCAGGAAGGAAGGAGAAGGTCTGTCCCTCTCCGAGGCTCAGGCACGGAAAAAGCCAGGGGCTCTCTGGACCCACCCGCTGTTTGCACCAACCTGGGGGTCTGTGAGATGCCACTGGGTCTGCCTTCCCAGTCACTCTGTGCCACTTCCCAGCCAGCAGAGCCCCGTGTGGCTGACATATAAGTAAGACAGGACGACATGCCATTTCATGCTCTGGAATTTAAACAGCTGCCATCGCCTCCCAGGAAACATTGTACTTAGGAGCTAACCAGCCTGTGTTGTAATTGCAGTCGCTTTGCTCTTCCCAGCCTTCATTACACGCCAGAGGTTTCTTTGCAAACACGGCTACGTCTCTGATACATCTTTGGCAGGCTTGACAATCCCTTTGCCTTCCTTGCCTGGTGGTGATGGAGGCCCTGCTTATCCCTGCCCGCCTCAGGAATCTATAAATAGAGAGATGCGCGCGCGCACGCACACACACACACACACGCGCGCACGCGCACACACACACGCACACACAGAACTTTTAATGCTGCAAAACTGCTCAGCTCAGAAAAACTGCAGGCACACCTTCCCAGTCTCCAGGATGCTCTTGGCCCTGTGGCAGCAGCCGGCAGCTGTTGGGTTCCTGTACCAGTCACCCCTTCCTGCCCCCCGTCAGGAACCCACGGAGGGCAGGAGGGCCAGACCCTGCCTATGCGATTGTTCACTGGCCTGTGTGCCGTTGCGTTTCCCCCTCCCGTCAACGACTCTCGCTGGAGTATTTCAGCGAGGACACAGACCCCCTCCAGGTGTGGGGGCCTGATACGTTACCGTGCAGCAAGCATTCACTATGGACACTGTAGGGAGAGCATACATCCCGACCCGCTGATGCTGAGCCTGACCTTGGGACTTGCTTTGATCAGTGAAATGTCAGCAGAGCGTGATGAGCAGTGGGCGGAAGTGTACCTGAGGGAGTGGGCTTGCCTCTGGCCCACTGCCTTCCCTTAGGACTGGAATGCACCCTGAGTAACCCCGGGTCCAGTGAGGATGAGATCACACGGAGCAAGTCTGCACCTCGGGCGCGTCTTGGAGCCGATTCCAGATGAATAGGAACAAGAGCAGCCAGATTCTCACTGACCTACAAATGAGTGGGCCACAGATGCTGTTCGTGGTGTGCCATCGAGCTTCGCAGTGGGTGCCCCTGCAAGAATGGGTGACCGATGCGGGGGGCAGGCTCCCTCTTCTTCCACGGTCTCCACAGCCGTTCTTTCGAATATCCAATTGGCAGCATCCCCCCAAAAGAGCATGAACTTAGAGTAGCTTTGCCAGGAATAAGGGTCTCCTCGCATGGCGCGAGACCCATTATCTTGCCCCTGCTGGCCAGCAAACAGCCACAGGACACACCCCCCTATTACTTACCAATATGGTCATAAGCAGAGCAAAGCTGATTTGGCTGCTCACGCCACTTGGTCAATCCAGGCTGCAGGCTGGGGCCACGGCCTCTTTGACAACACATGCTGAGCAGCTGAACCGGCCCCAGGAACAGGCGCCAACCCACCCAGCACTGGGCGGCGACTGTGCGCGTGGAAACCCCGCCTCCCGGGCGCTCTCCAGCGGCGGGGGTGCTGAACCGGGGGCGGGTCCCTCTGGAACTTCTCGGACACCTCAGGCGTTCCGTTGCCAGCTGCTCCTCACCCCACCCCCCTGCCTCTTTTCCCCTGACCGTGTCTTCACCTGATCCCACCTTCCTCTTCAATGTCCCCAGCTCACCTTACCCTGACCCCGATCAATTCCCCGGAGAGGGGAGGGAGAATAAAATTGCTCATCCAGAGTCAAATCTCCAAATCGCCCAGATAATCAATTTCCGACTAGTGTGCTCCAGAGCAGGGGATCGATTTGCTGCCAGCCATTGCTAGGCAACCGGAAGCTTTCGCACCCTTCCCGCGAAGGGAGCTGTGAAGAGTGGGCACACCGCGTGGGGATAGGGGGGCCGGGGAGCAGGCGCCGCGCAAAGCCGGGGCGTCGAATCGCACGTGGGGAGGGGCCCGCCGCTTTCAAGGCTGTAGTGATGTTTCATCCGACACCCTGGCTTGTAGCAAACCCCTCGCTTAAAAACCCTTTTTATTGTAGAACATTTCAAATATTTACACAGAGAGACGCTAGAGTGGAGATTCATGGACCCCGCGACAGGCTTCTTTAATTATCAGCCCTCGGCGAATTGGGTCTCATTTTAGCCCCCACCCACGGCCCCACCCCCACCCCCACCCCCAGCTTATATTCAGTCAAACCCTCAACACCACGCACAGGTATTTCCGTAGGCGTCCTCGCAAGGGAAGGTCTCCTGGGAAGCAAACGCGAACCGCGCCACAGCGTGATCACGCTTCAAATCCATCAGCCTTCATTTCTTCAAAGTAGCAAATACCCAGTCAGCGTTTATGTGTTCCCCCAATGTGCTGGTGTGTTGTTTGTTTGTTGGTTGGTTTTTTTTTTTGTTTTGTTTTTTACAGTTTTACTTTAATCCGCCTCCGAATAAGTTTCCAACATCGTCCTTGGGTGGTGTTTCTTAGGTTTCTGGTGATCTCCTGATTTTCCTCGCTGGAGGGAGATCATTTGCGCTGTAGAGGTTCCCACGAGCAAAATCTTACGCCCAGGTGCAGTGGACCACGTTCCTCTCCCCTCCCCCACCCACCACCGTATTTCCTGCGGTTTAGTGGTTAGACCACGCAGGCTGGGCAGGCTCAGGTGGGACGTGTTGGTGAGGGCACATTCTGAGCATCCCGTCTAGCGGTCTGTGATGCCTGGTCTCTCTCTCTCTCTCTCTCTTCTCCTCTCTCTCTGTCTCTCTCTCTCTCTGTTGGTGGCTTGTTAAGGATCGTCAGTCCTCCAAGTGGACAGAGACCTGTGTAACACGTACACATGACACGAGAGTCGTATCTGGACTGTATCAAGAGCCCTTACAAATCACTGAGGGAAAAGCAGCCCCCCCCAACTAGTGACACACGGCTCTTTCTGAATAAAAGATCTCTGATTCCTTTCTCCCCGCACCAAAGCTGAACAGGAAACTCGATTGGCAGAAAAGGCTTAGAGTGCATCTGGAGAGAGGGGGAACGTGGGGCAGGGGGGCGTGGGGGGGGGGCGTACCAAGTCCTCTGCCTCCCTTCACCCATGGGGATGCACATGTCACGTGATTCCCGGAGCGGGAGAAGGGCAACTTTGGAGAAACCAGTCCATTTTCCAAGCCCGACTCACCAAGAGTCTTGAGTTACCGAGGAATTCACCCGATGACAAAGAAAATCCATGTCCAGGATTCATCTCACAGACTCTCCTTGTTGCAGGCAGTGAGAAGGGCAAGGCGCGCGGCCCCGGCATCCAGCACATCCGCAGAGACCACTCTGGGACAAAATGCATAAACACTAGCAAATTACTTCAAAGCCTCCCTCTTTTTTAATTAACTGGAATAATTTTGTCAAAATCCCCACAGCTTATGTCTTAAAATGGAAATCGGTTAAGGATCGAATCTGTACGCGGAGAGTGTTTCTGGGGCTCACGCCAGAGGAGCACGACCCCACCGGGGGAGGAGGGACTCGAAGGCCCCGACAGAGCAAAACCCAAAACCTCCAGACTTCACTCCAGCCCCAGCCGATGGTAACAAGCGTCGGAAGCATTTAATCAGGCCCTGCATTAGCTCGTGATTGAAAGAGCCCCGTCTCGCCTCGGACCTGTGCTGTGTGGATCTGCAGACGCGCAAGCTTCTGAGGAAATATAAAAAGCTTTTTGAGAATAATGGGTTTGAGCATTTCAAGTTCCCAGACTGCCATAAAAGGAAAAGGCCAATCCACCACCCGTTTCTCTCCACGGTGCACACACAACAAACTGAGCCTCCAAAGGCGATGAATTCCACAGTCTCCCGTCCCTGGGGGTTCACGGGGCTGTGCACACAGCTCCCTAGCTCCGCTGGGCTGGAGGGACCTCACCCGATAATCCCGTGTGTGTTTACGCCTTGGAAATGCTTTTCAAAGCTAATTCACTTGCATTATCATGTTTGGGCCTCACGAAATTCTGTCAGAGGAAACCAGTATTGCCCACCCCAACCCGCCCACATTCGACAGGTGAGAAAACCACCAGCTGAAATCTGAGGCCAACAGCGACTGAGAGAAGAGGCAAACGTGGAAGCCACTTGCCCCACTGCGGAGCCTGGCCCTGGCTGCAGCTGGCACGGCACAGCGGGGGGGCCCCAGGGCGAGGACCGCTGTCTTCGTCCCGGACTCGGGGCCCGGCACTTCCATCGTTCGGTCGCTGGCGGCAAACCCAGCGGCTCACGAGGTGGACCACCCCTTCGTGACGGCGCTCTGCACACCTGCGGACGGGAGGCCAGCCGCGTCCCAGACCGTGGGCAAGTCTTGCTCAGAGGACAAAGCCGGGTCCCTCAGTCTCTCTGCAGGGAAATGGGGTCTTGCACCCTCGGTCACCATCGCCCCCATCACCATATATCCACAGGGGTGCGACGTCCTGTGCGTGACCTCTGAGCGTCCCCAGCTTCCAGGCCGACCTCTCTACTATGGTGGGCGAAAGGACCACCCCGAGTTTCTTCCGCAAGCACCCCTGCATTCGGAAAGTGCAGCCCCGGCCCGGCCCGCTTTGCCAACGGGGAGTTTTCCAGCTGAGCCAGAAGGCTGTACTCTGCCACCCCTGCGTTTGCAGGGGCTGCTGCGCTGGCAGGGACAGGGACCGAGGAAACGGTCTGGAAAGAAATGCCAGCAGCAGCTGTGAGGAAGAACCAGCTCCGAGAGACAACGCAGCTGCCCTTGGCTCCTCCAGCGAAGGAGAATTCACACCCTAAACCTCCCTCCTAAAGCTCTGATCGCGAGATGCCGCCTCTGAGCCTCTGCCCTCTCATTCCCGCGGGCCTCGGAGAAGGGTGACGACTGCCTTAGAGCGAAGTTCCTCTACCTGCCTGCACATCCCTCTGAATCACCTGGGCTGCTCGGGCCCCCAAGCAAGTCAACCGACATTCTGGGGTGACGTTCTAGCATCAGCGTTTTTAACGTCCCCCCTAAAAAGGGGACTGGAACACCCAGCCAGAGTTCAGAATCACCCCCCCAGGGGAACACTCGATGCCGCAGGAATTCCGTGGGAGCTTTAAATGATACTGATGCAGAGACCTGGCTCCAGAGACCGCACCTGAACGGCCCTGGGCCCTGGGATCCTTTCACGCTCCCTAGGTACGTCTAATGTTCAGCCCACGTAGAACCATTGCTCTCAACACGTTGATCCTTTTGCTTTCACAGGATAAACTCTGGATTCAGGGTCACCAGGATTCTGGCTTTAGGGAAGTCGCCCAATTCTGTAGCATCTGCACACGACGAAACTGACCCTGGAAACCTTAGCAACTTGGTAAATTAACCGACAGACTGGACCCTGGGGTGGCTTTATTCCCCTCAAGAGTGACAATAATCCCCAACTCTGTAGCGTGTTAAATTAAACACCACGTGAACCCATGCATATGGGTTCTCATTTGAACATGACCACGAGGAAGTATTTATGGATCTCTGAATTTCTATTTTCTCATCTGTCAACGGAGCCCAGAGGCTCTCTCGTGGTTGCTGGGTTTGGGGCCCAGATCTCTGACTCTGCCTGAGCTGCCTTATGACACACACCAGAGACAGGTCTGGGAAGGGAATCAGGCTGCGTGGGGGCAGGAGGCAGTGTTCCTTTCTACACAGAAAGAGCATCAGGTTTCAGGGGACACCTGACTGACCCCAGGCTGGCCCCTCGGGCTGATACCCACGGCAGGAGTCCTTGCAGATGGTCCTGCAGAGGTCATGAATCATGAGATCAGTCTTTAGCACTTGAGCAGGCTGGTCAGGAAGGCAGGGGTTTACCTGCAAGGCTGGACCAGCTGGGGTGAATGCTGGGCAGAGGCGGACCCCTCTGGAGACTGATGGCCCACAGCGTATCCACCTCTCGTGACACCTGGAACTCATCATCTGGCTCTGGCCTAGAATTGGGTCCTGGGTGACTTTGTCTTTTTGGATCATAGATGGAGCCAACATGAAGACTGAAAAGAGTAAGACCCTTTGTGTAGAAGGATTTCAGGGTCACCAGGATTCACCTCCCGCTTGCCCCTTCTGTGGAAGCTACTGGAGGATGTGCTCCAGCAAAAGGAGGACGTAAACCAAGTTCAACAAAAACATAGGCTCTTGTTACAGGAGCTCCAGCCACAAGCAGATAGTGAGCGGAAGACCCAGACCGCTAGAGACGGGAAGGATGATGGGAAGAATGGCTCCAGGTCAGAGCACAGAGAGGAGTCTCCAAGAAAATATATATTGTTTTAATCTCCTTTAAAAAAAATGTGCGAGGGAGAGGGCAGGACTTTGAGGGATCAGAGGGGAGAGAGGAAGGACTTGGGAAGGGGAAGGGGCAGAAAAGATTGAGAGAGAGGCCATGTGGGGTGCCTTTAGGGCTTGGAGAGCAGACTTTGAGCAGGGAGCCGGGTGGGGAAGGCTTCAGCCAGAGCTAGAGGAGGCTGTTGTTCAAAACCCATCGGCCGAGAAGCTGGTGAGCGCGGCAGCTTCCCGGGACAGTGGCTGGCAGTGGCCCACAGCACTCAGGGCAGAAACAGAAACTTCCAGCTCTGCTTTCAAGGTCAAAAGGTCGCAAAGCAGAGTCAGGCAGAGATCACAGCTCTGCAAGCCAGCAGGAGGGTGGTGTCGCCTCTGACACCCCCCTGGCTGGTGGCCTGGATTTCACCCAGCTGTGCCAGAACCTCCAGCACATTCAGCCTGGCCAAGCCCGGGTCCCCCCTTTCCTCCCAGGGACCACCCCCTCCCACCTTTGCTCCGTCACCAGAAAAGCACAGCCCGCCTCCCTGAGGAGCAACCGGCATGAGGGGAGCAACTGTCAGGCGGCAAATCACTGGGTTTCTGCTTCCGTCATGACTCAGCGGAGCTGAGTACGGTGACCGGGAGCCCGGAGGTTTGGTCGTGACAGCCTGTGAATGTTTTTATTAATCCTGGAGAGTCTTGTCACATTATCTCCAACTGGTACAGCTGCGTGCGCATGTGTGTGCGTGTGTGTGTCTGTGTGTACACATCGGCGTGTCTGTGTGTGTGAGTGTGTCTCTGTGTATATGTGCATGTGTGTGTCTGTGTGCATGTGGATGTGTGTGTCTGTGTGCATGTGTGTGTGCGCACACGTGTGTGTTCACAAGCTCTGAGCTCTAGGCCTGGGAATCCGATATTAGGGACAAGATCAAGTTTCACCTCAGAAGGCCCAGGGCAGACAAGTTCCACCCTGGCCACCAGCCAGGCATTTGGTGGACGGTCCGAAGTCATGCCGTCCGTGCACGCTCGCCACGCAGGGCTGCACACACACACACACACTCTCCCTCTTACACGCACACTCACAAACACACTTAGCCATTGTGTGGCAGCAGCTGTGAGAGCCCCAGCAGACAGGCCTCAACTCTGAGCGGACGCTTGGGCCCAAGCCCTCCTGTGGGCCCCAGAAGCTGCTGCCCTCAGGGAGCCTCCGGGCAACGAGCTGAGAGGCTGGTCAGGGCCAGCGAAGCCCCTGCCACCTGCCTCCCGCCCCCAGCCTCTTGGACTCTGCATAGGCTTCAGAGTCCCCTGCAGAAAGCCAGGCCTCTTGCCTTCGGGCCCTGTCCTGAGGCCGGGCTGAGAACCTTCCATGCCTGCTCCTCACTCCTGCTTGCGCCTCCCAGGTTCAGAGCCATCTGCTCCATCTGAAACGTCGCCCCTCGCCCTGGAAGAAAATGATCGTCCTTCTTTTTCGTTCACAGGCGGCACAAGGAGCTGCTAAAGGTGTCCAGAGCTCCCCTTGTGGCAAAGCCAAGCAGGCACAGCGTCTGGACACCTGGGGTTCAGGTGCCTTCCTGCCACCTGCAAGGGGAGGGGGAGGCAGGGAGTCTGAGCCCGCAGCCATGCACCACCCGCTGCTGGCCCTCCTCCTCCTCCCCTCCGAGTCCTGGGCGTTGCGGAGGACACCTGTATTTGGGTGCCTTTCACCGGGCAGAGCTCCTTGGATACCTGGAAACAAGACCTCCCCTGGGACTGAAGCCTTCCTCAGGTGTCACCTGGGACTCCAGCCAGGTGCTATTTTATACCTTTCATAGCCACAGTCTGCCGAGAGCACTCTGAAGCGCTCTTTGCAGAATATCAGGTGGTGGGGCTGGGGGAATTCTCACGCCATCCTCAGACAATTGCCCAGGATAAGAAGAGCTGAGTCCAGCCAGGGGCCCTCCCAGCCCCGCCCCCGGGGCCCCGCCCCCGCCCCCCATCCCCCACACTCCCGCCGACCTGCTCACTGGCACATGCTCCAATCCTGAGGAAGAGCAGAAAGAAATATTTTTTTCCTTTAAAAATCACCTGATTCTAAGCAGAAATCCTTATAATGAGAGCAAATGCCTGGACATGCAGCAATTCCCATTCTAAGCCTTGTAGATGCACTAACTCATGTGACCCTCCTAACGTTCTCAGGGCAGAAAATTTGTACAACACAACATTACAAGGAAGCAAACTGGAGCTCACGGCCCCACCGTGCATTTTCTCCCGTCCTTCATCTGTGCGTACGGATTCTTAGCCACACAGCGAGCCTACCACCTGTTCTACTGCACGTTACCTCGGGACCCCAGGTCATCAGCCTTGGCAACGCAAGCCTTCCTGGCTGCACGGCACTGCACCTGCTGAGTGTACCTCTCCCGCTAAGTGTGGGAGCCCGCGGGGTGCCAACTCGAGGTGCTCATTTCACGCCCCTTCTATCTGCTCGTATACCAACCTGGGGGTGCGAGAGCGGGAACACTCTCCCGAAACCTCATCCCTGGGTATCTCAGATGGGTGTGTTTACATGCGTGTGCAGACACGTGTGACCGTGTGTGTGTGCCCCCTTGCCTTATGGACGTAGCCTACGAGAAGTTATACTTCCTAGGAATTTGTCCAAAAGACCTAAAAACAGGTATTCAAACAAATAGGTGCACATGGAGGTTCAATCGGCATTCTCTACACCGGCCTAAAGGCGGAAACAACCCGAGCGTCCATCGACGGATGAGCAGACACGCAGCCTCTGGTCTCTCCAGACGGTGGAACGTGACTCAGCCATACAAAGGGGTGAAGCGCTAACACACGCCGCAGCACGGGCGACCCCGAAAACGTGACCGTGAGTGAAGAAGCCAGACACAAAGTCCACATACGGTACCATTCCATTCATGTGACATAGGCAAGCACGCAGAGAAAGAGAGCGGACTGGTGGCCAGAGGGGGCGGGGGACGGGCGGGCGCCTGTCGAGCGGGGCGGGCTGCCTTCTCAGGGCCATGAAAATGTTTTGGAACTGGATAGAGGCGGTGTTTGCTCAACATTGCAGAGACACCAAGTGCCACTGAATTGCTCGCTCCAAAATAGTTATTTGATGTTACGTGGATTGTACCTCAACTCAAAAAAAAAAATGTCGCACGAATGAGCCCTTCCAAGCCTGACTCACACAAATTACCCCTTTTTGGTCAAATTGCTTCTTCCTGCTTTGCGGCCCGCTTCTGGGAGCCCTCCAGCCGAGGGTCCGACCTTGCGATGGCAGGCACCCAGGGCCACCGTCCCGTCCTCCCTCCCCTTCCTGGCTTTGTTCCAGGACCCGTGTTTGTCAGAGAAAGGACTTCAGCCACGATGTGGGATCTGAGGGCTTCGGACCGTATTTTTTATTTTTAAACCACGTCCAAAAGAAACAAAAGGCCCAGCGGCCCACAGGCGAGGTTTGGACGGTGGCCAAGCGCGGCTGAGACTCTGCCGTGTGGCTCAGACAGCACCCGGAGGCTGGAGAAGCCGCTGCCTCCTGAACGCCAATCCGGAGGCCAAAGGCTTATTTTTCTCCTTAAGCCAGCCAGGGAGCGTGAATCCCATTTAATTCTCCTCAAAGATTAAAGTAGTCTTTCCATGTGATTAGTTAGGAAGAAATTAATTAGTGAGAAGCAGTCCCTCTCCCTCCACCCCGCCCCCAACCCCCAGGAGCTTAGAAACCGTTGGAGAGTCCCCCTCGCCGGCCACCCTCCCCTTGAATCTCCTAATAACTCAGGGGCGTCTGTTACTGGGAGGCCTCAAAGCTCTGTTTGGTTCGATCGATCGCCACACCGCAGGCGCACGATGCTCTTAGTAGCGCTTGTCAAATGGTCCCTGGGCTCGTCACTCTGACCTTGAAGCCTTGAAGCGGGGTGCCAGCGGAAAGGTCCGCGTTCTCCCCAACCCGCGCATGCCAGCATCTGCGCCTGACGTCATCAACGGCCCCGTCCGCGAGAAGCCGAAGAGCCTCGTGCAGCCCCCGGGTGAGCGGCGAGGGCGGTGCGCGCGTCTCCATCCTCCAGCTGGCATCGTGGCCCCCGTTTGAGCCGTTGCTTATCGGTCTATCGGACTGGGTTTTTAGCTGCAGTGACAAAGACCCTGAATCAATAGGGGTTTTGCTGTCTCTGGAGCAGAAGCAGGGGAGGGGCAGGGAGCAAGCCAACGTCAGCTGATCAGCAGTGTCCCAAGGACCCAGCTTTTTTCTCTGCTGAGTCACGTGCTCATTCCCGGACCAACCACTGGCCACGGAAGTAGGATTACCTGGGTCGGATTGACCGGCAGGTCTCAAAGTCTGGCCCCCAGACCAGCAGCATCGCCAGCAGCAGAGAATTTGCTGGAAACGCAGATTTTCGGGCCCCATTCCAAAACCACTGAATCGCAAACTCTGGGGGTGGGCTCCGGCAAACTGAGTTTTTTATTAGCTAATATAATGACCCTGTTTTAACCACTGTTCAACAGAAGACGAATTTAATGATACCCGATGCGATTTCCTGTGGAAACGACTCCTTAATCGAAATTCCTAAGATTTTACAAAATGAAAAGCACATGACATTTTATGTAAGTTAAACCTGACATTCTATCAGGTTGGGGTTTTTTCCCCCTAAATCCATGTTCAGAGGCTCTCTGGGGGATCCTACTACATGGGCGGTTTAAAACTCTGGTTGGTTCGACTTTGTGGCCACAATTGAGACACGATTTATATCCGTTAATTCAACCAAACATTCATTCATCAAACAGCGACCTCCTCCTCCTGTGTGCCAAGTCTCCGATATAACCCAGACATTGGGTAAACAGGTGAAGATGCCATCATCCCAGCCCTTGAGGAGCTTAGGGCAAACGTCCAGTGGAAAAAAACAGGCCATCAGATAGAACAGTCTTCATATCCCCATGGACTCAGGACGCGTCTGGACACGGTTTCCGCCTCCCTGCCTCCACCGTGTCTACCGTCACTGTGCCCCTCCACTTTGAATCCCGTCCATCTGCCCCACAGGACTAATGATGGGACCAGCCCTGTTCCCTGGTTCCCCTGGGCTCTGGGCTTCCCCTACGTACCACATCCTGCAGCCTTGGCCCAGGTTCCCCTACCTAGCATCAAACCCTCTCAAGACCCTCCTCGGCCCTGGCCAGAGCCCAGGTCCCTGTCTGGCTGGCAGGGGAGGTCACACAGACCCCTTCCCTTCATGCGGTCAGAACCAGTGCCGAAGGACCTGCGGCAGGGCCACCAGAGCCCGCTGCTCGCCCCTCCCCCACCCAGGCAAAGTCTGGCACAGCTGACTTGGTCTTGGCGGGGTCACCTCAGCGCCTGACCAAGGGTTTTCTCGCCACCGGTGAACCCTCTGAGCACTTTGCGCCACAGCCTCTCTCTCCGGCGTGGGCCTGGCAGGTGGGCCCGTGGGGAGTGCCCCCAAACCCACCCAACGGGCCTCAGAGGGAACTGGGCTGCAGTCCCTTCTTTGGGCGGACCTAAACCAAGCACCAGAATTCCCCATCCTTTCCTGTACAAAGAACATCCTCTGTGACCGGGGTGGAGAGCCACAGAAACACACCTATGCTGTCGGTCGCCTTGGGACCCCAAAGCCAGCCCCGTCCCTTGAAGAGCTTGTTACTGAGATGTTGGAGACAGATTGTCTTCTCTCTCCGTGAAGCTGTGGCATCTTCCCTCGAAATAACCGAGGCTTGTTCCCGATACCCAGTTGCTTTTCCCTAAGCAATTATTTTCTAATTTCTAATCGAAATATAATTTATGTACATTGAAATGTATGCATTTTAAGTACACAATCAGATGACTTTGGGCAAATACCTATCCTGTCATTTCCCACACTCTGATGAAATTAGAGAACATCTCTCAGTCCAGAGAGCTCCGACCCGCCCTGTCCAGTCGGTCCCCCACACCACCCCCCCTCCAGCCCCAGAGGCAATCTCTGTTCTCTTATTTCTGTCACCACAGATTAGTTTTTGTCTATTCTAGAACTTCACAGGAGTGGAGTTACACTGAATGAACTCTCTGTGTCTGACTTCTTTAACTCAGCATAAAGCCAGATAATTGTATTTAAGTAACTTTAATTTCTCATGCAGTCTGCACCGGGAGAAGGCTTCTAGATGTAGAATGTGCATCAGGACTCAAAGCAGCTTTTGTGGGGCCCGGCACATCTTCCCTGCCTCCCTGCCTTTCCCTTGGGGCATCGAAGGTTCTTTCTTATACAGAGGACTGCAAACGGACCCCTGAGTTTTGGCACTCAGGCCTCACCCTTGGAGCCGGGGCAGAGAGCCACAGACCCTGCAGACACCCGGGACAGGACATGCTGCCAGAGGGCCGGAGGTCATGCAATTTGGTCTAGAAAACGGAGTGGAAAGAATCCGCGATGGGTCAGTGTATTAATTTCCTGTCGCTGCTGTAACAAATCGCCACAAATTGAGCCGCTTACAACAGCAGCAATAAATGAGCGCGCAGGTCAGAAGTCCGGGTTGGCTTTGCTGCTTTCTCTGCCCGAGGTTTTACAAGGGCAAGGTCAAGGTGTCTGCCAGGCTGGCTCTGACCAGGAAGTTCTGAGAAGGGTCCGTTCCCAAGGTCATTCAGGTAACCGCCAAGTTCAGTTCTGCGAAGTCTTAGGAATGAGGTTCCTTCCTTGCTGGCTGTCACGGGGGCCAGTCTTAGTTCCCAGAGGATGCAGGGATTTCTTCTCCTGCTTCCCACGCTCCTCGGCCCCCAACAATGGCAGGTCAGGCCCTTGTCACACTGCAAATCTCTCCACACTTTCTCTGACTGCAGCCGGAGAAAGTTCTCCATTTATCGGGGCTCATGCGATTAGCTCTCCCCACCCCTGCCCAATAATCCAGGATAAGATCTCTAACTAATTGTGTCTCTAAATTTAATTATACCCCTTTTGCAAAGTCTGGAAGTCCCCGAGCCCACCTGCGGGTTTGATCATTCACTAGAAAGACTGGCAGAACACAGAGAGGGAAGAAAATCTGTTCTACGCACAGTTACTGTTAATTAGGTTAATTACCGTGAAAGGAGACGGATCCTAAGAGGCGCGTGGGGCGGGGCCCCGGAGGGGGCGGGGCCCGGAAGAGACCGGGCCTCAGCTTCCGGGTGGGCGCCGTCTCCCAGCCAGGTCTCAGTTCGCCCAGGACCCGTGTTCAGCGGCGCACACGGAGTCTTGCGGACCAGGACCGCTCACCTTAGCCTCGGCGTCCAGGGCGTCTGTCGGTGCTCAGTCACGAAGGCATAGCCGAGTGTCCACGTGGCCCATCTCAGCCTGCACATGTGGCCCAAGCCCCGCACCCCTACCCTCAATCACACTGTCAGCTTCGACTATCTGGCTGGCCAGAGGCCCCTAGGGAAACAGACCCTCCGAGGGTTCAGCGGTGACCTCGCAGGAGCTGAGGGCGGAGGCCAAACCTCTCTCTGGGCAAGGCTGACCCCTTCCTTGGTGCACCTGTCACTGACATAGTCCCGGGTTCTGGGACAGGATACGGACGGCTTCGGGGCTGTTACTCTGCCAGCCTCGGGGACATTGTCTCCCGGGTTCCAGCTCAGCAGCACCTCCCAAGTGTGGCCTTCGGAACCCAAGTCCCCTCAGAAGCCGACGGCGAGGAGGTTCTGCGGTCAGCCAGCTGTCCCACCGGACCTTCCTTCCCCGGGGACCCACGCGGGCTGAGGGGAGCCGGGAGAGGCCACGAGGAACACGTCGCAGTCCACGCAGCCCAACGTTGCCCGGACTGTCTCCTCCGTGGGGCCGTCTTCCCGCGTAGCCTTTCACGACCTTCGCAGCCCAAAGCCCCCTCGAACCCCGTCTTTGTGACGATTTAAACGCATCTCTAGTCCGGCCATCACCACCACTTCACAGGTGAGGACAGGTTGGCAGCCGGTTCGGAGTCACCAGCGGGTGAGTAGTGGAGCCAGGCTTCTCCTCCAGGCCCACGAGCCCCCCGCGGCACCCCTCCGCCCTGTGCTGTGCCTCCCCACCCCCCGCCCGTCCCCCTGGGTCTCGTTGGCTTGACGCAGGTGGGCACCGTCTGGCCAAGCAGCCTCTGGCCCTACAGTGTCCATGAGGACGGCATAGGGTGCTGGAAAGACACCTACTTCAAAAGGGGGACCCAGACAGACTCCCCAAGGGAACTTCTGAGAGGCTCCGGAGTGCATCAAACCAGGGCTCCCAGCCCGTCCTCACCCCGTGTTGACCCTCTGGTCCCCTTTCCCAGGCTCCTCCTGAGCACAAGTGGCTCCAGCGCCCTCCCATCTCCTGCGGTGGGTGTTGGGGTCTCCCCCAGCTCCCCTGTCCATCCCCGCCCGTTAGCTTCCATCCAGGCTCAGTCTTTACTGCCATCTAGTGGCCCCCTGATCCACCGCAGGGAGGAGCGTGCCAGACTAGAGACTAGAAATCTACCTGCCCTTAAGGTGGTGCGTGGAGCTAGGTTGGCCAGGCCTCAGACACCCCGCTGGGCAAACCCGGGCACCAGCAGGAGGTTTGGCGTGCCCCTGGTGACCTGTACGAGGGGAAAGTGGCTGTGGCTGGATGCCTGCCGAGGACCTGGACTTGGGGGCACTCGTCCTGTCTGCGGAAGGCTTTCCAACCTTGGGGGGGGGGGCTCAGCTGTCCCTGAGGCGTCCAGCTTCACCCCTCCGCCCACCGGTGTGAGGCCAAGGCGAGAGAAGGGTGCAGAAGGGGCAGGGTCGGCCTCGCCCGGGGAAGGAACAGGCTCAGAGGAGGGGGTTTGAGGGGGTTTGCACCGTGGCGGGAGAGGGCTGACTGTCCGCGGGGCCAGCCACCAGCCTCGGTC
This sequence comes from Eonycteris spelaea, assembly GCA_003508835.1. Classification (NCBI taxonomy): domain Eukaryota; kingdom Metazoa; phylum Chordata; class Mammalia; order Chiroptera; family Pteropodidae; genus Eonycteris; species Eonycteris spelaea. Next base: position 1,567,266 of record PUFA01000279.1, read on the forward strand.
ACAGGGTGCTGCATCCAGTGTGTTTTGGGGTCTGCGCAAACGAGCGCCAGCCCCTCAGCCAAGCGGAAACTCCTGTCGTCCGCCATGGGCTCAGAGATGCTGTCACTGCCGATTGGTCCAGGCAGGCTTCTGAGGGACAAGTGACCAGACAGTTGTTCTGAGTGTCAAGAAGAAATATTCTGGAAAAGCCAGGCTTTCCTGGGTCCAGTGGTCAGCTTTCAGTATGTTAAAGAAGTGTTTTGCCCAGCTTGGTTCCCGGGCCTCGGTCCCAGGGAACAATGACAGCCTGGCGGTCAGGGATGTGCCACCCAGAGGAAGGTGTTTGTGATGCCCAGTGCCCCTAGGATGGCAGGAGCAGGGCCCGATGGTCCGGCAGAGCTGGTGCCTATGGGAGCCAGGCGGGCAGGCAGGCTGCGCGTTAGGCTGAGCCGTCAGTGTCCGGCAAGGGGTGGGCCCACACCCCCCACGCAGTCACGCAAGGCTCTACTGACATGCTGCTTTAAAAGCGCCGATCTCTGAAAATGTCCCAGGCAATTAAGGACACGGCATCAGAGAAGCCAAGTGGCTTGGGAACACACACCGACGGTCCAACAGTTAGGGAGCCACGGGACAAGAGCGGGACAAGGCCCGGGGCAAGCCACACCTTTCCTCCCCGTAGCCGTCTCCTGGAATCGTCAAACAAAACCAACAAACAAAAAAGTGTCGAAGCTTTGAGATTAAACACTTTTGAAAAATGGGCTAACGCCCTCAGGACCATGTTTTAAAGGCGGCTTTGGTGCCTCGTTCCGGGTTTCCTCAGTCAGCGGAAAACGAGGGCTCCGGTCGATGGCGCCCAGCGGTTCGTGGGACACGGAGTGTTCACCGCTCACGGAGCGGGGTTTCCCCTTCTGCCCTAGCCTAGCCTTCCCGAGGCATTCTCCTCATCCGGAGTGCGGTTCCGAGTGGGGGCAGAAAAAAGCCTTTTCGTCTCTCCCCTTCCTCACTCTTTCCTCGCCCTCCGCCCCGAGGGGAGTTTGGGGGAAGAACATGCCAACAGCCAGGGGGCTGGGGCCAGATAAACCCCTTTAACCCCCCTGCTCCCCCCATGTGGCTCCAGCACCAGCCACCGTGGCGTCCTGCAGACCCGGAGCAGGGGGCACGGCGGGTTGGCAGGACACAGGTGGGAGGCACACGGCTAAGGGCCTGTTTGTCACCTTCTGTGCCCAAGCCTCCCAGCTCCCCGAGCCGGGTCGCGAGGGCGGGGAGGCAGCTGAGGGTCTCCACACGCGCCCTCGTGTCCCCCATCCCCGCTCAGACACCGCTGGCTTCCTCGACGCCAGGGGCTGCATGTGTGTCGTCACGCATTCACCCACGTCACTCATGTCACGAAGGGAGCTGCAGAGCCAGCCCCGCCGTCTGCTTAAGGAGCTGCTCCCCTTGGAAGCCCGCAGCGCAGACCCGAGGCCCTGGCGGCCGGACCCCCCATCTCCGCTCTCCTCTCTGGCCCTCGACCTAGAGGAAAGGAGATTTCCAGAACAACTTGACGGGCGGTAGTGGGAGGTGGGTCGGTCTACGGCGGTCAGCCTCAGGGACGGTCTGAACGCAGGGACCTCAGAGACCGACCGCCCTGGCCATTGGTGGTGGGGGGGGGGGAAGGGGGGCCCAAGTTGGGCCATGGGACGTGGAGAAGTGACTCTCAAACTTCGGCCTCTGTGTCACAACGGGGAGTCAGCGCGTAGGGAGACCAGGACCTGGGCTGCCTCCGGAAGCGTGACTGCCGCCCGCGCCCCTTTCCTGTCCTCGTTCCTTCAAAACCTTCCTGTGGCACCACTCTGCCCGGGCCCTGCCCCCGTTTCTCAGGATAGAATCGCTTAGAAAAAAAAAAAAACCTGCCGCATCCTCACGGAACCCAAACTCCAGAGGGTCGAGCAGATGGTAGACAAAAAAACGTGTATACTGATTACACCTGAGCCACCGGCAAGGCGTGGCCGCTGGGCGGGAAGCGTGTCCTGCCCGCCGGTGTCAAGCCAAGAAAGACAGGGTCTCTCTGGGGCTGGCGCCCCATCACGCCTCACCCCTTCCCCTCACTCCAGTGGGTTGTCCCTCGCTCCACCCGGAGTCACGTGACTGTCCTGCATCCTGACTCTAGAAGTCCTCAGGTAGAGCCAGAATGTCAGGGCGACAATGATTGACGCGTGAGTCTCCAAAGCCCACGCTCTTGTTTCTCACCTAACGCTGGTGAGAGCCTGGTGCAGCAGAAGCAACGCTAGCTGGGAAGGCGGGGGGCTGGGGGGGTGTCCTGCGTGCTGTTTGGCCAAACTGCCTGCTGCGCAACCCTTCCAATTCCCCTCGTAGCTCTGCAGCCAGCCTGTCACCTTGGGGACTCGCCCTCCTGTTTCCCATCCTATCCTAGGCTGCGCCCCTGGATTTAGTACTTGACACCTGCTCTTCTCTTTCTGCTACTTTCCTTGGGAAAATGCCTTCCTCCGCCCCCATCCCTCTCCCCTGCATCATTGTCTCTGCGAGAACCACCCTCCCTCGGGACTTTGTCCTGTCCTCTGTCCTGCATCTCCAGCATCTGCTCAGCCCTGCAAGGCTCCCATGGGTGGCTCACCCGTGCAAACATTATGTCACGTGTGGCGTGGAGGGGGGGGAAGCTGACGACCGCTGTATTGCACGATTCAGGGCACACGGGCTTGTGCCAAAGCCGGGCCTCCTCCGCCCCTGCTTCCATCAAAATTAATTCCAGCTGGACCACAGACAGTGCCGTGAAAAATGAAACCGCTGAAGTACTAGAAGAAAACCTGGATGGATATTTTTAGGTTATCGAACGTGAGAAAGCTTTCTGGGTATGGCGGGGAGGGACCCAAGTCGACAAATTTAGGAATGCAAGAATGTCTGTATTTTTTTGTAACCTCGCTCATTTCAAGCAGGCCGGAGGGGCTTCAACTCCGTGAGTTAGGGGGTGTGCCTCGTGAGTTAAACCGTGCTGGTGGAGAAGATAAAATTCAAACGAAGCCTCAAATGATGCCTGGGGATGTTAAAGGTGAGACACAGGGAAATGGCCCAGGAAGGAAGCAAATATTTGGTTCATTTGAGCTCAGAACTCTTTCGCTGTGTTTCCATGGTTATATAACCACGTGGAGTAAAATCACCTTATTCGCAGTAAGGAAATCGCAGTTTCCCTAATTCAGGGGTGTCTGGGGAATAAATGGTGCATGCCCACCTAAGTGTGTTCTCGTACACGGCCGTTCATCTGTGCTTTTCTTTCTGTCTGTCTCTGTCTCCCTTCTTTCTCTTCCCTCGGCAAAAAGGGACGACCAGCTTGTAACGCTCCTCCACGGGCAGGAAGCAAGGGAACACATGAGGATTGTGATCAGACTTGAACTGGTTTGCTGAGCAGTCTGACTCGGGGGTATACATGTAAAATGCTTTTCTCTTTTCTCCAATCAATGCCTTCGGCCGCGCTCTGTCGAATTCTGCTTTCCGTCTCCTGCTGACATTTCAGGCAGGTCCCACTGGGTTCTTCTGATCACTCTCAGATATTAGAAATCTTTCTCATTTTAAGCCACTGCCTCCCGTCTGGGCCAAAGCTCTCGGGTCCCATTCTCCCACACCAGCCCAGACATGGTGCAATTGCCCAGGAAGAAAGGATAAGATGTTTACTTGTCCAGCCCTCGCCAGCCGCTCTGGCTGGACTCCTGCCCTCAGGATGCCCCAGGCGGGCAGCAGACATCGGCATCTGTTCCGCATACACCCCATGCTCTGGGGGACCCGGCCGAGCTCCCCTGGGCTCACCTCCTTCATGCCCGTCTGTGCTGAGAGCAGGAACGGGGAAAACCACAGACTCTACAGCCCCGCAGGGACCCAGCTGGGCGTGAGCTGCCTGTGGCCTCTCCCTGCAAGCACCCCACTCTCTGAGAGCTCCCCCTTGGAGCCCCCGCTGGTTTGATTGGCGTAGGAGGGAAAGGTCCCTCTCTTGGCGGAGGCGATGGGAAGAACACCTCTCCCCGCCTCTACTAGAATCGCATCAGGATAGATTAGACACTTACAACTGAGGCAATTCCTATGCATTATTTCACTTACCCTGAAATATTCTACTATTACCTCCATCTTATGATGGAAAAGTTAAGATTGAGGGGAGGGGGGTTCACATTTCGACCGCTGGGCCAAACTCGCCCACCACCTGTTTTTCTATGCCCCCAAACTAAGAATGGTTTTTACACTTTTAAATGGTCAAAAAAAAATTTTTTTTCAAAAGAAGACTGTTTTGTGACATGAGAAAACAATGCGAAATTTTAGTGTCCATAAATAAAGTTTTATTGGCACGGCCCAGCTCATTTGTGGTCATTTTTTTTTTCTATACAAGCAGAGGCAGCGAGTCTCCAAAAGAGACTTTCCTGCCCGCAAGGCCTAAATTATTTCCTATCTGGTTCTTTAAAGAAAAGGTTTGTTGAACCCCGGCAACGTTTGTGTTTCTCCCCTCTGGGGCAGCTGGAGAGTGGGTGCAGGTGGGCTCCATGTGCATCGTTCCGGGCCCAGCAGCCACTGGGACATGCTCTTCTCGTGGCAGATGGAGAAAGAACAAGCAGAAGCAGGCGGCACCTCTGAAAGCCTGGGCCGGGGCCAGGCTCACGGTCACTTCCTCCCACATCCCACATACTGTGCTCATGCTAGGCAGAGGAACAGCAAGGTCACACGCCCGAGGGCGACAATTTCTAATTCAGACGCGGGCAGTGAGTAAAGAATTGCAAGCAGAGGTCTCGTGGACCACAGTCGGGCACCCCAAATTTGCAGTCGGGGCTCTCTGTGTGCTTGTCCCTCTGCCACACTGACTACTGTCCTGGGCGAATGATCACAGGTGCAATAAAGACAAAAGAACGGGAAACCATGGTGGGGAGGGGAAATGCAGGAAGATTTTCCCATCATGCTCTATCTACAAAAGCGATCCCTGAGCACACTGGGCGCCATCCAGCTCATCGCCATCTCTAGTAACCGGCAAACTGCAAACAATAGCACAACGTCTTCTGAAGACCCTGGGGGAAGCTTCAGCAAGTGCTTACAAGAGCGGCATTGATCAGGAAGGCCGTTGTCCGTTGCTGAGTGAGTGAATACTGGCTGGATGTTGAAAAATTCCAAAGGCCCTCATGTCAATTACCCAGCAGGCATTCTTCGAGCAAGCGTCTTTCAGGGTCAGAATATAAACGAGTCCTGCGTGCCTGGAAGCCCTTACAAAGGCGAAGAAAGAGATGGGGGAAGACAGCTTCGCAGCGCCCCCTCCTCCCGTTTCTCACGGAAGCGCGAAAGGCGCAGACCCGCTGCGGGCGAACCGTGCGTGACGCCTCACGGTGTTAGTCGGGCTGAGCGACAAGGCTGGGAGCAGCAGCACGGGAGCCGATGAGGAATAAATGTCCGGACACGACAGCAGCCCGACGAGCCTCCCGCCGGCCCGGGGCCATTCTCCTGTCATGATGGAATCGGACACTCGCCAAGCAGTCTGCGGGAGGGAGCAAGAATTTATAGAAGAGGAACGTGCTCCTCCTCCTGCAGCTGCCGCTTGGAAAGGGAGACGCGAGAAGAAAGGAAACGTAGCCAGTAACACGTGACGCTGACATGCTGCAGAACGCGGCGAGATGGGGAGGTTATTATTTATTTTTTTTCCCAAGCTCTGCTGCAAGTCAAAAGAGCTACGGAACGGTGGCCACGGAGGGGCTTTGAATAGCCACACGTCAGAACTACTGATGTCTTCCGGGTTCCAACCTCCACCATTCTTGTCTCTGTGAACGATGTTCCCGACAAACCCAATTCTTCTGGGCGACTGTCTCTACTTCCACAGGCAGAGGAATAAAAACTACCGTTTTTATTTGAGGATTCGTTCGCACCGGGCACAAAATGTTTCCGTGTAATCTTACCTATGAGATGAGCGTCAACTCTGCCCACACTGCACATGAGGACATCGAGGCTGGAGCAGGAAGGGTCCGTGACTTGCCTACGGCAGCCCAGCTCATCAGTCAGTAACTAGCCTACCAAGTCACCTCCCTGAGAGCTGACACTTCTGGTACAGACTCCCAGAACCAGGCAACCCCTGTGGAGGGCTGCACCCCTCAGTCCACTGAGGGCACACCCAGGCGCTCGCCGCCCATCTCCAAGCTTGGACAGTTTCTCCTGACAGGGACTGTATCCCTCCATTCACACCTGCAGGACCGTCTGGAACCCCTCAATCTACCACACTAGAATGACCGGGGGGAGCTTCTAAACATCCTGATCCCAGGCCAAGCCCCAGGCTCAGGGTTTCTGTGGGTGGTGCCTGGCGGCAGGCTCTTTAAAACTCCAATGATTCTGATGAGAACCGAGGCTCTGAGGACATTCCGGCAGGAGCTATCTCAGCTGCTGCCCACCTTCTCCACCTTGTTCCGACCCCACGTTCGTGCCTCAGGGGGCTGCCCCTCTTGGCTTCTGAAATGCCCATGTTCTGCAGAAGGGGCTGGGAGGGGGCGGCCCAGGACACCTCCTCTTCCAAAGCCCCCTCCCTGAGGGAGGCAGTCCCAGGAGACAGCCTCTTCAGAAAGTGTTTTGCTCCAGACAGAAGGAACCCACAACTTGAGAGGATCAAAGGAGAAGAAATCTATCATCCTCAGGAAATTGGTTCCCGCTGCCCCATGAGTGACAGGCATCACAGAGGCCCCGCAAGTGCTGGCCAAATAAATAGGTTTGATAGCAATGTGGGACGCATGTAAGCAGGCTGTGGGGCTGTTGTATTTGTGTCCCCACAGGGACACAAATCTGGGCATGTAGGGGCCCCCAGACTCCCCTGCCTGGCTCCTTTACAGGAAGCAGAATGGAGCGGGCCTGCCTTCAGCCTCCAGACAGTTCTTAGCGTGGGGAAGGTCTGAAGCCAGCCAGCTGTCCAGGCCCAGTCCCATCCTGGGAAGCAGGCTGGCGAGACAGCCTGAGAGGACAGGGCTGGCCACGATGGGAACTGGCCAGCCTTCCTGGAGCCAGAACCCTAAGCAAGCTGTCCAGCAGGCGGAGGGGTTGCCATGGCTGGTGCGGATGCCCTTGAGGACATCGTCGATCTCCTAAGACCGTGGGGGAGTCAGGGCGTTGAAGGCAGGTGACCAGCATCTGTGGAGTAACCTTAGGCAAGTCTGAGCCTCTAAAAAGTTAAGCCCAATAATACCTAGTTCCTGGGGTTATGCTGCAGGTTAAGTGCCACGTGTTCGGGAAAGCCACCAGCACAGAGCCAGGCCCCGGCCAGCACATTCACCTCCCTCCCACCCTGCACGCCAAGTAGAGTCAGGACATGGGGCTCGGCTAGCCTCTGGGGCCCACGTGGGCACCTTCCATGGTGGCAGCCACGAGCCCCATGTGAGTGACCGCTGAGCACTGGCCTAGGGCTGGTGCAAACAGGATCGTCCCCAGATGCAAAACACACACTGGATCTCAAAGACTCGGTAAAAAGAAAAAAAAAAAAAAATAAAATCTCCCGTTTATAATTTGTATATAGTTACATACTGAAATGATAATATTTTTGACAGATTGAGTTAAATAAAATGTTTTTGAAATTCATGTCACCTGTTTCTCTTTACTCTTTTAATGTGGCTCCTAGGAAACCCAAAATCACATGTATGGCTTGCATTATATCTCTATCGGACACTCTAGACAGGATCAAAGGAATGAAAGGGAGTCTGGCCGGAAGCCACATGCAGGCTCCCATAGGTCAAAGGGAGGGCTGGTGGCGTCCCGTGAGCCCATGGAGTTGAGGCCTTTTCTCAGCTGTAAAATGCAGCAACTAGCTTACCAAGTCACCTCGTGGAGAGCTGGCACTTGGGGGCTGGCACTTGTGGCGTGGCTTCTAGGTGCTTTACACATTAATCTTCACTTGAGAGAGAGAGGGAGAGAGGAAGGGAGGGAAGGAGTAAGGAAGACAGAATGTCAATGGAAGCTGAGGCCAGTTGAGCAATTACACACCAGAGTATATCCTGAGAAGTGTGCATATGATTCAGCCCCTCAGCGGGGACACTTTCGTGGGGCAGATAAACATGCCAGGGGCTCTATATGCACTGATTTCATCCCTACAACAGTAGGAAGAAGCAGGGAGGGTAACTGTCACCTCCTATTTGCAGGTAAGATTACTACGGCCCAGAAGTGAGGGCTACAGAGCTGGCAAGAGCCAGAGCTAGAATCAGAACCCAGAGAGGATGCTCTCAACACTACGTGCCAGCCAAGCCCCTCTCCAGAGTATTCCCAGCAGGGGTTAACAAAACAAACAGGCTGCCCAATTGTGTTTGAGTTTCAGATCCACGATCCACAACGAATAACTTATTTTAGCATCACTATGTCGCAAATACTGCACGGGACATTCTTATACTTAAAATTATTTGTTAGTGATCTGAAATTCAAGTTTAACTGGGTGTTCTGTAATTTACCTGGCAATCCTAATTGCAAGTGGCTGGGGGACAGAAAGGTTCTGGCATGACGGGATGTGTGGGGTGAGGCCAGGACATTCTGAGTCTCCGTGGCTTGGGAACCCATTTCAGAGAACAGGCACATCAATCCCCAGGGCCTTCCTTGCACCACAGGCACTGCAAACGTGGAGAACAGTGGGTGTGGGGCGATAGGGAGAGGGAGGGGGCCTGCGGCTAACCAGAGTGTCTGCGGAATGCGAGCCCTGGGGTTTGTGACTGCTGCTATGAAAGCAGAGGGCTGATGTGGGGCCTACGCCAAGGAAGCCTGTGATCAGACGCCTTCCAAGGTTCTGTCATTTCCACAGCTCCAGCAAATCCTTCCTCGGTGGTGGGATTGGACCCAGAGCAGTGCTGCCTCTCGCCCGTCATTTCCTCTGCCATTGAACCACACTGAAGTGTAAGGGAATTGATCCGATGCTCAGTTTTGGGCAGAGTAAGAGTCCCGGCAGACAGCCCAATAGGCAAAGTCGGCCTTCGTCTTCACGCAACCCTGCCCACCCTCAGCATTCTCCTTCTTGCCGCACTGGGTTTGAACTTGGCACTGTCACTTCCTGGCTCGCGGAGCTTAGAAAGTAACTCAGCTTTTGGGGGACACCTGTTTTCTCACCTGGGAAACAGAAGTGACCATTGTAACTCCCCCGCCCCCAAGGTGGCGTGAGGAATAAAGGGATGATACGGTCGGCTCCACGCACCTAGCGGGCCCCCGAGAGACGGTCTCCCCTCTGCTGCCTGCGCTCTAGGGCCCCTGTCCAGCCCGCTTCACCCTAGGCTCTCGTCCCCATTAACCAACATCTCGCCGGCTGCGGTCCCTTTAAGATGGCCTTGGAGGACCCAGTTTCAAACCCGAGGGCGACCCGCTAGCTATCGCCTCAATGGTAAGCCGTCACTTCCGGGCGGAAGTGCACTTGCACTTCCGTTTCGGCCGGGAGTGGGAAGATGAGGAGATGAGCGCTCTGGGGTCCGAGGGGGGCTGCCCCCTCGGCTCCAACTGGTCCCCGGTCCCTGGCCTGGTGGGCGACGCGGGCCTCTCGCTGCCACCCGCTCTAGCCTGCGGCTTCGGGCCCTTCCCCGAGATGGTAACGAAGCTCCGCCGGGAACGGGAGGCCCCTCTGCGGGGCCCGGGACTTTGGGGACCGCTGCCAGCATAGCAGCTGGGGCTCGGACGGAGAAGGCAGAGGGAACTTGAACTGAGGCCGGCACTGACGTTGAGAGGTGAGCGGTCGTGGGAGGCGCTGCAGCGGGCAGGAAAGCCTGGGGTCCCGGCCGGGTAGCCAGCGCGCGTTTCCGGGAGTGTGTGTGTAGATGAGACTTGCCCTCCTAGAGCACGTGGTATTATCGATCACTCTCTTTCCCCAGGGTTTTTCTCGGAAAAGGAGATCTCTTCAGCCCCCAGCTGTTGGTTGAAGTCCTGCAACGACAATTTTCTCCTGCTCCTCGTGATAGACCTTTTGGAGTGACCTCGGTTGGGGGGATCCAGGTATGTCAGGCATGGACGCTAAGTGTCCTGAGGCCAGCGGTCTGGGGAAAGGCTCCTGTGTTGTTGAACCCGCCTGATTGTGGGTACAGCCTTGTACCAGGCAGCCCTACCCTGACCTAAAGTAAATTCCCAGGAGATGTTTTTACCTGGGGTTTGAATTTGCAGTAACAGGTGTGAACATTCTAGCAGCAGTTTGATGTCATGTATGATACTGCAAACAGGACCTAATGCTGAAAGACGAAAGCCACTGCACTCAGTACCAGGGAGCGGTGGTTTCCCGAAAAATCTGTGAACAGTGTTGACTTAATGAACGTTTAGTGATGCCTTGGCCAGGCTCCATGCTTAGTCTCAGGGACACAGAAATGAACAAAACAGCGGTGGCCCTGACTGTCAGCCAGCTCCAGCTAGCTGAGGAGACAAGATTACGTGAGCTCAGCACAGGGCCACACAGAGTGCTCTAAGGGACAGCACAGCTCTCTGAGAACACATCACAGGGAGCCCGATGGGGACGGAAAGGCATTCCTGGGGACAGCGTCCTTGAGCTGGGCTCTGAGGGAGAGTGGCAGTTTCGTGGGAAGGCCAAGGGGCAGCATGTGCCAAGGGCTGGGGTCATGGTAAGTGTGGCTAGTGGAGCGACCGAAAGAAGGCCAACGGAAAGCAGGGTGGAGAACCATTTGGAAGGAAGCAGAAGAGGTGGCGACGGGCCAGGCCACGCAGGGCCCAGCTCGTGTGGGCACACTGGTCTCTCCTAAGCATGGGAGGTTGTTACGGGCTTTGAACTGGAGGAGAACGTGCAAAAATCTGCCGTTTTCAGTGAACAACATACAGAGCAGTGCTGTCCCGCAGACCTTTTTGCGGTGATGAAGTAGTCTGTATCTGCACTGTCGGGTAGCGGAGGGTCCTGGTCCGCGGTCTGTTAGGAACCGGGCCGCACAACAGGAGGTGAGCAGTTGGGGGGGGGGAGCGGAGTGAGCGAAGCTTCGTCTGTATCTGCAGCCACTCCCCAGCGCCAGCATCACGCCTCAGCTCAACCTCAGATCACCAGGTTCTCAGGACACCAGTCCCTGGTGCCAAAAAGGTCGGGGACTGCTGCAGTAGAACAGCCACAAGCCATGTGTGAGTTCTTGCAGTGTGGCTGGTGCAGCTGAGGAACTGGCTTTTTAAATCGAATTTACATGTGGTGGCGCCGCGTTGGGTGGGGCAGGCCTGGACTGTGTTGAGGGAGCAGTGGCAGGTTTGCTGGAATCAGGACACACAAGTGTCTTTCGACATCTCCTGCGGCTCCTCCCTTCCTGCCTGGGGGCCAAGCTGGGTTTCGCTCTGGGGAGAATCCTCATGTCGATCCTTCCAGGAGGCTCACACACGGACACCGACTGCTTAGGGGACGTTTAATTTTTACTTTTTTGGCTGTAGGTCAGCCTGCTCCTCGAGAAGCAGCATCTAAGTACCGATAGCAGTCAGAGCACTGGCTGCTTTTCAGATGGAGTGGCCCCGGCGTCAAGGGCTTAGGGCCTGGAGAGGTAGATGGCAGTGAGGGCTATGGAATGACAGGGAGGAGCATTGTCCATGGGTCCCCTCAGGATGTGACCCTGTAAAGGCTGTTGCCAGCTGATGAAACATGTGACAGAAGGCAAGAAGCATGAAGGTGCTTGAGAGGACGTGAGGAACTCGAGTTGAGACGAATTGAGGAAATAGACTGAAGGGGAGAACAGTGTGGGATGAATAGGGTGGTGTTGGGTAACGGGTTTTTGTCAGTTTGGGTTTAATGTGGCTTTGCTACAGGCCCAGGTGCACAGGTTATATGTCCTGGAGAGAGGTGACCTAGGACGTCACCGGCCTTGAAGGAGGGTGGGCCTGGCCCCTAGACTTGGAAAGGGGAGGGGCTGATAGAAGCCAGGTCTCTACCAGATGCTTCTACATCCGTTCTGGGTGGAAGGCAGAGTGTGGTTTCAGAGGCTGTTTATGGCACTAACAGTTTTACATTCTCCGAATGTTCAGACTTGCTCAAGTAGAGTGAAAACTCACGAGGCGTGCTCTCTTTGCAGGCGAGTTTCCTGGAAGGTGTGTGTGTGCTGGATGACAATCTGCCGATGTCCTTCCCACCCGCTTCTCGGTACCTGAAATGTCATTGTTCTGTTTTAGGACCCTCCAGGTTTGTTTGGTTTAATCCATAACCACATAATTTTTGAATGCTTAAGACTCTGTTTTGAGTGGATATAAATAAAAGGAGTCAGACCCCAAGGAAACTGTACGCTTTATGCTTTCTGTGCCCAGTGATGGCGTGTCCAAGTGTCACCTCTGCTCTGAGATACACAGTGGCAGTGCTGTTTGACGAGTGTCTTACAGGGCACCTGCCATCCTCTATTACAAGTGTGAGCACTTGAGACACCACTTATCCTTGAGCAGGCACTGTTGAGAAATGGGGACACAGAGAGGGAGGTGACCATTGGCTTGATAACCTGGCTGAAAGGTGGGTGGTGGTCACTTTCAGAAGGAACACTTCACTCTGGATGGAATTTGCCAGCAAGCGACTACTGACTTCAGGAGTGGGCACTGGTAGCTGCCGGGCACTGCCCACCTCTGCCCTCACCCACAGTCCTCCCGTACCGACCGCTTCCGCCTGCACCCAGGCCAGCTGCACCAAGGGCACCGCCAGCCTTCTGCAGGGATGAGCGGCTCTGTGCCTCGGGGACTTAGACCATGGTTGTCAGCGCTCACACACCCTTTGGCCTGCCTGTGCCCATAACTTAGTCCCCAGGGTGCCGTTTGCAGCAGGAAGGTGCCTGCCTACTCCCACAGTGAGCGTGGGGCCTCAGCAGCCCTGACCTGGCGGTTCTCAGCGGCACACACATCCGGAGATGTTGTACAGTGGTTGGGGACACCGGCGGGACTGGGTTGGTGGGTCCCTCTTCACAGCAGAGACTTCTCCCAAGTCCCACTGTCATTTAAATGTTTTGCCATCTATTGACATGAAATAAGGAAAAACCTGCCTGTGTTTTTAGCTGTCGCGTGGTGATGGGTCTACACGCAGTGCAAACAGCTGACGTTTCGTGCTGTGGTCAGCGTTACAGATGCACGTGTTTTTACGTGGTGTGGACAGGTTCTCTTGGACTTCAGACCTGGGCTTGCCAGGGGCAAGGTACTTGCCTATCATCCTTGCTTGTTATCTGTGTTTCGAGGTGTACCTGGTGAACCTCTTGACTTGATGGCCTCTTGCCCAACCCTTACCTTGTCCAGCTCAACTCCCCAGTGGGCCTGGCCCCCGAGTGCCTGCTGACACCAAGACTGATTGCAGTGCTGCCGGGTGGCCCAGTGATCGAACCTCCAGGTGCAGGGGGTGGTGGCCCACGGGAGACTTCAGGAGCACAGGTGGCCAAGAAGGTGCCACCTCAGCGCTGATGGGATGGGAGTGAGGGGATCAGGCCACGCGCAGGCTGTCAGATGCCAGCTCCGCCTCCGGCCTCAGGCCATGGCCCTGTTTGCCTGGGTTTCTTCAGTAAAGTGGGGACAACGATGATGACAGTGACTCCTGCCAGGTGGGCCCCGGCCAGGGTTCAGGGAGCAGACGTGTAAGGTGTTCAGAAGCCCCTGGGCCCCGGGGGCGCTCAGCCTGGAGTGACCTGCGTTTACTCTCGTTCGCACAGCGTTTTCCAGCAGTGCACTTCTGGGGTGCCGCTGTGTGGGGTGTTCCAGGGTCCCCAGTGCTGTCTGCCATTGGAAGGTGCCTGCCGGCTCCCAAGGTGGGCGTGACAGAGCCCAGGTGGGGCTTCCTGCGGCCTCGTGGCCTTGTCACCCCTTTAGTTTTCACGTTCAGGCCCCTCGCACGGTGTACAGCCCAGGAGTTACCGGCCTCTCCTCCACGCGCTTGTCTTAGGGGAAGTGCAGCAATGGCCTAAATACCGTGTTCAGACTGGTGAATCCTGGGGCGAGCAGAGCGTTCGGTATTTCTGGAATGAATCTGGATGCATGGTCACCTTTTTCTGTGGTCTTTTTCTCTTGAGTGTAGACGCCCATTTTCTCCTGGTGGCTGCAAGCGGGGCCCGTCCCCTGATTGAGCAGCTGTGGGGTCCCATGTCTGCAGACTTGAGCTGGGCCCCTCTAGGGTGGTGGGCTAATCAGAGGCGTTAGATCCTGGGCCCCTCGGAGCTGTTACGCCATTTTTCTAGCATGGGAAATGTTGGCTCACGTGCGGTTCCTCCTCAGAGCTGCTTGCTCATTCGCCTTCCTCTGCTTTCTCATTGCTCCGACGCCAGGGAGGATGCCTGCGCGTCCCCACTGGGTTGCTGTGGGACTTGTTAGGGCTGAAGAGCCTGCAGAGCCTGCGGAGAACAGGGAAGTGAGGATGAGGAGAGCGATTATGCTAAGGCCGGTGGCAGGGCTGAGATATGTCATCTCCAGGAGCCCCGCGCCCCAGGCTGTCCCCTGTCATTGCATTCCTGGCCTGGTCCCCTGAACGCTGCCCTCATGTGGAGTCTTGACTTGGACCCTCCAGCCCTTTTCCTCAGGGCCACACTCCAAGACAGCAGTCTGATTGTCCTGCGTCTTAATGCAGTGTGCCAGGCACCTTCATAGCTGATGGGAGGGACGCCTAGAACCCACAGGAGGCGTCTCGTAAGAAAGTGTCCTGTGGCTCAGGTCCCTAAGTGTGGCTCCTGGAATGATCCTCAGCTGTCTCCTGCACGGTCATTCCATCCCAGCTCCTTCGTGGGGTTGCCCCAGCTGGCCTGGGTGTGGCGACAGCAGCTCCGTTTCCCCAAAGACCACTTATGCAGAGTAGCTGCTGCGTGAGATGGGTGGGTCTTAGCACTTACACTTCTGTCCCCTGGATCGAGGAAGGGGTGAGGCACACAGGAGTCTAGTCTGCCAGAGAGCTGGTACTTTCCGTAGTAATGGGGGCTAGTGAAACGTGTGGTCTCTAAGAGTAATTTTTTTAATAAAAATTGCTCCCACACGAAAGGCCTGTAGCAGAAAGCAAAAATTGAACTAAGGAATAGAGCAAGCCAAGATGTTGGACCTTTGTCCACTAGAGGGCGTAATCACACCCAGACTGTGTTCTCTTCCGTAACTGGGTACAGTTTTTTTTTTGTTGGGTTTTTTTTTTTTTTTGGTCATTTGACCAGGACCTATTTCCCCGGAAAGTTCTGCAGAAGCTTAATGTGCAGGGCTGGGCTCTTAGGAAGGAATCTGCCACTGCCCAGCTGCATACAGTCCCTGGGGAGTGTTTCCTGCGTCATGGACCAGCTCGACCAAGTGGTTGTGGGACAGGGCCGGGCACACGGCGCCTGGGGCTGAGCGCACGCTCCGATGTTGTCGTCCGTCCAGGGTCACTCCCGGTGACAGCAGGTGGTTTTACTCGGTGCATAAAGTTCTCTTACAGTAAGAATTGGCTGTGACACATTCCGGGATTTGAAGTCCCAGACAGCGTGTTAAGGGTTTAGACGCATCCGTGGCTCATCCTTAGACTCGAAAGGTGCTTATCAAGACCCAGCAAAGGTGGTTCAAAGCCAGCGCGGTTTAGATTGCCGATTGCCGTGCGCTAGAAAAGTGCCGCTGAATTGGAAAAGAAAAGTTCCGTGTCCGCAGGTGTGATTCTGGCAGCGGCTCCCCGGTCTGTGAACCTGGCTGGCAGCTTTCCGTGGAGCAGAGAAGTGCTGACTCGCGCACTCACTCGCCGCGGACCGCACCAGGCTTCCAGTCCTGGGGCAGTGGGGTCACGTGACGAGTGTGCGAAGCTGGGGTGGGGTGGGAAACGGGCCAGGACCAGGACAGAGGGTGGGGTGGAGTTTGCAGTTTTAGGGATTATAGTCAGGAAAGGCCGAATCTCAAGGTCATGTCACAGCCTGGAAGAGCATCCAAGCCCAAGGGAACAGCCAGTGTGAAGGCAGCCAGTGCAGCCGGCACTATAGAGCGTGAACAAGGGGTTTACGAGGAGATCGGAGGGGACGGGGGGCCAGGTCTGGCAGGGCCTTGTCAGGAAGTGTGACTTTTCCAGTGAGTAATGTCGGTAGCTCTCACTTCCTTCTGGGACCATTCCTTCCCCTCGCGGTGGCTGACGTTGGCAGTGGCTCCTGTCTGCGTGCCAGGAGGCTGTGGGGGCCCTTGGTGGCTGTGGGGGCTCTTGGCTCTGTGGAACTCTGCGGTGTCCCAAGAGGAGTGACAAGGAAAAACACATTTGGGTGTGACAGGTCAAGTTCCTGGGACAGCCGACCTCACGCCCTTCACCTTGCAGGTGAAGCCAGAGTATCTGGCTGCCTGGGTGACGAGGACCTTGGCCCCTGAGTGCTGGTTCGCCTCCATCATCCACTCACCCACTGTGCCTGTTGCCGCCCGTTCGCACCTGGTGGGAACTGTGTCCTTGTGTCTCCAACAAAGAGAGGTGTGCTTCATTTATCCTTACTTAAATTACTATCAGGAGGACTCCAGAACGTACATCCTCCCGTGAGATTTACAAGGTGGCAGAACCCTGTTTTGGTGTTGAAAACAACTATTCATTCTGATACTTTCCTGCAGATCAGTTATGCAACTCCAGCAGGAAGCTAGGCCCTTCGTTGTGCATTTAAAGTGCTGCTGAGAAAGTTTGGACGGTCACGTGTCCCTCAGGCCCGTCAGCCGAGCAGCCGTGCAGTGGTTATGCAACGCCGCTCTGGAACGGAGCCGCCACCGGCGAAACGTGTAGAACCCTGTGTGGAATTTAAACACGCCTCAGACTTTCTTTGAACAGCACGTTCCTTGTTAACAAAACTGAGACTCGGGTCTTTAATGCTGACTTCCACTAGAGGCTCCGTGAGCCACGTCACATCTGTGCCTGCTGTCCCCGGCGAGGACATGGAGTGTCAAACCCCTGACACGCGTTGGGGCGAAGCCCCCGTAAGCCCCCTCCATGCGCGCCATCTTTGTTCCAGGTTGCTTCACCCCTCTGCAAGGTGATGGGGGTCAAAATTTGCTTCCTCTGGTCATTCTGACTGTGTGTAAGCCCTGCTTGGTGTTTTTTTCTCCCCAAAGTAACAGTGCACAAGTTTTAAAAGTTCAGAGGATTAAGAGGCTGATACCCCACAGCAGTTCCTGGTCCCCCACTTCCCCTTGTGCTCCCCACAAGCAGGTGGCTCCTCCAAGTTCACTCGTCACCCCACTCTGAAGAGCATGTGTGACCTCTGCCCGTTGACGTCCCTCCTGGTGCATTCCAGCCGGGCGCCCTCCGCCCCCCACTTCCCCGTCTGCGTTCCCCCCGTGCCACCGTCCTGGGTCGTTTCTGCTCAAGCCGCACTCGGCGGTTGTCACCAGAACGGCCCACGACCCGGTCGTGGCGGCCGCCTTCCCGTTCCCTCCCCCGGTCGGCGTGCTCTCCCTCGGCCGAGCTTTGCTGTCCCTGAGGCGCTCGCGCCCTGGTGGCGTCAGCACCCCCGTGCCCGCGGCCCCCCACACTGGGTGGGCTTCAGACGGAGTGGTTACGAGTCCGCGTTAAAGTTTTGTTCCACCCTCGTACGCTAGGGGAGGGGCCCCCGGAGGCCAGTGCAGAAGCCGGCCTTGGGGAAGGGGCGTCCTGTAGGGGAACACGGCGGTGGGATCGCGGTCATTCGGCTGAGTGAGGAGAAGCACGGGGCAGAGGTCCTGCCAGTCAGCTGCCAGGTAAGTCGCAGTTTTCCCAGGAAACTCCTTACGCCCGTCAGGGTGACGCCTCGTGCCGGGAGGAGATCAGAAGTGTGGCGGACACTGACGGCCCCGTGCCAAGCCGGTTCAGGCCGCGTTTTCACTTTCTAGTCCATGTCCGAGGTGGTCGGGGAGGCCCCGCCTGTTGCTTTGGACTCAGCGCGCAGAGGAAGGTGCGCTCGTCCGGTGCTCCCCACGACTGCGCGCAGGGCCCCGGGTCGGCCACGCCGGCGCGGGGCGGCCGGGGACTCTGCCTTGTCCTCCTGCGCCCAGCCGGTGCCGGCGCTGCCCGTCTGGGGCCACACTCTGAGGCCTGCAGGGGACGCCGCCCACCCTCGCTGCAGCTTGGTTATGCGCCGGCTCCGGACCAGGATGCGGACTTGTCCAGGAGAGGGGTCCCTCCCGGGGGTGACCCCGCCCAGGGAGGGGCGCTGTGAGGTCGAACCCTTCGGGAGGCTCCGCTTTTAGGCAGACAAGGGGAGTTCAGAAAACACAACAACAGAAACTCCCGTTCTGGAACCCTCCACCGGCCCGCCTCTTCATCTCGGGATCAAGATCACCCCCCAACCCTGCTCCCAAGGAGGGGGAGACGAGTGACTGAGGCCCCCTCGGGAGCCAGGCAGAGCACCTCGCAGCCTCCGCCGCCCCGTGGGCGCCGTGTCCGGCCAGCGGTTCCGCTGTGCGCGGAGCGGCGGCTCGTGCCTCCCCCGCGGGCGCTCACGTGTCCCCCAGGCCGCAGTTCACCACCGCGGAGTCATCGATCACGTAGTGGAGGAAAACAGCGGCTCTCCGTGGAGCTTTAATGACTTCAGGTCCTGGGGTGGGATGAGGACTCTTATTTATTCAGCCACCCAAGCCGAAGACCCACAGGGAACAAAGGTGCCCCCAAAACCACCTTCCACCGAAGGACCACTGAACCCACCGGGCGCAGCTCAGCACTTTGCTTCATCTCGTTTACTCAGAACGAGTCTCGGAAGCTGCGATCACTTTTTTTAACTTTACAGGTAGAGGGTCGGGGTACGGGGAGTCACTGCCAGAGACCCACAGCTAGTGGCTGCGGGGGTTTGAACGTGGGCCATACCTGACTCTCAGCCACTAAAAGTGAGAAGAATCTCGTTCAGCTGGGTTTGAGCTAACACATAAAAACGTGAAAAGTATTTTAAGTACAAAGTTTATATTTCCGTTCTCTGTTATGCCAGTTAACGAAGACAGGAGAGAGAGAGGGACCTTGACAGAGGCCAGAGAGAGAAGAGAAACAACTGCCAACCAGACCGGACCCTCCCCGAGGCCCGCACGGAGGTCACGGTCGCCAGGGTCAGTGGTGACCTCACACTGAGGGGCCTGGGCGCGTCTCAGTGACTTCACGGGGCTGTTTTTGACTTTCTTCCTAACCACGGATAGGCTTATTGTACAGTGTTTTTAACGATTTTACACGTGTGAGCAGCTGAGTTTTCCAGCTTGACTTTGGAGCATTCCAGCCCTGTCAGCGACACCTGAAAGTCCCTTTGACAAAGCGTCTTTGCTGTAGGCTTCATGCCACAGTCTCTGAATGTGACGATTTGGGGTTCACGTCACTGTTTTCAGTCCCCTTTGCCCCACACACCCCACCTGCACGCACACACAGGTAAATGAAATAAAACACAGGGCCAGCTTTGTGAGATTATTGTAGAGTGTTGTCATTTCATATCCCCAGTGACTTTTCAAACTGTGGTCATCCCAAGAAGAAAATTCTGGTGACGCGGAAGTAACGGGTGTTTAGTTAGATTTTTAACTGCCTCCCTCTGACAGTTAGCTGATGCTACCCGTTCCAAGGTGTTTCTGCCCTCTGTAGCATTTAGTTTTTGTACCTGGCATTGGAAGCAGATACTGTTCCCCATATTCTAAAAGTGACATCATAACCCATAAGTACCCAGCACCTACTGTTAAAGGACAGAATTCAGCAGCGTAATTTGAAGGTCCACTGGGCTTTCTTACGCTATTCATGGATGGAGCAGCACCCCACCCACCCCCAGCACCTGGGGGGAGGCCAGAGGTGGTACCTAAGGAAGGTTTCATCCCTAGGTGGGGAAGGGAGATGTTAGCAAAAAAAGGGTTATTTTTAGGCCAGCTCCTCTTGGGGGGTGGCGGGCAGGGACCCTCAGGGGTCTTATCAGGCAGATCCATCGCCTCCTTAGTACTGGGCAGGAAATTCCAGGTTGGTTGGTTTAAAATTCCATCCTGGGAGGGGCTGCAGCTGCGGTGAGGTCAGTTCCTGAGTTTCGGTTCCCTGACAGGGCTCAGCGCAAGCGACTGTGCTTTAGCTTGTTCCTTGTCGTCCCACCAATTTCCAGCCGTCAGCGTCCCCAGTCTCTTGCCGTTCTTACCGACTACGTTAGCTAAATGCGTGAACCGCGGACGTCCTGACGCGCGTGGTTTCAGAGCGGCGGCTCCGTCCGTGAACCGCGGTGCAGGTGTTTCCTGGAAGACCCCGCGCTGCTGCCCCGGCTGCCCCGGGTTTCCTGCGGCAGCAGCGCCGTGCCCGACACCGCCTGCAGCGGCCTGCGTCGGCCCTCACTCACTCCACGTTACCCAGAGTCCAGGGGTGGCCTTGCGTGCTTGGTTTTCGCCCTGGAACAGCCTTTGTCTTCCGAGGAATGCACGAGAGGACTTCCTGTCCGAGAACGTGGAGCGCTGAGCCGGGCTCGCCGGCCGCAGTGATTAGACCCGCGGCCTGAGCGCCCGCAGGAAGTGCCCTTCCGTTGGCAGCCTGCAGGGAGAGGAAGTGGCCTGTGTCCCGGGACTGTGAGGAAACAGTTGTTCCAGTGGGAGACAGCCCTCAGTCCCCCTCCAGAGCCTCGGTCTCACGGCCATCAGTCATGGACCTGGCTCCAGGAACAGCCACTTGCCCCCGGTGCCGACAGCGTGTGGCTGTGCGTGCCTGGGCCCTCACCGCAGGCAGGCCTTCGCCCTCCCAGACCGAGGCCGGATGCACCTTTGATATTTAATGCTCAAAATTAGCCCCAAACGGGAAGCAACCAGAGATAAAAAGGAGAAATTGATTAAACGAGTTATGGTCCAGGGGAAGGAGCTTATCACATTTTGAAGGATGAGGGAAAAAAACAGGTTTCAGCATACTGTATGCTTTCATTTCTACAAAGTCCAAAATCAGGCAAAAGTAGTTCTATTATGACAGATAAGAAAACTGGTTATTTGGGGGGGGGGATGGGTGGGGCAGGGGTAAGGGAGCTATGGGGACAGCTCCTTATCTGATCCGCAAGGTGGTCATTGGGTGTCTGCATATGTAAAAACACCTGAAGTGTGTGCTTTTCACTATGTATAAATTATACTTCGATAAAAAAGAAAACTTTGTGTACGTACCGTGTGACCTCATTTTCAGAGTTCATGAGCAGGGAAGTTAGGCTATGATGTGGGTGTCAGGCGGGGGTTCCCTTTGGGGAGGGGCGACAGGGAACAGGCTCAGGGGACTTCTGGGGGCGGTCGTGTCAGAGTTCTTGGTCAGCGTGGTCACACCGGGCACTCTGCGGCAGTCCAGCCCTGTGCTGGATTCCTGATTTCCTGTTTGGGTGCTATGCTTCGTAAGAGACTATTTAAATTATTATATACGGTACGGTCCTGGATTTTTGGTTGAAAATATATGTGCAAGGAAAAAGACCTGGAAGGGCATCGTGTGAGTTTCCTCTGGCCGCGTAAGAAAATACTACAAATTTAGTGGCCTAAAAATACAGTCCACCAGCCAGCTGAGCGTGTACCTGACCCCTTAACATCCCAAAAGGTGAATTAAAAAGCACGTGAGGCTCCAGCCTGCCGTCACCACCCTCAGAAGCTCTTCTGCTCCTTCTGGACATGCAGCGTAATCTTAGCCAGGAAAACAGCATTTCTGCTTAAACTTTTAATCAAACTTTAAAGCTTAAATTTTGACATAGAAGGGTGCTTTAATATGGGATTTAAAAAATATGTGAAACCAACGAGTAACGTTTTGGGAGGGGGGGTGGGCACCTCGCTAAGACACCTGCCCAGCGGGGTTTCCTGGTCACCTGCCTGGCATGTCAGGCGGCGCTGCTCTGCCCGCGGCCACGGAGTGGGGGGCTGGGGCTGGCTTCTTCCGTCTCGTCCCTTCACCTTCCCTGCCAGCCCTCCTCCTGGGCACTTTCTGGGTCACAGACTGAATGTACCCCAAAACACATCTGCTGCAGCAGACTGGTTAAGGGATGAGCTAGAAGGAAAAGACCTTCCAGGTGCAAGGCTTGCCAGCCAAGTGAGTCTGTTCTCTGCACCCTCACCCCTAAAACACTGCTGGGGCTGAGTGGTGACTGTCTTTGCGACATATGACAGTTCAGAAATGAAGATCCTAGGGTCTCCTCTGCTTCCCACGAGGGCAGCAGAGCTAAACACGAGACAGATTCATTGCTGTATTTTTACTTTCTGCCATGGTTGCTAACTGCTATAAACACAACCCCTTATCCTACTGGTAAGCCTGAAATACTCCCAGGAACACGTCTCCTGGTCCTGGGAGAGAGACCCTAGCCGCTGCAGGTCGGTGCAGATAAAATCTGCAGAGGTCACCCAGTGGGGGCAGGAGACGTGCGGGTCAGCGGGCCACGGCCACCTGAGGCAAGATCTTACGGCACCGCTGACATCGCCGCCTGAATGTCCGTGATAAATGACAGTATCGTAGCAATCCTGGGAGCCACTCCCTTCCCACCACCCCACCTCATAATTCAAAAGTCGGTCACCAACTTCAGATAAAACCATAAAGCCGCAGCGGCAGGAACATCTGGAGGCTGGCCGCCGTGAACACGGGGGAGCAGGTGTCCCTCAGCTCCTGACGGCAGAGCCTTTTCCTTGTTTTGCTTTAGTCATTTATTTTAATCATTTACTTCAGAAAACTGCCCCTTTCCAGCTCCTTCCTGCATCTGACCAATACCAGTTGTAAATAAACTGGAAAATACAAATGTGGGTGTTTTACACTGGGCAGAGCATGTGTGCACCTGTGTGGCTCGTCCAAAGCTCCGAGTCCCCTGGGTTGGCCTGTGGCAGCCGAGCCCGGGCTCGGGTGCTTCATCAGTGACCCCATTTGTTTCAGGCCCTTTCGAGGATCAGACTGTTCTCGCTGTGTGGGTGGGGAGGGGATCTTGGGGCTTTCCCTCTGGGTGGCGACAGCCCTGTGCCGCTATTGGCCACCTCAGAGAAAAGGGACAGTGTCAGCTCTGACCACCCTGCCTGTCGCAAGCAAAGCAGCGTGTTCTCTTGCTTCTCAATGCCCGGAAAACAAAACCTTGTTTCCTAAATAAAAAGGAACAAGACTGGCGTTGGGGGAGGTCGTGGGCAATGTTTTCCAAGTCTCTGAGTGTCCTCAGCAGAACAGGACAGGGACAGGACAGAGAACCCTTAGGTTGAAAACCCCCTTTACCAAAGCCGGGTTGGAAGTCGGTTCATTGTGTGGTCAAGAAGAATGAAAAAGTTTTTACTTGTACATATTTTTAAACCCTACAACACTTCGCATGGATGTAAGATGCATTTTGGGGCTCCCTGCTGGAGGGAACGGGTGTGCCCCAGGGACCCCTGTATGAGGCAGAGTCTTCTGTGAGCTGCAGTAACTGTGTGAGCAAATCTGCACCAAGAACCAGCGGAAGGAGTGACCTTGACCTCCGGCTGGGTGTACACGGAGGGACTGGGCCGTGAGGGATGGGGCGGGATCCCGGAGGGCAGAGAGTGGGAAGGAGAAGGCCTTCCAGGTGGAGGGGCTCAGCCCCCGAGAGGGCCACGCAGAGAGGCATGTGCTTCCGTGACAGCGCGGCGGCGGCGGCGTGATGGACCCGGTTTTCAGCTCTTGGCCTCTGGGACCCAGGAGAACCAAAACCTGTGTTATCACGGCTTCCGCCTTGTGTTTACATGTCTGAGAACTAGCGTCAAGTTTCTAAAAAGTCAGGGTTTGGTAGACAGGTGAAGGGGGTCGAATATAGGGGGATCGGGGGAGGGCGAAGTGGGTAAAGGGGATCAGATATATGGTAGCTGAAGGAAACTGGGCTTGGGATGGTAAACACACAACAGAATATACAGATGTCAAGTGATAAGGTGCATCTGAAAGTTACATAACTGTATTAACCGATGTTATCCCAATAAATGTGATTTTTCAAAAACGTTTTCCAAAGTCAGCGTTTTGATTTCGAATTTGAAGGGTCGTTCTTATCCGTGACAGCGCCTGCGAACAGTCTCGGAATTCCAGTCTTCTGTGTCGCCACCTCTCATTTCTTGAAGGACCTACCTGGCAGGTGCTCGGTAGCTGACTGTAAAATTCGTCACCCCGCGTCACCCACCACGCTGCAGATAAAAGTGGGGGCTGGGCTGCATGCTGGAGGAATTTGGGGACTGATTCCAGACCAGTACCCCATATTTTCACAACAAATCTTGAGCATCCTTTTCCCTTGCCGTGTTTGCTGTCCCTGGGTCCGCTGAGTGCCGTCCCCCCAACAGCTTCCGGTCCTTATTCTCTGCAGTAAAGGCTGCCGCAGTAATCTGTATGCAAAGGCACTTTTTGGGTACATGCAGGAACCCAACCAGCATCTTCGCAAAAGACTGGCATTTTTAAAAGCCCTAATAAGCTCTACTCACTGGCTGAATGAGTGTTTTGACAGCCTAATGATGACCGATGAGTCCTATAGCTTTTAGATATTGCTGGTGACTTATTGAATACCTTCCCAGATCAAGCCCTGGATGAGACTTTTCCCTGTGGAGTTGGTCTGTCACCAACAAATATTCAAGAAAACCCAGTTCCCTCTTGGCCCTGGCCATCTCCTGCAGGAAGAAGTTTTCAGCAGGGCTGAGGGATTTAGAAAGTCCTGTATTATAGCAGGCTTCAGGGGAAAGGGTTTGGTTGGGGTGTCACATCTTTGAGACAACCTTCAGACTATCACCCAGCCCTTCCCCCTTCACTCTCTTCACTCTGGGCGAGCATCTGTATAGGGTGGTGGCGGGCCTGGGGAAAATCCAGCACGATGAGAAGACCTTAAACACAAGACCAGCCTGACAGGTGGCCAGGCCCCCCGCACAAGACTGGTACTGTGAACCAGGGTGTGTGTGGGGGGGGGGGGGCGGTGGTGACAGAAGGGTTTGGGAAAGTGGCTTCCCCCTACTCCTTCAGCCTGAAGCCCCTTGTGCGTGGGCATGCTCTCAGGGGGTCCATGCCTACAAAGAGGCTTTGTCCCCCACTTCGTCCTCGAGAATTACAAACTAGCAATCTTAAAATTCATCGCCCAACGAGATCCCTTCTGAGAGTGAAAGGGAGTGTTTTTAATAATTACCTTGACTCGATAGGCATAAACCGAAACTGTCTCGGGCCAGCCAGCATGTCTGTCACCCTAATTATAAGGGATGGAGAAGGAAAGGAATGTGACTCATTAATGAGGCCTATTACTCTCCACCCATAGAAGACTGTCCTTGGAGCCCCACACATTCCCAGTGACAATTTCTGTTATGTAATACACGGTCTGGGCGCCACCAAGTCCAAAGGTAGCAAAGGACAGAGCGTTTCCAGCTGCCGGTCCAGGAATGCCATCGACCCTAAGGAGCGCCCCGGCCCCAGCCAGAGAGGCTCATGCTTTCCTAGGTCAAGGCTATAAATACGCCGCGCGGAAGCCCTCTTCCTGTAATTGTTGTAATGGGCGTGCAGGCACACACGCGGGCGGGCACCACGGAGCTGCTGTCTATACTTAGCTGCCATTAGCGTCACCTCAGTGCAGCCTCCTTATCTTATTAGGCAGGGAGCACAGCTCTGACGGGCAAGGTGATCCCAGGGGGCTTCGAACGGGAACAAAATAACGAGCGCCTTCCAGTAAGATCATCCCGCCGCCGCCAGCGAGAGGAGGGCCGTTCCGGCTCTGCTGTCATCCTAAGTGGGTCCCACGGGGCGGCTGAACGTCTGGGGACATGGACCTCTGTCTGCCACCGCCGACCAGCGAAGGAGCAAACACAGTCTAGAAGCTCACGAGGCCGCCGGTCCTCAGGCGGCTGGGGCGGGTCAGGCCTTTGTCCCACCCTGGGCCAAGGACCTGCTGCATCCAGGAGCTGGGAGGATGAGTCTCAAGTCCCTGCAGGCGCTGGAGGAAAAGCTCGTAGCGGGGCTGGCGTCCCTGTGGGAGACGGACTGGGGTCCTGGGGTCCTGGGGTCCTGTCTGGCGCCAGGCGGCCGGTGGGGCGAGGAGCAGCATTGATCTGCATATGTGTGAGACACCGTGGTAGATATTCCATGACCTCGTGTGCTGGGTGACTGACTGCAAGGCGTCACCCACGGTCGCAGGTCACTCGGACCGTCCTCGTGCATTCGAAGTGGACTGTGCCCTGGCGTGTCTGGAGAGGCCCTTGCACTCTCGGGGTTCACACTTGTACCGTGTGTGTGTGTGTGGGTGTGTGTGTGTGATCCCGGGTCACGCGCCCCACACACCGACTGGCTCCCCCTCCCGTGCAAGGGCCGTGACGATTAGGGAAGTCAGAGCCTGCACAGCTACCGTCAGACTCCGTGCTGGAGAAAAGGCAGCGGCTTCGAGAAGCACAGGGACGACTTCGGGAGTCTGACTGTTGCAGGCGGCACTGCCCCTCCGTCGCCCTCGCTGACAAGATTTTCCTTTGTAGTCCAGAAAACCACGTCAGCCCCGGTGTGGCACGGCC
Organism: Eonycteris spelaea; assembly: GCA_003508835.1. Classification (NCBI taxonomy): domain Eukaryota; kingdom Metazoa; phylum Chordata; class Mammalia; order Chiroptera; family Pteropodidae; genus Eonycteris; species Eonycteris spelaea. The sequence continues at coordinate 1,593,501 of PUFA01000279.1, forward strand.
CGAAGAGCTGGCCAGGTGGAGGTTAGAGTTGACAAGCGTGGGGGAGAGAAGGTTTTCCTCGACCTTCGTCGGGTCCCTGGCTGGCTCTGAGAAACTGACAAGGATGGATGAACAGGAGAAAAACCTGCAAATGTGTTGAATCCAAGCTTTAGGTCACGTGGAGCCTTCGTAAGGAAAAGAAAACCCAAAGACACGGTTAAACCTGAGTGTTTCGCGCGGGGTTTGGCGGAGGGCGACGGCCGTGAGGGAACCGAGGGGGAGGGAGTAGGGGCCAAGCGCAGCTCGCGGGGGCGCTGAGCGGGGCCGCTGGAGCTCCTCGGGTGGCTCTGTCTTCAGGGAGAAGGGTGTGCCTCTCCCCTGGGCGTAGGGAGTGTTCCGTGACCTGTTTCAGGGGACAAAGGGTAAAGGTGGCCTTCCTGTTCTGCCATTTCTCAAACTCCTTCAGCTTGACATCTTCACTATGCCAAGGTGCCATATTGTGGGGGTGGTGTGCCCTGAGCCCCACCCCAAGCATCTTCGTGAACGTGAAACGTGAAGGACACGCTAATCGTGTACCCCCAGAACAGGTCGCTAGTCACCCTTCCTCTCCTCTCACGTCCGAGCTCAGCTGGGGGTACCCGGGCATATTGCGGGGCCATCCCCGTCCCGTGGACAAGGACAGAGGGACGTGACTTCGGAGAGTGCATCCTTGGCCTGCTCCTCACCCGTAACCTGAGGCTGCCCCGAGGTTTGAACCTTCTCTCAACTGTAGTCAGATTTCCGATCGTAGGTGTCCCCTTACTGGTGTAGAAACAGAAAACCCGCTGGGCTCAGGTGTGTGATTTAGATTCAGTTGATCACCTGCTCCTGCAGGGGACCTGGACTCAGCACTGACTTCTGCAGAGACAGAGGCAGGGAACAGGGCATCGTTTTGTCGGCGTGGAGGCTGGCAGAGGGAGCTCGGTTCTGGACACGGCAGCCAAGGCAGCAGCATCCTGACTCGGCAGCTTCCTCATGCTGGTGAGGTGGCAGCTCCCTCTGCCACCAGTCCCTGGAAGGCTGCCGAGCGCCTGCGTTTCCGCTCCGGCAATTCTCTGAGCTCGGCCCCTTCAGAAACCCGCTTCGAGCTAGTTTGACTTAGCTGGACCGGATCCTATTGTCCACACCTAAGAACCCCCAGCTCATCCGGATGGAGCAAGGACAGCAAAGGGTGGGGCAAAGGGACAGCCAGGGAGTGGTAGGAGAGTCCAGAAAGGGATATGAGGAGTTGGCCGATGATTTTAATATCGACTACCGTTTATCGAGGGGATTCTGTGTGCATTATCGATAAGCCTTCCCACAGCTCGTTAGCTATCATTACTCCCATTTTACGGATGAGGAAACAGGCTCAGCGTGGTTAAGGGGTCTGCTCCAGGCCACGCAGCCTTCGACAGCGAATCAGGAATTGGACCCCCATGCTTCGTGCTCTCGCTTGGCCAGCCCTGTCTGCAGTGAGAGTGGGGACTCCCTTCCTCCTGCCTCCCGGTGGCCCATCTCAGAGGCCAGACGTCCAGCTGGTCTGAGTCACACTGCACTTTACCTGTTCATGGCCTCAGAAGGTTATGTGGCCATTCACTATCAGCCGGGAGCGGCCCGTATGTTAGAAAACACTGGCAGAGGGAGGGAAATTCTCAGCATAGGTGACCGACTGCACGGAGGCCACACGGAGGGAGATGGGGTCACGGAGCCGTTCATGGTCTGCCCTCAACGGTTGCGCCATTTGAATTTTTTTTTTTACAAGGAGCACATGTATTACTTATGTGATTACATATCACAGCCAGCACCACTGTATCAGTGGTTAAAGAAAGCAAAATTGACAAAGCACATGTCGTGGTGATTATGGGACGGTGGGATCGTAGGTGATTCTGATGTTGTTCTTCATGCATTTCTGCGTTTAAACATGTTTCCAAAGCAAGCGTGGGGCTCAGGTTGCTTCCAGCCCCAAGGAACAGGACGTCCTTCCTCAAAGTGGATTATGCAATGAGGACGTAGGCGAGCTCACGTGACTGCAAGTCCGGCACAGAAGAAGAGCCCGAGGCGTGTTGGGGACAGAGATGTCATTAAGCCCCAGTCGGCTTCTTCCGCCTCTCCTCTCTGCGGCCCCAGCACCACCCCCTCTGCCCTCGCCCTGACCTGTCGAAGCCTGGCTCCCCTGAGGGCACCCCATGGCTGTGACAGTCTCGGGACTTGTAGTAGGCGCAACACTGTCCAGACACAAACACGGCACCTTCTTTCTTGGTGTCTTATTTTTCAGAGTGCAGGGATCTTTCTAGAAACCCCCGGCCGCCTTCCCTGTGGGTCTGAATCAATCACAAATCGGTCTCCGGAGGAGGGATGCTTGAGACACCTGGTCTACCCGCTGGGGCCGGGGCAGCGTCCAGTTCTCCTCGGAGCCCAGAGTGTGGCAGAAAGCGGGGCAGGGCCTTGCGACAGACAACGTGGAGAAACAGAGGCCATGCACGCAGTCTGCTATGGCATATATTATTCTATCATTTAAAAAAATTACATGATTTAAAAAAAAATTGAAAATGCCCCTTCTTGCGGGTAGAGCTGCAGTTAGGGGTTTTGGTGGGAGCTGTGCTGAGCCTATTTATAAACCTCCCTGCTCGTAATGAAAAATCATGGCCTCGGCAGGAACAAAACCCCGTCCTGTCTCCGCTTCAGGATATTCTTTTATCTCTGGGAACATCGGGAACCTCATGGGTCTCACCTGGCAGCCATGGGGCCTGGATTTCGTCAGAAGTGTCTGTCACGTGGGTCCCAGGAACTGACCAGGGTCCAGTCTTGGCTAATAAAGTCCTTCTTAAGCTGTCACGCTCAAAATGGAGTTCTGTCGTTAGCCGTGAGGAGTGCTAAGCTTCTATCAGACTTCTTAAACATTCAGGGCTTGGCCAAGACGAACAACACGGCTCAAAGGTGACTCGGATGTCGGCATTGCGAGCCTGGAGAGGGGAACACCGCTTGGAGGCACCTGGGTTTTCGGGAGTCGGGAAATGTTCTCAGCTTTCCTTTCGGGGAGTTCTAGCCCGCTGCGGGGACACCGTTGGTTCCTTTCACTTGTCGTCCAGGTTGCTTAATGTTCAAGGCAAGGGATGCAGAAACGTCTTCCATCAGGGAATACGCTTCACTTCGTATCGAGATGCAAACTGACCCAGTCATCTTTGCTGCTAGGACGTAAGCATAAGTGGATTTGAAGGAGGAGGAGGAGGAGGAGGAGAGGAGGAGGAGGAGGGAGGAGGAGGAGGAGGAGGAGGAGGAGAAGAAGAAGAAGAAGAAGAAGAACCCACCACTTGATTATTTCTACCAAGGCAAGGGGATCGTTAGCTTACTGTTCTAAAACTTGAAGTTGACCCCTAGCTTTCGAATTTGCAGGATTTATTCCTTCTCCACAATGCCATGTGCTAGGCACGCAGGAACTTTAATATTCTGACTCAGAACAATAAACGGACGGAAGAATACATGGACCATGACAAAGTCACACAGGTTATTGCCACTTGCTATTTAAAGAATTTATGAGGCAAGCCAGTTCAACCTTGTCACAGGGGCCATGTGGAAATATTTTACGGTGAGATATGTTCTTGGTTTGTCCGCTCAGCAGAATGTCCGCGAATGCACCTTTATCAGGTGCTCACACATGAACAGGCGGATGCCACCTGGGCATTCCACACACCTTACGTGCTCATGCGTGAGCTTTTCACCACGACTCCTGAACATGCGAATCTTGAAACTGGTGAATTGGGAGAAAGAACATAAAAGCAGAAAACTGTGAGTTAAGCAGAGAGAAGTTAATGCAATAGAAACACTCCTGTGAACATCGGAGTCCAAAAGTTTTAGGTGCAGGGTCTCTGCCCTGGAAGTCACTTCCCCTGTGTGTACCTTGGTGTTCCCATCTATGAAATGGGCTCTTATGAGGATCAGTGCCGATGCACGTCAAGTGCCCAATGCCAAGCCTGGTACAGTCGGTGGGCAGCACAGGGAGCTGTTTTTAACGGTAACCAAATTAAATTGGGCACCACAGTTCAATGTCACGTGAAGAGAGAGGCACTGTCACTGGCTCCAAAGTCCTGAACTCTCTGTAGGGATTAGATAACCAGGCCTCCTTGTGCCTCGGTTTCCCTGAGCGTGGGAAAACAGGGGTTTCCGGAAGTCTCCCCTAAGAAGCCGCGAGGCGGGTCCCAAAAGGAGCCTTCTGTGTGCTGAACAGGTCCCGTGAGTCAAGCTGCTCCAGGTGCACGTGACAAACCTTTGAGCAAGGCCAGCCTGACACAAAGGCCACCCTTGGCTACCGTCAAGGACAACAGTGTCTTTGTCCTCAGGCTCTTCCGGAGCCCGGGGCCTACCAAGTGGACAGCAGCCTGCCTTGCTCTTTCTCTGATCTCACTTTCCTTAGGAGCCACAGCGGTTGGGGGGTCAGGCAGGAGCCTGTGCCTTCGGGGTCCTGGGGGCCCACCCTGTGGGTTGTAGCCTCCTTCTTCCCCACGTCACGCTGAAACGGTGGTAGCCAGTGAAATCACGAGCGGGAGTGTGTCCCCTTTCCCCCAACAGAGCTTGTGTTCTGACCAACCGTAGGGGTTGAATGGTGGCCGCCCCAAAAGATGAGTCTAAGTGACCCCAGGGGACTGTGGATGTGTCATTCAGATGGGTCTTTGCAGATGGAGATAAGGTGAGAGCTTGGTGGCTTTAGGTTGGGTATCTTACAGAGAGAGGAGAGAGAGGTTTGGCACAGGGACTCAGGATATACCTGGAGCCCCCAGGGAAGAGGCAGGAAGCCTCCTTTCTCCCCTAGAACGTCAGGAGGGAGTGTGGCCCGCCAGCCCCACGATTCCACCTCCAGACCCGTGGGAGAATAAATTTCCGTTGTCTTAAGCCCCCTGTTTACGGGGGTCTGTTACGACGAGGAAACCCAGGGTGTGTGCTCCTGAGCCTGCGTGTAACACGTCTCCTCTCCCTGCCATGTAAGGTTCAAAGGTGTGCCTCCTGCCCCCGGGGGCGTGCAGGAGGGTCATGCTGGCTCTTGGTTTTGCGTCAGAGTGGGAGCACCTCTGGGGGAGCAGTGGAACCCCCGCCGATGTCCCAGAGGCAGCCACAGGTCACGCCGTGGCGAGAGCCCAGGACCCAACAGAGGCCACCGTGGGAGGCAGGGCTGGCAGGCATGGTGGCTCTTAGGGTCAGTTATGCTCTCAGACTTCAGCATTTTAGAGCCGAATGAGCTTTCTGAACTCGGAGGGCGGCAGTGACCATTGTGCCCAGCTAAGTGAGAGGACCGTCTCTGTGTGTTTCCTGACCCCTCTGCGTAGGACCCTGTGTCACTCGTAGCTATGGCAGGTGGTTCGCCGAGAAAGACCCCCACGTTTTTTCAGTGGGTCTGTGCCTATGCTGTTCAGGTGAGGACTGGTCATTTGGTCAACGCTCTTCCTGTTATTTTGCTGTTTAGGGGAAATTTAAGATGGGGAAGGGCTTATCTAAAGAAGTAGATGGTGATGCTGGTAACCAACCAGAGGGGTAGGCTGGATAGTAATCCATGCTTGCTGTACATTCTGGAAGCACTTACACAGAGCCTAACCATTTACAAAGTGTTTCTGTAAATGTTTTCCTTCCTAAGCTTAACAACCCTGCGAGATAAACGTTTTCTGACACCAAATCTCATCAATGTCCAATTTAAAACAAAACGTTTTGTTTTTTCTTTGGAAGAGAGAAATCCTAAAAGCTGCTTCTGGCTGCTGAGATGACTCCATCGGGCACGCGGGCCCTGCCGAGGTGGGAAGGGTGAGAGATGGACTTTTCAGCGAGGTGTGAAATGAGCAGATTTGTGATTCTCAAAGGGAGGTCACAGAACATTCTGGAGGCAGAACTATAGGATGCCTGGCTGTGTGCCAGGATGAACCCCTAATAAGGAGTCAAACTGAAATACTCCCCTCCAGGGTCAAAAACTTTTGGGGGTGAGAGGAAATGTCGGGGTCTTTCAGCCATGTCAAGGAGAAATGGGGGAGCTCCAGGCTCTAATGATCCGTCTGTCTCTCTCCTGTCTGGTCAGTCTCTGCCCACAGAGGCCAAGCAAAGGACGACTTTCTCTTCCATGGTTACCCCTGGGAAAATTGCTTTACCAATTGGATTAGAGCGCTCTGCTTCTCACCTGGTCCCCCCTTGATACGTGGATTTTAATTTGTCCCTTGGTAGTGCTTTGTTCCTTTTACAGGTCAACCCCACCTCCAGCGTGTGTGACTGGCAGCGGAGCAGCCTGGGGACGTGTTGCTGACTTGCTAACCCGAGTCCGGATCCGGCCTAGGAAACCGACACACAGCTGCATCACTGTAGGAGAAGCAGGACTCTGTTTTGGGAAACAAACAAACCGGAAAGAAGTGTGATTGGGTCGGCTATTTTTATCCTCCTCGCTGGAAGCCGAAAGGCCTCGGGTCCTCCTTGGCCGACCCAGATCTCCTCGGACGAGCACTGTGCTTCCCAGGACGTGTTGCAGCAAGTTCCCCCTGAGTCCAGGCTGCTTTCCTAGGCTCGATGTCCTAGCTTGGTCACACGGGACAGAATGGAGGGGGGAGAGCATCGCCCCTCAGGGTACTTCGGCTCAGTCCGCAGGACCAGAGACAGGTGCGAGGCACTCAGAATAAAGGCCTCACCTAAGACTCGTCACTTCAACCCAACCAGTATTCAGTATGTAACAGGATTCTGGGAAATCTGTGATACCTGGGAGAAAATGAGCAGGGATGGTCCCAGGTCCCAAGCAACTTACAACGGGAGAGGCAGACCTGATTCTTCTACAGTCTCGTTTAAGGAAGTGTGTCTTACAATGGCAGTGCCAAAGGCAGAGGCATATAGAAAAAGAAGAGGCGAAAGTCAGGCTCGGGCGGGGGGCGGAGGGAGGGTGCTCCAGAACTTACCAGGCCGCGTTGGCACTGTTTACTGTGCTACGCAGTGGGCTGAGCTCCTCAAGTAAAATCTGCTTTTATATAGTGTCTCTTCCTACGCTCCTGTGCTTAACATGGTGTCTGAATAAATTAAGGGACTGGATAATTGTTTGCTGAGCTAACGAAGGAATGAATAAATGAACAGATAAAGTGGAGATGAACATAAAAGCATTCTGGACAAAGGAAGCTGGGAATGAGATTTACAGAAGGCCTAGGGTGGCAGGCTTTGAAGCTTAAATTTATCTCTGTCATCAATGTAGTTTTTGAGCAAAGGGGTGAGGAGGTCGAAGAGGATTCGTCAGCAGCGTGAAGTGTGCCCTGGATGGCGGAAGATTTTTGGGGCAGAGAAATCAAGATATGGGGAGCTTTGCCTCTCCAGACGGAGTGAAATATTTTCAAAATATGTAAGGCCCGGTGATAACTTTTGCAGATCTGGCTTCTTGGCCCAAAGTGTCCCCAGGTTGAGAATGGCGCAGTAGTACCAGCTCAGGGCCACTGGGTGACCGCCAGAGCTCAATTAGGAAATTCTGCCTGTAGAGTAACCTACATTGTCCATAATTTCCCTGCTGGAAACTTGGCCAGATGGTCTATGTCAGGAGAATCTGTCATGCCCTGCAAGGCTGTCTTTTGCTCTTTGTCACCAAATGAGAAAGTAGTCTCTTCCTGACATGTCCCTGGCTGACCAAAGTGTGAAGCACAAGTGCCAGGTGGGTAGGGCCACCAGAGAGGACAGAGAGTAAGAAGTGAGGGCCTCCCAGCACAGCCTTAGATGCTTAACTGACCCTGACTTCGCGAAGTTCAAAGGCATGGTTCGGACTGCTCTCCTGCTTCTTTTGCTGCTGTGGGGAAAATGTTGGGCCGAAATCTCAGCTCAGACTGTCACTTGCCTCCTAAGATCTTTCCTTCAAGGACCCCCAATCCCCTTAGAGTCACCAACTTCCCACGCTTTCCTTGAGATGTCTCCTAATATTGCCCTGAGAGCCGTGAAGAACAGGTGGCCAGAGGGGCCAGTAATAGTGTCCCCAGCTTGGGTTAGCCCCATTGGGGAAGATGGAACAGGCCACAGTGTCAGTGCCCAGGCAGGTGTGTGCGGGCTGTTGACACCACATCCCGATGCCAGCCAGACGCAGACACATAGAACAGCAGCTTCAGAATCAGGCTCCAACAGGGACACAGCTGAGCAGCCTGAAGGAACCAGAGCGTCTCGCTGAGGGTGCCAGGACTTACAAATCCTCTGTCTCCATCCCTAGGCCTCCTGATACATGTGGACTTTACGTGACACCCGTCAAGGCTTCTATCCACCAAGTGGGAAGCGACCACAGACAGGTGACATGAAAATGCTCATTAAGCTAGGGGCTCATTCAAGGCGTTTCTGAACACTCTCCTAAGAGGACTGTAGAGAGAGCCTGTCTGGGGAAGACAGCAGGTGTGCCGTTGAAGGCAAGGGCAGCAGTGTCCTCTCTGCTGTCCCGCCATCCCGCCCTGTCCTCTGATTGTCCTACACACATCACTTCCAAGGAGGCATCCGACAAGGAAGGACATTTGATCCTTTTCACCTTTTCTTCCTGCTTGCTGGTTGGAGGTGGAGGACATTGGGGTAATGGCCAAGCAGCACGACAGAAGGGACCTATGTCTCTGATGACGAGAAATGAGACCACCTGCATCCACATCGCTCAGCTGTCAGGACTGCGATATAAGGCCTTTTGTGTTAATATGACTTACTATTTATCTAGGAAACTCTTGTTCAGGAAGATAAGACTGTAAACCAATAAATAACTTCACTGTTTGCTTCAGGGAATTCATAAAGAACAATTGCTGGCTCATCTTGGCAAACAATATCCTTCTCAGGATAACAGATTGCTCACCTGGGCAAACAGTTCCTTAATCAAACAACTATTTATTTACTCATCCAGGCACGAATCTTTAAGATTGTGTCCGCTGGGCCTAAGCTACTACATCACAAACCTGGCCCAGTTCTTCTTAGATCCCAGCCTTGAGAGACCTGCCTTGAACGCTGAGCAGAGACCTTCGCACCCTGAAGGCTCCGCCTGGACCTCCCCTACCAACATGCCAAGAGACTTGGGGCTGGCTCTGGTCAAGGTGCTCTCCTCTACTGCAGTGGCTTTAATCATTTCAGCTTTGGTTCATCACAGATTTTTTCTGGTGGTCTTCTGGGAGAGTTGGCGGTTGACAGTGACCATGGGCTGTCGTACCAGCCCTGGACTTCATCCACGTGAGAGGGATATGACACTTTTATCATGACACTTTTACTTTGGGGTTTTGGTCACTGGCGGCCAAACCTGATCCCAGGATGCTTCTCCTCTTCCCCCTCCAACCCCCCTCACCTTTATGCCCTACACAGCATGTGACACATACTAAGAGGTCTGTTGCACATGTGTTAAAAAGAAGAGAACTTGATCCTTTGCTTTAACTCAGTACTTTCTTGCAGATTTTGGACACCTGCCAATACAACTGTTTTAAAAACAAGCAAGCATACCATAACATGTATCTAAACAAGTGCTGTTTCCTTCAAATTATTCACCTTGGAAATCTGTTCACGTATCTTGGTGATATTGCTATTGCTTGAGACATATTTGAAAACCTCTTTTGTAATTACACCTTGATTTGCCATCCTCAGTGGTGACAATCTTTTTTGGTTCTGTTTTATTATGGATACTTTCAAATATAAACATAAGTGGACAGAATAATAAAATGCACAATTATCAACTTAGGCCCAATTTTATTTCATCTAGGCCCTTACCCCTCCCTTTCTCCATCTGCATTATTTTGAAGGCAATCCAGACATCATATCATTTCACCCAAAAATATTTCAGCTATCCTAAAAGATAAGGCTTCTTTAAAAAATATTAGTCATAATGCTGTTATATCACCTAAAAATTAATAGTGATTTCAATTAATATTACGTGCTCATTGTTTAAAATTCACCATTTGATGAAAAAAACTACTATTTGATTTGTTAGAATCAAAATAGAAATCAAGTTCATATATTGCAATTGGCTGATGTCTCAGGTCTGGTTTTTTAAAATATTTAGTTGGAGTATAACATATATAGAAAAAAGCATACAATTCATGAGTGTATGGCTCAGTGAATTTCCCAGTCTTTCAATCTTTAGGTTGGTCCTTACCCCCTTTTTTCCTTTGGGATTTATTAGTCAAAGAATATGTTTGTTATGCAGAGTTTCCCACAGTCCGTTCTTGTTTCTCCATGGTATCATTTGGCATGTTCCTCTTTTCTCTATTTCCTGTGACTTGGTGGTTACACCTAGAGGCTTCTCAGGTCAGGTCAGCTTTTGGCAAGACCATGTCACAGGTGCTACCGTTTACTCCTCTCAGTAGGTTCATCGTTCCTGGGTTGTCTCTTTCTCAAAGCATGTTTTGAAAGTGGTGGTGACGTTAACAGGCAAAAGCCAGTCTGAGCTGTGTCTAGTGAGTAGTGTGGGTGATCTAGTTGCAAAGAGATGGTTTGAGTTGAAAAGGTGTGACCAAGTAATGAATGGTTTTCTTGTGAGCCCGGTAAACTGGCCCTGAAGGAAATTCCCAAACAGTTCCAAAAGTACTGTGCAGTGGCAGCATCAAATGTACAGCCACCCAGGGTGACTAACGCGAACGGAAAACAGTGACATTGATGGAGAAATTGTATGTTGGTTATAAAACCAGCTTTGCCGTGTGGGCGGCGGTGCGTGGTGCCCCGCCTCTAGTCATTAGCTCCTATCATTAAGGCCCCTTAAATGTCTCCGTGTGCATCACCCTTGCGTTTAAAATTGGAGCTGGAACTGCGGCTCTCCAGCTGAAATGCAGCCCTCATCCCCGCACGTGGCAGACCCTGGCTCCTGTCTCAGTACCACTCCACAGCCTGGACTTGTTGCCAGGATGCTGCTGGGTCCCACCCAGGCCCTCCCCAGCTCCGGCGTTTGCCTCATCGGCATTACTACGCGAGAATGCGGTCAGGCACTGAGGGGCAGCCTGCTGCTTCTGAGCAGTCAACAAAAAATGAGGAAGCACGGGGGGCCGGCCAGCGCCGATCGGCCTGGGGGTGGGGGGGACAGGGCCTCAGAGCATGCGCCTAGCGGGAAGGCCCCGCCCCGGCTACCCCGACACCGCGGGGACCTCCAGCGCCAATTCAGCCCACAGCTCGCCGACCCCTCGCGCGCGAGCCCCTTTGTGCCTGGCCCCGCCCCGCCGTGGGCCCGCCCCGTGACGCAAAGTAGGCGGGGCCCACGGCCTTCGCCAACTCCGGCCGCACTTCAGACCCGACCCCTGCCGGAGTAACTCCCACGCCCTCCAGCCCCGACTTGGCGCCTGCGCAGCTCGGCCCGTCCCCCGCCTGCCGCCCCTCCCCTCCCTAGCAACCGTCGTCGCGCCGGCCTCCGCCCCCTCGGCCGCGTCTGCGCACGCGCGCCGCTTCCGGCCGCGCGGGCCCCGCCCACCCCGTCACCCGTAACAACCACTGGAGCCTGGCCGCGCCCCTCCCGCTCCCGCCTTCCCCGGCCCACTCCCCGGAACCGGTGGCGGAGCCGCGGCCGCCGGCAGTGGGACGGCGACGGCACCGTGGAGCCGCCGGCATGCGCGAGCCCCGCCGCTCGGTGTCCCGGGCCCGGCCCTTCTGACAGAGGTAGGCGCGCGTAGCCGCGGCGGGCCCCGAGCGCGCCCCCGGCCCGGCCCCTCCTGGCGGCGCGGGGCTCTCGCGGCCGCCTCCGCGCCGGGCCCGCCCTTCCCGGCCTCCTAGGCCGCCCTCGGCCCCCTCGGTCGGGCCCGAGGACCCCAAGTCGGCCCTCCTCACGGCCCCGGCCCGCCGCCCCCCTCGCCGCTCCAGTACTGGTCGCCCCTCCCCGCCCCCATCCCGCCGGTCTTCTCACTCCCGGACCCCTCCTTGTGGGCAGCAGAGTTTGGGGTCCGAGCCCATTCCTGGAAGTGCACCGTCCGGGGTCTGCCGGGGCCAGGGACCCGCCGGAGCCGCTGCGCTGGACTCCCAGACCGATCCGAGGGCCCGGCCGCCCCTCGAGCCTGCTCGGATGGACTCGCTGAGTCTGGCCCTTGACTGATGTTTAGGGACCAATTGTCATGCAATAGACGCCGCCCTGGGCCAGGATGCCACTGGGCCGCTGTAACTCTGGATTCCCACGTAGGACGCTTCTCTGGACCAGAGCATCCGAAGCCGGAGACTGGCAGGACTCAGAAACTCGTGAATTAGCAGGTTCTTCAGCGTAGTCACTTTGGGTCCGGCGGGCAGTGGAACCCCGAATGGAAGTTACAGGGCCTTAAACGAGCATTCCTCTTTTTTCATCCTCCCCCACCTCTTTTTCTGTTCGATAATCTCCCTTCCTCCTTAACGGGGAGATACCCTACAGTAATTTTCCCAATTAATTAAAAAGATTGTTGAATTCCTGCTGTGCACCGGCATCGTCGGGGTTGCAAAACTAAATAGAACGTGGCCCCAGCAGCGCACCAGGACCTGCCCGCCCCGGAATCAGGACTATGACGGCCTCCCGCTGAGGGTGGTGGAGGGCTCTGGCGTTGGGCTCTGAGTCTCCTGGTTTTAGAGCTGGAAGTCTTTCAAGATTATCTCACCCGAACTTCATTTTACAGAGGTGAAACTGAGTCCAAGTGAAGTCAAGTGACTTGCCTGAGGTCACCCAGAGTTGTTGTTTAGCAGTTTTTAGATCGTCAGATAGGGCTGTTTTCCTTTTGAGCCAGGGTGCTGAATGAACATACCAGGAAAGTTCCAGACCTGTTTAAATGGAGTACGGTATATAGGAACCTTCCGAAGTAAATTTTTTTTTTTTCCTTTTTACAGCCAGACTTTGGGCTCCTTGAGGATTTTCCATTTTGTACTTCTGCGTGTCCTCTCACCATACTCAACATAAAATAACATTCTTAATGATTATCTTCTGCAGGACAGGTAGGCTTTTTGGATTTATTTTGCTTTCTCATTTTCAAGTAAGGACTAAAGTCACACAAAAGACTCCAAATAAAAGTGCGTTTACAGAAAAACCCTTGGGGGGGGCGGCCGCCTGGGATGGGAGTGTGACTTCCTGACATGTGAAGTAGGCGCCAGCATTTAATTGATGATTTACCAATATTACAGCATCAATGCTGGGGACTTCGCTGGAGCCTCAGGACAGAGTTCTTGGTGTCTCTGCCACTTGAAGACAGGCCTCTGAAATGGTAGTCTGTGCACTTAGCAAATGGGGATTGACAAGTTTCCTTTGAAGCTAGCTTTTAAGTAGTATTCCATAATTTGAGATATAATGGTACTTTTCTCCACTTCTTTTTTACTTTTTCCCCCACTTTATATTTTTTGTGTGTTCCCGGACTTAATATCTTAAAATGCCACCATTTTTATTTGGCTTCTAGTAGAAGTTGTGAAAGAGAAACTAATTCAAGAACTAATCGTTTTGACTATCAGTATAATCAAATCGTAGGACAGGACTCTAACCCAGGGCAGCCCTTAGAGAGGCCCAGCAAGGCGGGTGGGGAATGGAGTCCTCCAGGCCCCAGACAGGGCTGTTTTTCTCATTCCGCCTGGGCTTTCTTCACTTCCTCTTATCGTCTTATTACGTGTCATCTTTTGATTTTTGTATGCCTAGAGTTATGACCTTTTGAGGTTCCTTTCTACCATCAGACCGTAGTATGATATGTAAATGCAGACTTAATTTTTTCCACATCATGATTATTTCTTATATTTGTTTATATTTTGCAGGTGTGAGAGAACTGCTCTTGTATTGCAATCATGGTGCAAAAATACCAGTCGCCAGTGAGGGTGTATAAACACCCCTTTGAGTTGATTATGGCTGTAAGTACTTAGCATTTCAGTTTACTCTTTGGCTTCTTATGTTTTTTAAGTATTCGGATTTGACGATCTGTAAACTGATGTTCATTTCATTCTTTGTCTCCATTGCTCCATTTGTACTTATCCTGTTGTTTTATGCTTATGAACCCTATCTAGATTTTGTGAAATGTTTTTAAACCCCAAGTCTCTGAAAATCTGCACCTTTGTTTTTTTTTTTAAAAAATGCGCCTCAGTGTAATGTATGTATTTGTTGATTTCTCCCTTTGAAAACAGAGAAGTGGGATTCTAAGTACTTCTTACTCTGGGTTTTGCTCTTTTTTTTTTTTTTTTTTTAAAAGTGGAAAAAGGATGTGAAGGGCGATTTTTTCTCTCTGCTGCTTGTTAGGAAGAGGGCTCTAGTTATGGGTGAGTTCACTTTACTAGACTGAGTGCTTAGGTCGGAGCTTAATAAACATTTTTCTAATGACTCTGCTGCCTGAGTTCCCCCCACTCCCATAGAAATCTTGAGTCCTATTAGAATTCCATGAATGGAGTAATGAAAGTCTTAATTTTCTTTGTTATTTACCTGAAAAGTTTGGCTGAAAATAAGTGTTTTCCTAGATGCAAAACAAAGCAAACCCATTTCCAATCACTTTTGGATTACTGTAGGGTGTTCTTCCTCTTCCCTTCTCTTTTGTGTTACTTTTAAGGTATAACATACCTACAAAAAATGGTTTCTGTCATGAACAGACACCATGATGAAAATGTCAAACTGAACCAAGATCTGGAACCAGAACATATCTAGCCCAGTAAGAAGTCCCATTTTGCCCCTCCCCCCTCAGAGTTAGCCACTACTCTTGACTTTGAACACCATGGATGAATGTCGTCTGTTTTTGTTCTGTATATAAATTGAAACTCAGGGGTTTTTGCATCTGATTTCTCCTCTGCATTATTTGTGATCAATCAAGTTTTGAAAATCAAAACAAAAACTCAAGTTATCCCAAGGGAACAGTTTAGATTTAGGGAGTTTGTTTTTTTTAAATCGAGATTTAGTTTACAAAGAGTGAAATGTCACATAGTAGGTATACAGTTGGATCAGTTGTGACAGAAGAGCGACACACACCTCTATCAAGGCACACTTCTTTTCAGCCAAACTCTTCAGGTACATAAAGAAAAGCAAGACTTTCATCCCTTTATCCGTGGCATTCTAATAGGACTCGACTCCCATGGTACCTCAGAGTGAGCCCTCGTTTCCCCGTCTCTGTCCGGTGCGCGGCTTGGTGTCGTGGTTCTGCATTCCCCTTCAATGCTAGGCTGTTCCGTGTTCTTTGGTAGTGGCTTATCGAAAGGCTGCTTCCTGTTTGCGTGCTCTGGGCTCTGGTCTGGCTTCTGGCTGTGCGGGGCAGAGGCCCGCGCCAGGAGCCTCGTTTGGGAACACGCATGGTGCTAGGAGCAGCGCAGCAGCCCCTGAGTGCCCAGGGGGCAGCCGGGCCGCTCGAGGGTGGTTCCTGGCCCTGCCGGGCCTTCGGCAGCAGTTACCCTGGGAACTTCACCCCGCGGGCCTCTGCCTGCCTCCACGTGCCAGAGCACCCCCCACCCCCAGCTGACCGCTTTGTTCACTCTTAGTTTGCTCTCCCCTGTGGTGTCAGCGCAAGTGCTTTTCCTGCTGGCCCCAGCTCAACTTCGTGGCATTTCTGACTGTGTTCTTTTAGTTTCTAAGCGACCAATTCTGGTCACATTTCCTAGTTGAGATTCTGGAGAGAGACTTGATCTGGTCATCTCTCCCCTGGACCTGGAATGCAGGCGACAGGCCAAGCTGTGTATTATTTGCCTGGTGGTGGGGACAGAAAGGCAGCGGCTTGGGGGGTGGAGAAGGCACCGGGACCCCCACGCTGTGTTTACCAAGACGTTAAAGCCAATTTTAAAAGCTGATGCAACTCTGATAGTTTGAGGAGAGGGGTGTGGGTCTCTTCTGCAAATACTGGATTTAACCAAGAAGTGTTTTGATTGTCTACAGTTCAACTTCCTTGTTTTTTATACTTTACTATTTTCAAAATGGGAGTTTGCCCTGCCAATTTTATGCATGGATTTACAGAAGAATTTGAAATTCAAATTCAGAACCACCTCCAGTCTTTTAAAATTAGCTCATTTTAAAATTGCTTTTGTTTCGAGGCAGTAGTAATTTTCTTTTGAGTTGTTAAAAAATATTTTTTAATCTGAAAGCAAAGTACGTTACCTCTTTATTTCCAGAATTAGAAACTAGAATGTTAGTTAAGTCTTTAGTGATTTTTGTGTGGTGTCATTCCTGACTTTTCTGTTATTGTATGACATAAAATTTTTAGTAATTTGCCTTCATTTTTTTATTGAGGAAAAAGTTAATAGAGTTACTTTGAAGAGGTTCTTTTCAGTTCACTCAGTGAGGAAGGAGATCCACAGTTAAAGTGAGAACACAAGTTGTAGATAACTTCAGCTGAAGTATTTGTGAGAACCTCGAAAAGTGATTGTGCTTCAGTAATCACAGCACGTGGCAGTGGACATAAGGTGATTTGGCAGTGGCTGGCCTGTGGAACTGACAGGCGTGTCCAAGTCCTGACTTACAGGGCTCCCGTGAGGGGGACAGTTGGAGAAAAGGCCCCTCAGCCCACTTAATGCCCTTGTTTGTTTTAACCGAGAGTTTTTATAATTTAGTATCCCCAGAAGATTTAGCAGAACGAGCCCAGTGTAAATAGGTACACATAGTGGGTATCGAATACGTCAATTGCATTGTGATTTCTTTCTCGAAAAATTATCATTTGTCTTGGGGTCAGTAGGCTGATAGCATTAAGAAGTCATGTTAATATTCTCATTAACTCATTTGAATGAAACAGTAGTAAACAAGCCGAACCAAAGTGGAGGTTTCTCAGCAGTCATCTGTGGCATTTTAAGGGCGTTGGATATCAGTGCAGACACAGGACGGATGCTGGGGCTTCAGGGAGGTGAGACGTCGCCAGCTCAGCCCCCTTTTGGGGGTGAGGAATCTGAGACTCAGGAAGTTCAGGCTCCCGCAGGTTAGCTGGAGAGATCTGGTTCCTGAGCTCCGCGTTCTTGGTATCACACTGTGACCTCCCCGCCCCACCCGCCCCTACCCTTGTGCATCAGGAATAGTTTATGCAGGTTCTTGTCCTTGAAGATGTCTTTTCAGTTCAGCCAAAAGCATTTCCTGGGGCTGCTCTGCCTGACTTGGCGGGAGGAGAATTTAATCAGCGAGGGACATTCCAGGCGATTGTGCCTTGAAGGATTTGTGGTCTCACACAGGCTGGCCTTGTGATCCCACAGAGCGGATGCTTGGGATAGTGTTTCATTTTGAAATTTGTAAGGTAAAACCCACATTTGAAAACTTAAACATTTTGAAGTACAGCTTTTCCCATCTTACTGTTAATGGCCCCTGAATAAATGACGCAAAGCAAACAAAGGAGACATGGAACGAAGCAGAAGCGCGGCGTAGGGGGCGCGTGGAAGAGTGGTCAGGGCGCGTGACTGAGGCTCGTGTGCGGGAGGAGGACAGAGTCGCTCTGGAACAGGGATCTCTGCTCACAGCTGCGGTGGGGGGGGGGACAGCTGTCACTGTGACTAGTTGGAACATGTGGGAGGAGAGGCTCTGCAACCCCCCGAAACACCCCCAAGTCAGGACCTTGTCCAGTCCCGTTTCTGCGTGGGGTCTCCGTTACCACAGCAGATCAGTCCCACGTTCTCCCTTCTTCACCCCCAGGTGCCCGGGAGCCCCTCCGCTGTCTGCGCTCCGAGCAGGCGCAGCCTCTGGACTGTGCCTTCGCGCCGCATTCCTGTCCTTTTCTCTCCCAGCGCCGGCATCAGCCCAGCCGAGGCCCTCCTCTCTGGAGAGACCAGAGCTTACTTGTTATTTTCCTAGCTCACGTCTTTCATCCCTTTAGGTCATCGTGCATTCCATGGCCAGAGTGTTTCCCGTGGTCAGTTCTCGCTCTGTCTAAGTGACGTCTTGTTATCTGTTACATGGTTCCGGGCTGCTTTGTTCTTCTCAGCCCTGTCCTACCCCTCTGTGTAACTTTATTTCATATGTTATGCGAACTTCCCAACAGGAGCGTTTAAATCTGCTCTGCCGTCCTGGTTTGCTGCTCACAGCGTCTTTTCCTGCCCCCTCGTCCCCTGCGCCCTTCCTTCGCTCCTTCCTTCCTTGCCTTTGGTATTCGCCTCTTCCCATCTGTCTCTTGGACTCAGTCTCACCGACCCAGCCGCTTCCCTGATGCCTCTAAGATGCTGTTCTTGCTCCCCTCTCCTCTGGCTCCGTAGGTGGGTCAGTGTTGGGCACCGTACCTGTCCTTAGTTTCTTTTGTTCTTGAAGAAGATTCCCAGGCAGTGCTTGCCGGCTGGTCTGTGGCTTCCTCAAGGGCAGTGACTCGCAGTCGTAGCTCTTGTTCCCTCAGGCACTGGTGCTGACTGAGCACAGAGTAGACACTGGGAGTGTTCCATCTGCTGGCGTCTGTCTGTCTGTTGTCTGTCCTCACGGGCCTGGGTGCGAGGGCCTGGGAGGTGGTTTGATGGAACCTCGGATCTGCGTGTGACTGTCATGTTTCCTGCATGGAAGGAGTAATGTGCTTGACCCCTCATCAACCAGCACCTCCCTCAGGAGCAGAGCCCTCCGTGACAAAGTCGGCAGTGTTTTTTACATCTTTGTAAATGATACAAAATCCTGTTGACAGACCCCATAATTGTAGTCTAAACGGTGTACTTTTATAGGCTGAATAACCGAAACACCTGTTTGCCAGTGGACCCGTGTCGATTAAGTGGCCGCCACAGTGAAACGTGCTTTAGCCCTTCTCAGTCTCTTGTTTCATTTCATCTGTTTCATCCTCTGTGCTTTTAGTCCGTTTCCTCTCAGTTATGTCACGTCTTCACCAGGATGAGAGGATCCAAGGAAGAGAGATTTTCTGTGGGACCTGGGTCCTGCCTCAGGCCAGCTCTGGGCCCCAGTAACTGGGCTGGTCGCTAGTATGAGGCCGTTGTGAGGATGTGGGGGAATTAAACGGACCACAGGGGTGGAGGTGGGTAACCCAGGGCCTGGTAAATCACGCCTCCCGTATTCTGCTCCCTCTCCAGTGTCCAGCCCTTCCCCACCGCCACATCCGAGGTGACGTGAATCAGTGTATGTGTAGGTAAATGATCCAGGTTCTCGGATATTATAAAGATCCTAGTCATTTATGAAGGTTTTGAATGCCATCGTGTGAGTCCTGTTGCATTTAATAAAAGCTGGGGTGTAAAGAGTCAGACTTAGGTGTGCAAGCGGACAGTTAGGAATAATCCACTTTCACTGCAGGCTGCTTCGTGTAGAGCAGGCCTTCCCCTTCTCTTACACCCACTCCCAACACATCATGCATTCCGAATTATTTCCAGGGTGCCAGGGTGAAGACAGCGTGTTTCAGTGGGAAGTGTTCCCAGGAGAAATAAAGCAGAATCCAATTCATCCCCTTGCCTCTTTGATTTACCTGTTTTTGTAAAGCAGAAACAAAACAAAAAAATTAAACACCAAACGTTGTGTTATGGAACTTCTCAAGCATACGCAAGCAGAGAGGAGGGTACAGGGATGCCCGCCTGCCCACCCGGCCCCAGCAGTGTCAGCATTTGACAGTGTCGTTTCTTCTGTTCTTCCCCCGTTGTTGCCCCTGGTGCATACAAGCAGATTTCAGACATCTTGTTAATTAACTGATAAATACTTCAGCATGCATCCCTAACCAGTAAGGACCTTTTTCTTTTTTAAAGGTAATACCATGGCATTTGCACACCTAACAAAAGCACTAATAAGTTTTCGATATCATCTAATACCGAATCCACGTTCAGACTTTTGTCTGTAACGATGTCACTTCGCGAGTCGGTTGCATTCCAGCGGTGGTGACGGCTGCGCCCTCCTTTACCCCGCGCATCCTGCCTCCTCTGCGTTTCCTTCCACGCCATCGCTTTGTTAGGGGAACTGGGTCATTCGTTCTGCTCAGTTCCCCTCCCCTCGTGCTGATTGACTGCCCGCTGGCACACAGGCGCAGGGAGACGCATGGGCCTCGCTCCCGGCACGGGCCTCGCCCTGTGCGCGGCCGCTGTCTGGCGGCCCTGTGTGAGCGGTGCCGGCCACTGGTTGGCGCTGGCTGCTGCCCTTCCGTCCCCGGGTCGGTCTGTGGGATTTGGAGTTGCAAATAAGGTGCAAAATATTTTTTTCCACATTAAACTGGGTCTCTCTATTTATAGTTCTTTCTAACCCACTTCATTGGTCCTGGTATTTCATACAGAAAGCGTTTAAAAGGAGTGAGTTTATTGGCGGGTCCGGTTGAGCCGGCTTCTGTGTGGCGCGTGCAGCGGGTGAGGTCTGGCCCGAGGGCAGCGAGGGGGCCGGCCGTGCTCAGGCAGCCCTGTGTCTGTGCTGCTTTCCTCAGAGCCCCGGATGGGGACATCGGGCCGGCTGGAGAGGCGTCCACAGAGAAGTTCAGTGGAGGGGTGTTTGTTGGCTCCTGTTTTAACTGATTCTTCTTTCTTGATTTTTTGACCTATACAGATGTGAGACAGACAGTTTTGTGTGCTCCGAGGGGATAATTTTACATGTAACAGAATGCGCATGTTGCATTATAATTCTCTTCAGAGGTAATTCGATGTTAGCAATAGTAGCCTCTTTTTAGAAAAGTCATCATTATGTATGTGTAGTTATCCCTCTGCACAAGGTGACAGCTCCGTGTACCTCGCCGCGTGCGGAAGCCCGCCGTCTGTCTCCGATCTCCCCTGCACGGTGTCGCCCTGAGTGGTCACGGTGCTCCGGGAGCCGTCGGCGCTGGTGCAGGCGTCCGGCTTGCCAGTGTCTACACGTTCGATTAGGTGGCTGCGTGGCAGCCCGCTTCCTCTCAGGTCTCAGGGCCTCCCCTCTGGTCCCTCTCGCTCTTCTCTACCCAGCTCCTTGCCTTGTTGCGGACAGATGGACTCTTCCTTCAGTGACCACTGGGTTTTGCAGTTTTGGGACTTCGGCTGGATATCTGTGTTTTCTGGCCATTATAGGCATTTTAATCGATAGCGGTTAATGCTGTTTTAGAAGCATCCAGCTCCGTCTCCCTGGACATCTCCCTGGGCAGTCTCGTTTAAGCTGCGCTGCAGCTGTCCCTGGGTCAGCCGCAGATCTCCAGGCCTTACGTTTGGCCTCCGCGAGGGGCCGTCGAACTCCCAGCCGGCTCTGCTCGGACGGCGCCATCGACTGTTGGGGGCAGATTCGCGCACCTGGAGCAGGTGCGTTCCTCCTGCCTGTGCAGAACACGCCTGGTGGAAAATGAACACCCCCCCGCCAGACCCCATAAAATGCCGCTCGGAAGTGCCCCCTTTTCCCTGGGCTGCTGCTTCTGGCCAGCGCCGCCACCATGCGCCCTGCCCTCCCATCGGAAGCCTTGCGGCTGGCGGCCTTCCCGCCTGAGCCCTTGGCCTCAGGGTTGGCCAGACCCTCACTGCCCACGATGTCTCCGGGATTGCGCCTGCATCTGCCCGTCTCGGCGTTGCTGCCTCAGGTGACCGCTCACCACTCCCTGTCCCTGCAGCAGCCTCTGGACTCTGGCTCCCCACCCTACCCCGCCCACCTGTCCTTCCTCGCGGCCACTGCCATCTCTGCGTTATAAAGACGAACGTGCCACTTGCTGGTTTCGATTCTAAAGGGGTTGCACCTCACGATCAGGACGAAGTTCGGACCCTCGAGCCCGGTCCCTGGAGCCGTCCCCAACTGCCCCCTGCTGGTATCCGTTGCCTAGGCCCCCACACGCAGGGCCCTCCTGTGCCCCCGCCTCCCAGCTCCGCTGCATCCCCTGTAGCTCCCGCAGTGTGCCGCCATCTCCCCGGGCTCCTCTGCCTTGATGCCAGCTGCCCTGGACGCCCGTCCCCCTCCTCACCTGCCTGCCTCGGGCCGGTCAGACTCCATTCCCTTAGTCTGAATTCCCGCTCTGTGCTCTGACAGCTCACCGTCACCTCACTGGTCACTCTGCCTCGTCATAGTTGCTGGGCTTGTTGACCTGTCCTCCGAGCATCCTGAGGGCAGGAATCAAACCATCTTTCTCTTTATCCTGAGCACATAGTAAGCCCTCAAAAATAGATTGGTGTACAGAAGAGGTGAGTCTTGGAATGTGTGCATGTGTTTCCTGTTACTTCTGCTTTTGATAATGAAAATTTTGACAGAAGGGCGCACTGGAACATGACCTTTTGGTTGGAGATATTTACTACTTATTAAAACATGGTTGGAAAGAATCTGATACAAATCATGTTTTGTGAATAGAGTTCAATTCAGTGAACTGAAGCTTATAATTACTGTAGTTGACTGAAAAATGTGTCCTGGTTTATGTATCAGTGGGTGTTTTGAGTGGCTTTTCTCCCATAGTAATGAACACCCAGGATTTAAATTTTTAATTTTTATACTTTCTCTACAGTATATAAAAATCACTTAAAAATTCTTGACTCTGATAAAATGTTTTTGTTTTTGTTTTTGTTTTTGTTTTGTGGTCTCTACAGATTTACACCTGAGAGACTGGTTATTACATGACTTTTTTTTAATGAATAAGTTATTCTGCCTAACATTAGGTAGTCCTGATCATAAAACACGTGTATTTCTTTTCTTTTTCCTAGTTTAATGCCTGTGTATGTTTCAAAAGCCAGGTCCAGAACTTAAATCTGCAAGGTACATATTTTAAGAAGTAAATTAAGAGATCGTTGGTTGTATTGCAGAGTTTATGCTATTTATATTTAGAAAGCTCTTCCCCAAACATCTAAATTCCAGTTCTCAGAATTTCTGGGGTGGGCCCAGGAGTCTGTGGTCCCACAAGCCTGTCAGGGGATTCCGATGTCTGTTCAGGTTTGAGACCCACTGGTTAAGTTCTCCTTCATTTGAATTTTTAGCAAATGGGATGGGAAGAAAGGAAGGTAGTTTCGGGTATAACGTTTTAATTTAAAAGTTTTGGGAGGAATAGATTCTTGAACAGACTGTGTAATAGAGACTCTGTTACATTATTCTTCCTTTTAGAGATTTAACATCTACCAGGAGACTGTTTGCTTCACGTGCTTCTCCAGGCTGCTGTTCCTGAGTTTATTTAGTCAAAAGTTATATGTACAGCACGTGCTTCGTTAAACTCGTCTTGATTTAATTATTTATATGACTTTATTCCGTATTATCAGGCGGAGTAGATTTATACTGTTTTTTATTGTGGTAAAATATATGTAACATAAAATTTATCATTTTAATCGTTTGTAAGTATCCGTTCAGTGCTGATGAACACATTCACGTTGTTGTATAGCTGTCACCCCGTGTTTCTCAGAACATTCTCATCTTCGCAAACAGAAACTCTGGGCCCATCGAACACTAACTCCCCACTCCCCCGCTCCCAGCCCCCTAGCCCAAGGGGACCCCCGCTTTCCTCCTTTATGTCTCTGAAGGGGACTATGACTATTCCTTATGTAAGAGGAGTCATGCAATATTTGTCCTTCGTGACTTGCTTATTTCACTGTTCATCCGTATCGTACCACGAGTCAGAATTTCTTTCCTTTTTAAGGCGGAATAGTCCATTATTTTATGTATATACCACATTTGTATATTCATTCATCCATCAGTGGACACTCGGGTTGCTTCCACTTTAGGCCATTATGTTTACTGTGTGTTTTTAACATCTAGTTTTTAACTGTAATGTCAACCAAAAATAATTGCATGCCTCTTTAGGTATGTTTTTTGGTCTTTTATATTTGATAGATTCCAGACCCAAAAGATAAGTTCCCTGAGGACTTCAACTACTGTGTTTTATTCCATCTATTCAAAATACATCTTTAATTTACATCTCATGATTGCCATGGCTGTTAGTCTCTTAACAAAGAAAGAATAGCGTCTAAAATCAGTGAGGAGCGCTGAGCTCGGCGGTGGGGGGTCTGCTGAGGTCAGATGTGGCCTCCTGCCACACGGGAAAGGCACTGGCAGGGGACAGGCACTGGCAGGGGACGTAGGGATCGGAGGCTCCTGGGTCTGTGAGGTGCACCTGGTGTCACAGGCGTTTAGTAAATAGTACTTGGTAGATATTTTGCTGATGGATTAAACCGGCTCCCGTCAGCCTCCTGATGATGGAATTTTTATTCTGGTTCACGAAGCCGGATAATGTTTCTATAGCTCATTACATTCTTTTATGTGGGCAAACACATGGCATCTTTAAAAGCTGACAGCTGCAGTTCTCTGGAACACCCAATGCTTTTCTGAAGCCCATGGATTTATTTTTTACCCTCTGGAAAGTGAACAGTGCTCCGCCAAGCTTAGCTTGACTTGAAGAGGAGTGTGCTGAACTCCTATTTTTGTTGTCACATAAAGTTTGCTCTTTATTAGACAAAAGATCTCTGGCTTATGAATGGTTTTGGACAATTGTGGCCTATTCTGGATTCCATTGGATCTTGGGTCAATCAAGTGATCGCTTTAAATGCAAAATTAAGCACACAAAACACTAAGAGAGAAACCTTTCCTAGTACTCCAGACATTCTTGCTTGCCTAGGGCTTTAAGAAATTGTGGCCGGTGAAACATTTGAACTTGAAGTCTTATTGACAGATATCTTAAGCATGAAGACCAGCTTAGAGATGTGCACACCTCTTTTTTTTTTTATTTTTATTTTTTACTAGTATCCCTTAATCCTCCTCGAGGATTGGTTAATGCTTTTACTTTGACAATTGAAAACATATAACCATGTGGAGCTCACTGGGTGCCTGTTATATTTATAGCTAAATGCTGTCAGGCAGTATGTGGTTCGCTTTTATGCTTATTTTGGAGGCAACAAATAATGCTGTTTTAATGGTTTAAAAAGCAAATACAAAAAGAATAGAGGTGGCATTGATATGTAAATTGGGTGTTTGAGCCAAGTGTAGGCTAAGTTACTTCTCAGGCAGGGAGCTGTACAAATAAAGATTTAAATAGAGAAAGTGGTGGGAGTGGTGAATCACCCAGCAGCAGCTCGAGGGGGTGGGGGCGGGGGGCTGCCCAGCCGAAGCAGCTGTGCCCTCCCATCAGGCCCTGCTCCTGTGGAAGGAGGGATTCGCCTTTAACAAATGGCCGTCCTTCCCACACAGTGGATGTTGCTTCAGTTTTATAACTGTGTGAGTGTTGACCTAGTTCGTTTCTATTTAACCAACATTGTGATAAACTGGTCAACACTAAAGGTCCAAGGAAACTTTTCTCTTTAAGAGTTTGTACGTTACCAAGCTTTCTAAGCAGTTTCTTGGAGTTAGAGATTTTGCTGCTGTACTTTCATCAACCCAGATCAGCCAGCCTTAAATTGGGTTTTGTTTGGAACCCAACCAGAGGGGTTGTGGGGAGAGGGGTAAGCATTCTCGCGGTAGGTTCCCCTTTATCTGCGCTTCCCTTGAGGGGCTTGGCGGCTCAGCTCTGTCAACGTGCCTTTCCCTACAGTGAATCAGTGCTGATCATCCTTTCTGGTTATTTCAACTGGGTTTTGATGGGTTAGAATAGAAAACAGGGACGTCAGTGTTTTCAACTTCTGGGTCCGCTTTAGATGTGTGGAAATGAACACAGTGTACATTTTGACTGTGCTTTGTCACCCTGCAGTGGAAAAGTGGGGGAAAAAGTCTTTTTCTGTTTGTGATTCTCATGGTCACGTTTCTTTTTCACAAAGGAAATAGACTTCTTGGTAAACGGTCTTCAAATGCAACTGTATCATGTTTTTAGTTTTAAAAATTTTAAGCTTTTGAAATAATTTATTCTGAGGACACTAGTCCCGTCCACGGGGAGCAGGGTGGGTCTGGATGCCACGGGGTCGGGAAACGATTCGGAGACCGGGTCAGCCTCCGGCGGTGTCATCTCCTGGGCACGTTGCTGGCGCCCGGCTGTGCTGGGCCTGGAGCCGTGGGCTCTGCCCCGAGCGGGTGTGCCGGCCACCGCCGAGACCCGGTCGCCTGGGCCGCTGTGGGCAGACAGAGGTCGTTGGTGAACCCCCATTCGCGAAACGCTAAGGAGCGTATGGAGGGCTAAGAATAATGGCGCGTTTATGGGGCGCTTCTGTGCCAGTGCTCACACTTAACTCTTCCCCCCAGCTTTATTGAGATGTCATTGACGTGTAACGCTGTGTTACTTTAAGGTGTACAACGGAAAGCTCTGACAGACGTACATCTTGTGAACTGGTCACAACAGTAAGTGTAACATCCGTCACCTCACAGCTACACATTTTATCTTACAGCTTTTAGGATCTTCTCTCTCAGCAACTTTCAAATGTACAGCACAGACCGTTAACTGTACTCACCATGCTGCGTTTATTTGTCTCGTAATGGGAAGTTTGTGCCTTTTTCTTTTCCTTCTAGAAGGAAGGAGACCTCTGTGATATTATTTACACCTAGTTCTTTTTTTGGTTGGCTAATTATAAACATAAAATAATTGGTTTCCAACTAAGCCTCAAGAAATGTACATCTTGCACTTTTAGGGCCGTGGGGATATAATTATCATTTTAGTCTGGTGAACACATGGATTTTTTGGGTGCGTTTTCAAAGTACAGTGGGAAAGATAAATGTCAAACGAAAAATTTCAGTTTTTACAGCTTCGCATTGGGAAGGGTCCCTTTCTTTTTTTGCGAATTGTCGCGTTGGGGCGTGGTGGACTGTTGGGCGGCAGGGTCCTTCCCTAGCATCGGTCCTTTGTACTCTCTGAGAAGTTTGTGTGCAGCATGGGTCAGTAGCCAGTTTTCACATATTGTACTTGTTCTCTGTCAGGGCCTGCTAAACACATTACTTTTTTTTTTTTTTTTAACATCTTCCACAGTTCTCTGCATTGAAGATGTAGGAACCGGGGCTCTACTCCATGAGACGGGGTACCCTTCCCGAGGTGCTCGTCTGCTGGCAGAGCTGGGGTTCGAAGCCAGGCCGCCTCTCCCAGGGCCTGTGCTCCGAGCCGCAGTGCCGCCTGTACCCAGAGTGGGACAGACCTGGGTTCAGGCCCCGGCACACTGCTTCAGCCCCCGTGTCCTCGTTTTGAAGTGGGAACAAACTCACTCCGTAGAAAGATCGCGCCAGATAAAGACCCTGACCCGAGTGACCCCGACGTCGTGCCTGTGCCCTAGATGCGCAGAGAAGTGGCAGGTTCGGCCGCCGGCCGCCGGCCCGTCTCTCCGCTGGCGGGGCCCTCACAGCCGGGCCCTCGTCTCACACGCTCGTGTCCCCAGCGCCTGCTCTGCAGGGCCCGTCCTGGAGGGGAGGAGTGTTTCTCGAATAAATGATGTTATGGATTTGTCTAGGTTCTTTTTAAAAGAAGTTTGTCTTTTTGTTTTTCTATAGCACGAACAGTTAATAGGTTTTTACCTTTGGCCAAGGTATTATTGATGCCTTTTTTTTCATACTTAATAGAGTTGATTTTTTAGAACAGCCAGGTACAGAAAATTGAGCAGGTGGTACGAGAGCTTTTACGCTCCCCTGTGCAGTCTCCCCTGCTGCTAACGTCTTGTGTGGTGTGTTTGTTTCAGGCGGTGGAAGTCTGTAGTTTACACCTGGGACTCACTGTAGTGCAGGTCTGTGGGTTTGGACAAAGGCGCAGTGTCGTGTCCACTGTTAACTCTCACACGGAATCCTCTGCTCCGCCTGCTCGTCCCTCCCTCTGCGCTCCCGGCACGTGGCAGCCACTTTTTCTTCTCTCCGTGGTTTTGCCTTTCCCAGACTGTCATATAGTTGGAGTTGTAGTACAGGCCGCCTTTTCACTCAGGCTTCTGCCGTCAACCAACGCTCATTTCCGTTTCCTCCGTGTCTTCGGGGCTTGAGAGCTCATTTCTCTTTACTGGTGAATTGTATTCCGTTGTCTAGATGGGCCACAGTCTGTTTACCCATCACCTTCCGCAGGACATCGCGGTGGCTCTCGGTTTTTGGCAGTTAGGAGTAAAGCCTTTGATGTCGCGATTTCCCGCTCTGCGCTGAATGGTGACGAATCAGGCTTCTTTATCAGGAAACACTGGTCCCTATTAGAAATGCTTCCGTGAGTTGGCCTGCTAATTAAATTTATATGAATTTATGTTTTTGTTGTTTTCTCTAGCTTTATGGAGGTGCAAATGACATAATAAACTGTACGTTTTTAAGATAGTAGTTGGATAAAGTTTGACATACGTGTATACCCTTGAAACTGTCGCTGTAATTAAGATGATGGACATATCCATCACCCCAAAAGTTTTTTATGCCCCATTGTACTGTCCCCTTCCCAGGTCCAGCACAACCTCCACCCCTAGGCAACCATTGATTTACTGTTACTATAAATCAGTTTATATGTCGTAGAATTTTTCAGGAATAGATTCAGATATACGTAATTTTTGTTTTACCTAGCCTTTTTGATTTGGCGTAGTTATGTTGGATTCATGCACGTGTGTGTGAATAGTTACGGTCATATTGCCGAAGAGCGCCCCACTGGGTGGGCATGCCACAACTTGTTCACGTTATTGCAACATAAAACATCGGCATTCAAACGAAGATTCTACTTTTTGATTCTGTAATACCTTCCTAAGGTTTTGAATCTGTTAGAATCGAGCAAAACCTATAATTTATTTTAAAATCTAGATAAACATTCGTAAACTAGGAAACAAAGGGGTACTTGTCAGGCTCTCAGCAAAAATTAAAAAAAAAGAAAAACAGTTCTTAAAGTTATATTCCAGGTCAAAAACAAAAGTAGATCCATGGCTCTTGGACCAGGAGAGGGGAGGGGTGAAGAGGGCGAAGTTGGGGAGCACCGAGCAGGAAGGGAGTGTGCACCGCGGGGGGGGGGGAGGAGCTCCCAGAGGCGCAGAGGGGGCTGTGGCCTGGTGATGGTCCTTCCACCTCCAGAATCTCTTCAGAAGAGGCCTTCGAGCCCTCTCAGTAAGGTGTCCTTGAAAGAATTTGCCAGAGTTGACCCTTGAGTTAGCTTGATGGTGGTTATGAATTCAGAGGCTGCCTGCTTTTTAAAAAATTCATTTTGATGGCAGAAAGTTCCCAACAGGAGGTACAGACTTCTATTCTGCATCTAGACAAAAGGCTTTCAGTGACACAGCCTCGCTGATAAAAACGATTTGACACTCATACTAACATAATTAGTTTATCGATAAGTATGAATGACTCTGGGTTTCATGGAGAGAGGAAATTTGTAAGACTTATTTAGGGCATCTGCCTCCAGAGCCCCACAGGCATTCTGAGGACAATAATTAGGACAAAGCGTGTAGTTGTCAGGTGAAAATGTTTGTTGCAGAATTAAATTATTCATTGTAAGCCAGCCAAGAAAATCAGAGCAACTTCTTGAACTTGACCTGTGGCTGGTGAAACTGAGGAACTGAATTTTAATGATGTTTACTTTACATTGAAACACCCACACGTGGCCTGTGGCCGCCAGGTTAGAGACCTAGTTCGGCGCCCATCTGTCCATTGAGTGGACGGCAGGCTTATCCTGCTGTCCAAATCCCCTCCTTCTCCCCGCGCCCCACTTCTCGTTTTGGTTAAATGTACCCAGTCCGGTTTGTGTGTGTGAGTTAGATGTGCTATGTCACAGAGGACAGTTCAGTTAAATACAAATAAACATTAAGTGGCAATCCATTGGCTTTACAATTCTATTTCATGTAAGGATTTCTGTTCTTCACAGTTTTGACCGGTTGTCATTTAAAATCACTTGAATCGTGAGGAAAGGATTTCGTGGGTCGTGGGGCCTGTTACAGCAAATCTGTTAAATCAGGGTCGGGCACGCCATGACCTGGTGCCCCCTTTTTGTTCGCTAGCTAAGGATGACTTACATTTTTTAATGGGAAAATTCGAAAGAATAATATTTCATGACATGTGAAATGAAATTCAAATTTCAGTGTCTATAAATACCGTTTTATTGGAACACAACTATAGTGATTTGTTCACTTATTTTCTGTGGCTGCTTTTTTCTTAGGAAGGTAGAGTTGGATGTTTGTGACAGAGACTGGCCCGTAAATCTGAATATTTTCTGGCTGGCTCTTTACTTACAGAAAAAGTTTGTTCACCTCTTTCTTAGGTTTCAAAAGGCTTTTATGGAGAAATCAGAAACGTGCTAGAACGTTGGACCCTTTGTATTTAAACAGGAAGTTTGATGGTAGATGTTAATGAACTGGATTGAAGCTCATTTGATTAGATTTTGAGTAATGCATCTATAGGCAAAGGGATTTGTGAATAAACGAATAAAATTCAAAGCACATGGCAGCACAGTTCCCAGACTGTGCTCTGAGGCACCCCAGGGCGCAGAGTGCTGTAGGAGATTTTTCATGTTTGAGGGGAAACAGCGACGCTGTGCACACTCCTGGTTCAGGGTGGTCCCCGTTTCATGACTGGACCACACCGCATTTCTTTTGATGATGTCACATCTTTGCGAAGCTGGGTTCGCAGTGGTCGGTCGCTCTGTTAGAGAGCCAGCCATCCCTTAAGCATCAGGGCAACAGGTAGCGAGCTGGCAGTGTCCAGTGTGGTTCCGAGGCCGGGCGGTGCCCAAGAGGCCCCCACATCCTCACAGATCGTTCTGGTTATTGAAGAATGAAACAAAGACTTCGATTTTAAGCGTACTCTTCTCTTCAGATGGTCACTGAGTTATTAGGACAAATGCTTGGACAAATGACCTAGATTTAATGAGGAGTATTTCTTTTGGCTTCGTGACACCCTGAAAAGGTGAGGGGTGCCGACATTTGGAAGCCTCTGCCATGGAGCACCACGTGACAGGGCTCAAGGACGAACACTCCGGATCAGCCAGTCCCAAGTCCTCAGTGATTACCTTCCAGACAACAAAGCGTGGAGCCCTCAGGCTGTCGTCGAGATGCCAATCTTGAGATCTTTCAGAAGTGTGACGCAGGTGCACAGATGCGGGCCTCGATTTTCTAGTCTAAATTAAAATGCAGAAGGGCAGTTTGTCAGACATACTAGACGATTCTTTCTTTATTTGAAAGTTCAGTAACACTGTCTCTTTTAAGTTGTGTTAACGAGTTTCCAGTGGTCTTCCAGCGTTCTAGAAGGCCTTGCTCAGTCAGGGTGTTGGCTGTACGTGGGTTCAGCAAGGGCAGGGAATAGTGTATGTTTGTCATCTACCAGGAACTGTAACCTGAAGCTGACCTCTGTTATGCATTAACATGTAAGATCTGAGTGGCAGTCTGGCTTTAGCCAAATGTAAACATGCGTTTGTAAAGTAGATCTAGATGATTATTTCTGTGCTTTGTGTTTTTCTCTCTTCTGCTTGTTCGGTCTTATAGCAGTGGTTAGATACTTAGAGGCCATGGTATTCTTTGCTGAATATTATGAAATACTGATATATAGTCGTTTCTCTCCTCTGAGGCAGGACACACGACTCTCCTATGTGCAGTGCAAAATCACAACCACAAGGTCACTGTCCTCTGGGGATACGGTGAGGGGTCGGGGCACTGGCCAATTTTATGGGTGATGTCCCAGTTCTTTGTTATTTGC
Organism: Eonycteris spelaea; assembly: GCA_003508835.1. Lineage (NCBI taxonomy): Eukaryota > Metazoa > Chordata > Mammalia > Chiroptera > Pteropodidae > Eonycteris > Eonycteris spelaea. The sequence goes on from PUFA01000279.1 coordinate 1,624,681, forward strand.
CTGCAGCTCCTGTGTACCCCCTCCTTTGTTCCTTTGCCCACTGATTTTTGGGGGGGTCAGGCGGTCATGTATCCGCGCATTTCTGTGACCCAGACAATCAGGAAGGTTTGTGGTGGACAAACCCGTTCAGTGGCGTTTTGTGTTGCCGCGGAAGGAGGAGACCGTTGTCGGCCGCCTGGGCCCGAGCGCGTCCCCCGGCAGGGTGCCGTCTCTCAGGTAGAGTCCAGTGTCTGTCGGGCACCACTCACCTGGATTACGGTAAGAGGTTCAGACACTATGCAACAATATCATAATATGGGAAAATCAGATTACTGACCTTTCTGTAGAATTAACACTCTGTGCATGTGAAGTCTTGTAACTTAGTGGGTCGTTTTTACCAGGATCTTTAGCATTGTGTCTTTGTGGTTTGCTGGTAGTCACCCGAAGGTCAGTTAAGGGCAGGCGGTAAAGGTGGGGTCCAGTGTGGGCTGAAGGGCACGTACACACACGGTCACTGGGTGTGGTGACCTTGCGTCGATGCGGGCCCAACACCAAATCGGGACAGATGCCCCGAGTCCCTGCACTGTGTCCTAAGAGGAAATATGTGGATTTTAGAAGAAATTCTGAAGTTTTTTTTCTGTGTTTTAACAAAAACAGTTCGTGTTTAGAATTCTCACAGAAAGGAGTGGGCAGCGAAGGAAGGGGGCTCTGCCGTCTCGCTGCCAGACCCCTCACTTTGTCACCAGTGTTTGCCCATTCCCGCCCTTCGGCGTGTGTATGGAAATGGCTCCTTCATCAACACTAAACACAGCGGGTTTATAAAACTGAGCGGTAGCTACGAGAGTGGGTGTGGGAGAGAGGGCTGGTGAAAAGAACGTGTTCCTGGTTAAAAAAAGGGGACTATCTGGAGTCGCAGGCGTTTCGGGGCGCGGGGTGTGAGCCGCACACGTGCCATCTGTTCCCGCAGCTCAGACCGTGCCTCCCGCCTCAGCGAGACGGTCCGAGGAGGGAAACCGTCCTCTTTCATGGGTCGCCTTGGCATCTGCCCCGATTCTCGTAGATGCCCTCTCCGCAGACCCGACAGCACGTCGGCTCAACGCCCGTCTTCTCCGGACCAGGCAGCGTGTTCTCAGGAGCGTGGCGCTTGAGGTTTTTCAATGAGTGCGCAGGGAAGTGGCTTGGGGCGTATGACGTTTCTACATGATTCTTCTGTAGTTTCACTAGAATCTTATACATTCTTGTTCAGTGTCGTCAGCGGGTATTCTAGTCTGTTCCGACGCGACGTCTGGGTTTAGCTGATGCCTGGAGGTGGCGGGACCCGACTCCGCGGGGCCCGGTGAAACCGCGAGCCGTTGCGCCGGCTTCGTGTGCGCGTAGCCTCGGTTTGAGAACAGCCGATCCGGGCTCAGTAAGTACGTGGATGAGCGGAGTGTGGCACAACCAACTGGGGTATAACTTTCTAAAGGGCTCCAATTTTCACAAATTCAAATTTTTTTAAGTAGCTTATTAAGATGAATACATTTGTTCCAAAATAGCATGTGCTTTGGAAGCTCGGTTTTTCCAGTGAACTGAGCAAAGAGCCTCTGAGGCGGAGCAGAGGCGCCGTCGAGCGCCCACAAGGGCCTAACCGCGACAAATGCAGCGCCAGGGCCCAGGCTCCCTGGTAGCTGTCACTTCAGTATCTGGAATTGGCTTAGACGTTTGTATGCTTTCGCGTTTCAGCGACAGGCCGTGGAGCTTGAAGCTATTCACGGAGCGACTCCCGTGTGCCAGCGAGGTCCGGGCAGCCGACGGCCTGTAAACAGGGCCGAAGGAAGGGTCTCTGACTTTGTCCTTGCTCCGCTCCCCCGCGGGCCGGCTCACTTCCTCCCAGCGGCGGTGTTCCCTTCTCCCGGGGTGACGTCTCTGCAGCTCCCGCTCTTGAAGACCCTGGCGGACGGACGCACGTCCTCTGCCCGCCCAGCCCCAGGTGGCACCCCATGGCCTTAAGCAGTTTTCTTGTCAGCACGGCTCACGTGACCCTGAGCGCCTACTCTCTGTCATCTTCTCTGTTGTCCTCTACGATGAAGGTTTTCACGTCTCCCCTTTTGTTAATTAGCCCCATTCCCGGGTCTTCCCCTTCGTGTGCTCCAGAGCCCCAGCAGAGCGCCTGCGCCCGATCAGCCCTCTCCGCGTATCTATGATTTCGGTAGTGAGTGAATTATAAACTTTGGACTCCGAGGGGCTTTGGTCAGTTTGCCACATTTTCTTGACGAGTTGTGTATTTGTTTCTTTGAGCCACTGGCAATTTCTGAGAGATACTTAAAGCATAGTTTGATTTTTCATTGATTATTTCCAGGGTAAAAGCAGATCTGTTCATAAAGGAGTTTGATGGTCGTACAGTGCCATAGAACATCGAGGTTGTGTGGAAAGCAGCCGACTTAGTTTGTTGGCTAAATTGGATCGAACATAGTTCAGTTTCAAGGCAGGCTCTTTAAATGGGAATATTTTTTAAATGGGTTTTCCTGGCAGAATGCAGTTTAAGCTCATTAATTCACGAGTTGAAATGTCTTCACTAAAATATAGTTTTCTTTTGCACAGTACAAGCTTTTAATGTCAAAACTACATTCAGAGGTTGGCTGAACACTGAAGGTGCCGTTGCCAGGCTCCCGCACTGCAGGCCCAGAAATCCCTTTTGAAAGGAAGAGGGGGGTGGGGGAAGGTGGGAGGAAGCTGCCTACCCAGAAGGCAGCTGCTCTCGGGGCAAACGGGCGAGGCCCCAGTCTGGTTTTAATTATTGAAACAATTGCTAGGTTGAACAAAAAGCAAATGATTACAGTGGTTATTTCTCTCACAAAAGTCATTTTTCCTTTTAAAATGAGGCATCAAAGAACATTGCTTCCTGTCTGAGAAAATCACTTCTGAAAGAGTGTACTTGTTTGGCCTTGATGTTTGAGTTCGAGAAACGTCAAGTGTGATTAGGAAACGACTTGATAATATTGCAGAGAGTTTGCGAAAAGGCGAGACACCGGGGAGTCGCTGCCGCTGTCCTGCTGCGGCGCTGTGAAGCTGGCCGCGGCCGAGGCCTGGGCTTCTCCCTCAGCCCCCTGCGGGGGCGGCGCCGAGCGGAGGTGAACACCGAAGGCCCGCAAACGTGGCACCGTGGCCCGAAGAGGGTTCGAGAAGTCGGGAGGCTTCACCTCAACCTCCAGATTGCCGGCTTCTCTCGGAAACCCACAAGCTGGGGCTCTCTGGGCCTGCCTCCCCCGGGAGCGACAGTGCTCGGAGCCAGGCGGGGCCCCGCCACGCCGCACACCTGGCCCGCCACCTTGGTCCTAGAGCGTCGGGCAAACCTAAAATTTGTATACATTTTCATGCATTAGATGTGACAGCGTCATAGTTAATCAGCTCTGTGCAGAAGCACTGTTAGTTTACATGTGTCCTTTTCCCCCCAAACTTAGCTTTTCATAATAGTTTTTTTCCCAACTTTTTATTTTGAAAAATTTTCTTTTTTAAAAATGCGAGAGTGAACACCTGTATACACTTCACCTAGATAAATTAACATGTTGCTTTATCTCTTTCTGTTATTATCTTAACACTTATTATCTTAACACTTTTGCCCTACATACTAGAACACGCATTGCCTAGGAACGCTCTCCTAGGGAGCTGGCGTCGCTCCCACCCCCGAGAACCTGAACGCCGGTAGAATGGCGTTGTTTCGTAGGTGACGCACGGTCACGTTTGCACAAGCAGTCATCATTTCTATTTTTATTTCCGTCCAAGAGCCAGCGCAGCATTGCATCTGATAGTCCTTTCTCTTCAGTTGCCTTTATTCGAGACAATTGTCTGCTGTTTTTGTTCATCTTTTTTTTTTTAGCGTCCAAGCTGGCTGTTTTGTAGTGTTCCATAATTCGCATTCGTGCGATCATTTCCTCACGATTAGCTCTGGTTCGCCGCTTTTGTTGTGAGAATTACATGGGTTGTGCTTCTTTCGCCTCACATCAGGTCGTCTGGTTGTCCTAAATTCAGTCATGTGTCCCTTTGTACCTGTCCCTTTGTTCCTCTAATCTGCAGGACGGTAACTGGAGACTGCGAGGTCTCTTCCAGCAACCACCCCTCAGTAGCATCCATTGGTGATCCCCGTGAGAATCAGTTATTGTAAGTTGGTGGTTGCAGGAAGGTGATTTTCTAATTCTCTTCCTTCTTGTGGTTATTAGCTGCCATTTTTCTGTAAAGTTTCCTTCCCTGCCCATTTTTCTTGAGTATCTATCACTATATGGTTTATAACACTTTACCATTTTTTTTTCTCTCTGGTGCTCAAATTATCCCAGAATTGGTGAGTAGGACCCCCTTCGGGCTGGTTCCTGTGTCCCTTTGACGAGTCCCCATTAGTCATTTGACACTTCCTCACTTTCTGTTAACAAATACTTCGGGCTCACTCTGACCTCTCTTTGCTCCAGACTTGTAATCAGCCATTTCTCCAGGAGGGCTCCTTTTTCGTAGGGAATGGTGTTTAGAAACCAACGTCTAGATGCCAAGATTGCTCATTGCTACTGAGGTGTCATTGCTGTAGGTCCTTGTTATGGATAGAGCCAGACCATGTCTTAATGATTTTAGTAAAATCAGAGTGCTCCTGTTTTGCAGGGGCTGATTTTGATAGGAACTATGTTAAACCTCTGTAGGCACGCGGGGAGAACTGGCGTCTCTATTACGTCCAGTCTTGAACATCAAACATCTTTTCAGTGAAAGCTCAAGACATGAAGGCGAAGATAGCTGTGTGTCTGTCATTAGGAGACGATTTCATTCCAGGGAGAACATCAGTGGCAAACTGTCAATTCCTCCTTTTAAATGTATCCATAGGCCTATGAGAGGAGGTTTCCTACGTGTCCTCTGATTCCGATGTTTGTGGACAGCGACACCGTGAACGAATTCAAGAGTGAAGACGGGGCGATCCACGTCATAGAGAGGCGCTGCAAACTGGACATAGACGCGCCTCGACTGCTGAAGAAGGTGCCCGCGGGACCCCTGAGGAGGCAGCCCCCCGCAACCGAAACGCACGCGCTTACGGCTTCTCTCTCGTTTGGGCATTATGAATACATCCTTTTTCTCTTTATTTCTTTTTTAAAGATTGCAGGAGTCGATTATGTTTATTTTGTCCAGAAAAACTCACTGAATTCTCGGGAGCGTACTCTGCACATCGAGGCCCACAACGAAACGTTCTCTAACCGGGTCATCATCAACGAGCACTGCTGCTACACCGTGAGTACCCCGCGACCCGCAGGGGACCGAGGGCGTGCGGAAGGTGGCTTCCGGAGTCGTTTGGCTGTCGCCTGAAACAGTGCGGTTCTTTGTCTTGGAGGGCCGTTCTTCATCAGATACTGTCACTCGTTTCCGGCGGAGCAGCAGGTAGCCGGTGCAGTTTGCGCAGAGTAGACAACACTGTGGTCACTGTTAAGGTAGCCAGGTGATGCCCAGCTTCGGGTTTTAATATTGCTTTCCCAGGCCGCTGCTTTTCTGGCCCCACCCCGGCACCTTAGAGTCACACACTGGGGGACCCGAGAGGCTGTGTACTGACTCTCTCCAGGTGCCTGCCCCGCTGTTTCAGGAACTTCTCTTGCCCGATTGTCAGAATAACCTCCCGGGTCTCCGCCTGAACCCTCACCCTCCTGCAGTCTGTAACGCCCCCTCCAGAGAGAGCCATTGACAGTCGCTCAGATCGGGCCTCGCTGTCGTCAGGCTCACAAGTCTGCGGGGTCTGGGCGCTTTGCTCAGGGAGTCACACCTCTGCTGTCCCATCGCCTTGCTGTCGCCGATCGGTGGGCAAGCCTCCCTGCCAGGGGCGCCCCGTCTGCCAGGACACTGTGCGCCCAGGCCTCCCCCTGCCCCTCCTTCAGTCTCGGGTCAGGCTCAGTCCTCAGTGCCCCGGCCCTGAGCATCCCGCGTGGTCCTGCGGCCCATCCTCCCACAGCGCTGTCAGCTGCACTCCATCTTTCCTGTTTCCCACGGCACCTGCCTAGCGGCGGTGGCGTTTCTTACCTGTGCTACTTCCGGCTCGTTGTCTGGCCCCCGCCGCTGGCCTGGAAGCTTTGTTACTGACGAGAGCACCTGTCCGTAAACCAGCCAGGAACGAAAACGAGGCTCTCCTTGCAACAGTCATGTTTAGGATTTTAGAAATGTTATTTTGGTCTTTTCATGATTTTGAACCTATCTATAATTTTTCCATCTGCTCTTTTCAAGACAGTAACATCATTAGTAAAATAAGTGTTTTTCTCTGGTTCCTGGGTTACTGAGGAGCGAACACGTTGGAGGTCCTCAGTTGTCAGTGTGGTTAAGGGGAATGCTTTGTCCTTTAACCCAGGTTCACCCTGAAAATGAAGATTGGACCTGTTTTGAACAGTCTGCAAGTTTAGACATCAAATCTTTCTTTGGTTTTGAAAGTACAGTGGAAAAAATTGCAATGAAACAATACACCAGCAACATTAAAAAAGTGAGTCAGTCAGTCTCGGGACTTTGGTGGGGGGCGGGCGCCTGGAGACGGCTGGAGCGCCGTCTTTCCGCGGGGCTGGCAGTGGTCCGTCGGGGTGTCAGCCATTTCTGGAAGAGGAGGTGCTCGCACGTCCCCCGGCCGCATGTCCCAGGGCGCGGGAGGATTAGATGGGGTCGCATGGTGCCAGTTCCAGTGCGGCACGGGCCGCGGCGTCCTGTGTGCAGAGCTGCTGGGGAAGGCGGAAGTGGGGTGGGACAGGAGCAGCAAGCTCAGGGCACCCAGGTGCCACCGCGGGCTGCACTGGAGGGAGGTCCTGCTCCAGACCCCTCCATGCGGACGGGGCAGGGGTCCCCAGGCCCCGGGTCGTTTGCTTCATCTCCATGGAGAACATCCCTTCTCGTTTTTATGCTGCTGCTCGTTACTGTGGAATTTTGGTTTTGAAATGTGTCAGTCTGGGATCGAGTGCTTTTTGAAGGCTGGTTTTATTTTTAGGGCTTTGGAAAGAATTTGGATTGAGACACAAAGCACATATTGAGTGCAAGTATGGTACATCGTGCTTTTAATTAGTCATAAAAAATTCCATCTTCTTAGATCTTACTTCCTAGACTTTTGGAGAACAGGAAGTAAAATTATGAAAAACAAACACAAAGGCATTTGTCGTTTCTTTTTCTTATTTATTCTATGTCAGTGGGTTTTTATTAGTGTTTTAAAACCTGTAAGGGATGGGTAATTCAAAATTTGAATCTATACTAACCTTAAAATTGGTTTTGTTTTAAAGGGAAAAGAAATAATCGAATACTACCTTCGCCAGTTAGAAGAAGAAGGCATAACGTTCGTGCCTCGCTGGACTCCGCCTTCCATCACGCCCTCCTCAGAGACCTCCGTGTCGTCCGGGAAGCAGGCGGCGGCCTTGGCCGCGGGGACCCCAGAGGCTGCGCTGAAGGAGGGCCGAGCAGCGAGGCCCTCGGCAACCCGAGCGGGGCCCCCGAGCCCGTGGCGACCACCCCGACGGTGGGTTCGCTCTGAGAGCAAGACGGGGTCATAAGGAAAGAGAACGTAGACCTCGGTGCCGTCCACTTCCCCTCACTGACATGACACGCTCCCTTTATTTTTTCTTAGAATGAAGAAACTTAGAATTTTTTTTTTAATGGGCAGAAAGTGTTCTATCAAGTTATGAGACCAGGAAGTGTTTTTTATTTGTTTTAGTTGATGGTATCTTTAGTGAATGTCAGGTAGCAACTAACCCTTTTAACAAATAATTATATCAGTTTTCATGTTTACCATGTGCCAGGCACTGTTGTAAGCTCTTTGTGACTATTTACTCATCTCCTGATGGTTGCTTTTAGTAGGAAATATTTATTATCCGCATTTTTACATGAGTTAACTGAAGCACAAAGAAACTCAGTAACTTGCACAGAGTCACACAGCCGTTGGCGGGCAGGGCTGGGGTCAGCCCAGCAGCTGGCTCCAGAGTCTGCATTAGCCACTGGGCTGTGCTGCCTTCGATGTGTGTTAAACACACGTGCACACACACAAACCACACAACTTTTGTGTTTCTCAGAGTGATGCCCATTGTAAAATAAGGAAACACAAGAAAATTCTACCAGTCAGGCGTCTTAAACTATGGGTATTTCGCTTTCCCTACGTTCTTCGCGGTGGCTAAGCTGTCATTTGTTACCTTTCAACACAGGTGGCAGATATCTTTATTGGTTTGGGAACATGTTCTGTTTTTTCACCTTGTGAATTTTTCTTTGCTCTTCTTAAATCTCACTCTTCCAGTTTGTTACCTTATCACGACAAAGAGTTCCTGTATTCTCAAACACAGCTCTGTTCAAAGTAGATTGGATCCATTTGTTTTTTCATAGTTTTAATATCATGTCAATCCTCTTTATATAACTTTGAATTAAAAGTCATTAAGTGTCTGTTACAGGCCTCATTCCATCGCGAACAGTACCGAGATCTCGCGTGCAGAGGTGACCTGGTCACCGGGGTATCATTGACCCAGCAAGCTCTCCTGTGGCTCGGTCCGCAGCTTGACGTTAAGGACCACCCTCGAGGTTCTCCAGGGCGGCCTGCTTCAGTCTGCTGTCCCTGCACTGTCGCTGAGGTCCAAGGCCCTGGGACCGTCCTTCATCTTCACTGAGCAGGACCTTGGAATACTTCAGGTTCCATTGTTCTTGGTCGTAAGTGGTTTCCTGTCACTTCTGTTGCAGACAAACTGGACGCAGACTACATTAAGCGGTACCTGGGTGACTTGACTCCGCTACAGGAGAGCTGCCTGATCCGGCTTCGCCAGTGGCTCCAGGAGACCCACAAGGGCAAGGTGAGACTCGGCACCCTGTCTGCGACCCCGTCATACTTCCTGAGTGCCCGATCGCCATAGCTGGGCCGCCCGTGCGCGCAGCACCTGAGCCCCTTATGGGGGTTGCGATGCCCCCCTGCAATCAGCTGTGTCGTCCTGGGTTTCGCAGGCTGGCCTCGCTTCAGAACGTGCCTGGGAGGTTCAAAAGGCTCACACGTCATTCAGAGACTGGAAATGTTTGAGCTTTGGTTTTGAGGTTTTCGGTGAGGTCTTAGCCTCATAAGGAATCAGATGTTTGTAATGAGGTTTGTGCTAATGGGAGGCTGGCGGCAAGCAGAAGCAGGTTAGTGCATCTGGCCAGTTGCTAGCGTTGCTCAGTGAAGGGGGCCAGGCATTCCATGCACCCAGCCTTCTCCCAGGCCTGTCAGCCTTGGCGCCTGGAGCCCACATGGCTGAGCCTTAGTGTCACTTCCTGAGAATGTAGACACGATGACAGTAGCGCCATTTGTTCTTCTCCGACCATGTGCTAGGCACTCTTTGAAGATCCACAGTAAATCTTCCCAGTAGGTCTGTGAGGTGGGTGTGACTTTTATCATCCGTTACACACATGAGGAAACTGAGGCACCCAGACATTAAGTACCTTGCCCGAGGTCTCAGGCTCAGTGAGCGGTGGGGCCAGGGTCAGGCCAGGCCATTCAGTTCCTGAACCGACGTTCTTAATCACTTCCGGATCGTGGTGGTCCTCTCTCCACGAAGATGATGCCATCGCAGTCCCAAGGGCTGTTTGCCCAGGGGTGGGCGGTTAGGAGGCTCCGGCTCCACTCAGGGCTCGTGGCCCGTGGCCCAGTGTGTGCTTAGTGTGGCGTGGCGGGAGACGGGGCGTGCAGTGACACTCAGGCACTTCTTGGCCTTGATTCTCAAAGGAGCTGGCATACTGATGCCAATAGTGGAACTAGAGACGGTTTCTGTGATGTTGGGGATGCCACTGCCACTACCAAAACCAGCATTTTTTTTCTAGTTTTTTACGTGTTGTACATATAGAGAGAGAAAAAACTGCACAGATCATAATTCATAGATCAGCTCAGTGAACTTTGAAGCATTTTATGTTTAAGAAATTGTTTGTGCCATCACTGTACTTGGCTGAAACTGAAATGGAATACTGTAAAGATTATTCAAACTAATGCTGGTTTTCTAAAGCATGAAGGAAGGCTGATTTTAAGTAGTGCAGTCACGCAGCCCACTCTTGTGAGAAGCGAGCGTTTTAGAGCCTCATTCCCTTGGTGACTTGTTTTTTCCCTTAGCAACGTTAACATCGCTTAGAAATGTCGCTTTCTCTCAATAGATCCCCAAAGATGAGCATATTCTTCGGTTCTTGCGTGCCCGGGACTTCAACATTGACAAAGCCAGAGAGACCATGTGCCAGTCTCTGACGTGGCGAAAGCAGCACCAGGTGGACTACATTCTTGATACCTGGACCCCTCCCCAGGTCCTCCAGGACTACTACGCGGGGGGCTGGCACCATCACGACAGAGGTGAGCGTGGGCTTGGCGTTCGGGGCGTGCTTAGCGACCCCCTTCCGCAGAGCTCAGTGGGCCCTTGAGTGCAGTGACCCTGCCCTCTCCCAACCTGAGCAAACTGGTGCCCGTTCTGGCACGCAGGAGCCACATCCCGACACCGCCCCCCACTCCGAAGGCCCCCCCCATGCAGTGCGGGGCGGGGCTGAACTGTGGGTCGCTTCCTCACGGTTCACGCGGCCCATGCGAGTTACTAAAGCTCCTTTCTGAGTTAAGCAGACTGTTCGTGACTTACTCTAAAAAGCAGAACTTGGAAGGCTGTTGTTTTCCAGGGCACGGTGCTAATGAAGGAACTGCTCAATGACTAAGCTCCTCCGTTATCACTAAAAACGCAGGCCAGTGTTCTTCCCCAGAGCAGCGCGGTGCTTCCGCTCTGTTTTGAGAGTAGGCAAACGCCAGCCAGGGACGGGACACACCTAAAACAAAGACTGCTCTGCAAGCGAGTCACTTGGACCCTTTGACATCCCGTGCCTCGCAGGGAGCCTGCATCGTCGCAGGCTCGCTCACTGCTTCCTGGCTCAGCGTGGGGGCGGACACAACGGACAGGCCACAGGGATCACTCTGGAACCTTCTTTTTCACCTGCAAACAGGTCCTTTCAAAACTTAGCAGCTCTGAAGAGTCCATTTTTCTGACTTAATCTTTTGTACTTCTCCAGATTAATTTTGACTATTAATTTTTACTAGAATTAGTATTTATTTTCTCTTTCCGATCCTCAAAAGATTAAAAAGTTTGGTAGTAAGATATGTAAAAACGTGCCTTAATAATATTGGGAAAGGCTTTATAAATCTTTTCAACAAGATTGGATACACACACACACACCCCGTTTGCTTTAAGTAGAACAAATCTAAACCCAGATTCTCCCAGGAGGTGAAGTTCACCAGGCGATAAATTCAAGAAATTTGGGCCCCACGTCAGGATGACAGCACTGACCCGCCGCGACCAACAGAGACAGGCCTTGGTGTCCTTTCAGGCGCGTGACCCGTCCTCGTCCTTCCTGCTGTGCCCCTGTGGCACTGAGTGTGGGAATGTAGGAACTGCTGATTTAGCGACACAGTCTGGCCACCGACATCTTCACCCCACTGTGTAGCTGACTTGTGGTGACAGGGGTTTACAGTGTGAGTTAGGTTCCTCTTGGTGTCCGGCCATTAGACCTCGAGGCTGTAAGGAAGTCGAGCCCGCGTGCTGGTTGATATGGATTTAAGATTTCTAGAAAGTCCTCAGTGATCTTGGTCCTTAGGGTGGGAATGGAGGAAATAGTGCAGTAGATAGTCAGAGGTCCTCCCGCTGTTGGAAGGCAGCCCCGCTCAGTCCCCTGGGCGTTTAAGTGAGGAGGCCGAGCCCAGCGACGGCCACAGCCAGTGCCCGCAGTTGGAGCGGACAGAGGCGGAGCTGGCTCCAGGACCCTGCCGAGCTGCTCTGGCAGTGGCCTTTGCTTTTTCCTTTTACAGGACTTTGGGGAAAGGGGTGTAGAGACTTAACACACACACACAGACACACAGACACACACACATAGACACAGACATACAGACACAGGCGCACACATACAGACACGCACACATAGACATGCACACCCAGCGCTGCTCCTGAGGGGGAGAGAGCTCGCAGTGGCCTAGGATGTGGGGAGCACGTCCCTCATTGCGGGCGTGGGGTGCTGACCTGGGCTTCACGGCAGGACGGGGGCCAGTAACACCTCTCCTCTCTCCTCTGTCCCTCCCGCAGATGGGCGGCCCCTCTACGTGCTCCGGCTGGGGCAGATGGACACCAAAGGCCTGGTGAGGGCCCTCGGGGAGGAGGCCCTGCTCAGATACGTAAGTGACGCGGCCGGATGCCGGCTCCGTGTGGGCCTCCCACTCTCCCTGCCAGCAGGATTGGGGTGTTAACAATGTCCTGTCACAGGAGACGTGTGTTGCTTTTGTGATTAGAGAGGAAAATCTAGTGATGCATTTTTAAAATTTCAAAAGTGGGTACAAAAGTTATAAAAATGTTTTTCACGGTGAAGCATCAACAGAAAATCAGTGTAGCCACTCAAGGTGACTACTTGGGAGCTGATTCTGGTCTTTCGTCCTTCATTCCTACACTGAATCGGTCCGTGCCCTCCCACCCTAACCCCGCCTTGAGCTGTCTCTCAACCAGACCTCTCCACCTCCTCGTCCAGGCTCCTAGCACTGACTGTCGGGATGGCTGTAAACGCCCCCTCCCTGTCCCCCGACTGTGTGGCAGTTACAGGGAGAAGAATGTGGCCCTTGAACAAACAACTGGAAAAGGCACATCTATGACCCAGTCCCCCTCAGCGTCCACCATGGGCATTTTGTCGTGTGTTCTGTTAGTCTCACCACAGGGCGTGTGTTCATATGTGCGTGCGTACATACCCGCACGACACACACGTGCACGTGAATGCGTGGTTGGGCCGCTTCCACAGGGGAGGCGTCTGTTGTCCAGCGGGGGGCGGGGTTCCCCTCAGCCGTACCTCCAGCCAGCTCTGACACCGCCCTTTCTCTTGGCTGGCACACGTGGCATCACAGGTGTCCCCCACTCCACAGACTGTTCCAGGGACTTGTTCTGAGGATGACGGCAGCGGGCCCCGCCCTCGCGCCCATCTGGTGCCCCCTCCTAACTGATTCTCCCTGGGGTCGCTGTCGCCTGGCCACGGAAGGCTCCTTCTCTTGAGAGACGTTCTTTGTCGGGGACGTGCTGTGCATGGGAGGGAGTCTAAGTAGACGACGTTTCGGGGCAACACGCTTACCGATGTCCCTCTCGCAGCGAGACGCAGTGGCGGCGGCTCAGACTCACCAGGGTTTTTACGCTCCTTCTGTGCACAGGTTCTCTCCATCAACGAGGAGGGGCTCAGGCGGTGCGAGGAGAGCACGAAGGTCTTCGGCAGGCCCATCAGGTAGGCGCGTGGCCTTCCGGCTTATTGCGAACACGAGCTCAGTGTTTCTAGCTGATTGTTAGACCCGGAGCTGGTTTGAGTGTTAGATTTCAGAGCCAAAGCTGAATAGTCGACCGTTCCCAGGGGTGTCCCGAAGGGCCGGAGTAGATCAGCACAGGCGCGGTCAGCTGCTGCTCTCGGGGTTGCGCACCCCTGACGCGTTGCTGACGCCTCAGTCTGAGTGGGCTGGCCTGTCCGGTTAGTCTGCATGACCTCTGTGAGCCCCGAGTTGCAGGTTTTGGTTCGTCTGGGTTTTGTTTTGTTTAGTGTAAGGAATATAAAAAAAGTTCTCTGTGTTCTTAAGTCGTGCTCGTAGTCGTGGCAAACGGACCACGCGTAGTGATTCAGAGGTTGACACGGAGAAGGGGCAGGTGGTTCGCTGGGATGTGAGTCCCGTGGGGCAGGCATTCTGAGGGGTTTGTTCACTGCTGTGTTCGCAGCTCCTGGTGCAGTGCTAGGCTCAGATACCTGGGGAGGCGGGCTTCCTGCGGTCCAGTCACACCGCCCGTTAAAGGGCCAGACACGTGCCCGTGCGGTCAGCCGTCGTGGCTCAGCCTGTTGCATGCCTCACTGGCTGGATCGCCGAGCGTGTCAGAGCGGGACTTTATTCACTCTCGGTTTGAGAGTCCAGGGTTGGTCCTGCCACACCGACCCCATGCGCTTTGTACATGTAGATGAAGTGTGGTTCGTGACACTGTCGTTTTAGAAAGTGGTACAGTTTTAGAAATGGATCTTAATGGCTATCTTATAATATCGAAAAGAAAAAGACAGTCATAGAGCCAGGCTGCTAGGCGTGCCATCTGTTGAGTGAACTTGTCTGCGCCACCTGCAGCTCGTGGACCTGCCTGGTGGACCTGGAGGGGCTGAACATGCGCCACCTGTGGAGGCCTGGCGTCAAGGCGCTGCTGCGCATCATCGAGGTGGTGGAGGCGAACTACCCCGAGACGCTGGGCCGCCTGCTGATCCTGCGCGCGCCCCGGGTCTTCCCTGTGCTCTGGACCCTGGTGCGTGTGTGTGTGTGCGTGTGCGTGCTGCTCCACGGCGCCGGGCAGCCCTGCGGAAGGCAGACAGGCATACCTCCGTGTGCGTGGGCCAGACAGACATGTGTGCCTCCGTGTGCGTGGGCCAGACAGACGTGTGTCTCCGTGTGCGTGGGCCAGACACACGTCTCCATGTATGTGAGCCAGACATGTGTGCCTCCGTGTACGTGTGTCAGACAGGCATGCCTCCGTGTGTGTGGGCCAGACAGACATGTGTGCCTCCGTGTGCGTGGGCCAGACAGACGTGTGTCTCCGTGTGCGTGGGCCAGACACACGTCTCCATGTATGTGAGCCAGACATGTGTGCCTCCGTGTATGTGTGTCAGACAGGCATGCCTCCGTGTGCGTGGACCAGACAGGCATGCCTCTGTGTACGTGTGCCTCTGGCTCTAAGTCTTAACTAGGTAGGGGAAAAAATTAACCTGAAAAGAGAAAATTTCTCAAAGTGTATGAGGAGAGAAAGAGTTCCTGGGTGTCCTAATGTCACGCACATGGACTTTACAGAAAAAGAGTTTGAAACTCAAATTCCCTTTCTCCACTCGTACTAGCACATGGTCATTTTAATTTCTGAAGATCAGACAGCCAAGCAACCGTGACCGAATGGCCCTTTTAAATTGCTCACAGGTCAGCCCGTTCATTGACGACAACACCAGAAGGAAGTTCCTGATCTACGCGGGGAATGACTACCAGGGCCCCGGGGGCCTGCTGGACTACATCGATAAAGAGGTCATCCCGGACTTCCTGGGCGGAGAGTGCATGGTACGGACTTCGAAGGCGGCCGCGCGCTGGCCGCTTACGGGGCGGGGAGGTGGGCGCTGGTTTGCACGGATGGTTTTCAGAACTTCCGTGGCTGGCGTCTCTGATCCACCACGCAGGACAATGTCCACAACGTGCACGTTTCTTCATCATCACCTACTCGTGAGAATGTGTTCCAGAATCTAATCTAATTGCAGCTTGCTTTTATTCACTCAGCTTTGTGTGAATCGGATTTTCAAACTGTGTTGGAAGAGCTGTGCGTTTTTTTAAAATGCTATTAAAAAATCATAACGATTCTCAAAAAGATTTTCCCCTTGACAGTAAATCAGGGTAACGTTTTAAAGAGGTTGAATTAGGAGAACTAGTTCTCTCTTATGTAACGTGGAGTTTTTAATATGCTGAGTTGTTAGATTATCAGGTGAAGCCTCCACTTCTACAGTCCGTGCTGCAATGAGTGAATCAGAGAGTTTTAGTTCCCTCGGGGCCTTACAGCTTCTGGGGCTCAACTGCCTGACGAAGCCTGGCGAGGTCTGGCGACTCCCCGGAGAGGCAGCTGAAACCCCTAGGGAGCCGTGCTGTCGTATGTCGGGCTCCTGTGAGAGAAAGGGTCCCTCCCACCGCCACAGTAAATGGAGTTACCCTTTTCAGATGCACACACTGGATTTGACTCATGCATTTGGCTAACGAATTGGGCTCGTAGGCAAGTCTTCCTGGGTGCTGAGAGGCATTTAAACAGCATTCGATTCGGCTCCGGGGTCATCGGGGCTGCTGTGAGGGATCACAGGTGAATCACAGTGCAACGCAGAGGAGCAAGTCATGTGCAGGACCCCAGCATTCCAAGTGCCTGTGACGTTGACTCTGAGGTCAGATTTGTGGAAACCCACACACGACTTCTGTGAGGGAAGGGAACAGCCACGTGGTTGCTCCTGCTGATGAGGACTAGGAGACCGACACTGGAGCAGGAGGCCTGACTCACGGGGGACGGTGCTGGCATTTGCCCTGACCACCGCGATGCACTCACGATGGGCGCGTCCTGGCGACTGGCCGAGGTCGCCACCTCTGGCCTCTCAGCTCCCGGCTGCTTTCCCGTGCTGCTGGTCTTGAATAGGCGGCCGTCTCTCGGCTGTCCTGCGGCCGGTGGGTCTAACCCCGGCAGTCCGATGTTTCTGACAGGACGTCGTTCCCGCGACGACGTGTTTCCAGTCACGCTGCACTGCCAGCCGAAGACTGGTGTCACCTCAGCGTGCTGCCGCCCGCAGCTGATGGTCTAGGTCGTGTTCGATGTTACGACCTGCAGCATTAAGTCATGTGTCAAGGTCAAATAGGAAATTATGAACTATACATGTTTTAATTCAGCTTAGCCTGTTTCAAGCAAATTCAAAAGAAACTCTCCTTAATTATTTTTTGGCTGGTGTTTGGCCTGATCGTTTGACTTGAGGTGGACCCAAAGCTTTCAGCGTTGATTATATATCTTAACCTTAATTACACATAGTAAAAATAGTGCCCGTAGTTGCTGAGAGTAAAATTCTTAACACGTTCTCCCTTTACAGCGCAATGTAAATATTTGTCATTCTTACGTTACCTCGTACATATTAGTGGGAATTCTGTGGGAAATCAGCTTCATTTATTTAAAGCAAGACACATGTACTTAAGTGGTTTTTAAAAACTGATTTGCTAAGTACAGCAGAGGATTTGATAATGTTGCCAGTGTTTTCCACTTTGTGAGCAGCGTCATGGAGTTGGCCGCGTTGGGGTGCGGAGCTGTGTGCCGATTGGTGTTCAAGGGGGTGTTCGTGCCCACCTCTCACCGCCGTGTTTGCCTTTCCAGTGTGAAGTGCCGGAGGGAGGGCTGGTCCCCAAATCGCTGTACAGGACCGCAGAGGAGCTGGAAAACGAAGACCTCAAGCTGTGGACGGAAACCATCTACCAGTCTGCCAGCGTCTTCAAAGGCGCCCCACACGAGGTGAGGGGAGGCGAGGGGCGGTGCCGGGGCATCTTCCCGAGATGGGTTCGCTGTAGGAGAGTCAGGCTCTGCCTGGCTTTTGTCCTCAGGGTTCCATTGGTACCCGATTGTAGGTAAAAGTCGCACTGACGAGCAGGCGTCTCGGGCTGGAAGTGGCAGTGCCTGGTCAGGCACCGGAAAGGGTTCGGATCTCCAGCGGTCACCGGGGTGCACGCACATCTCCCCTTATGGGGACGCTTTTAACTCTTCGTTTTAGTTTATTTAATGATTGCATAGGACTGATTTCATTTTTTGTTTTTACTTGACTGGCTTTTGGTTATTATTTTTTAAAGGCATTTTCTCATTTTTGTCATTCTAATGGAGTGAGGAAAAAATAGTGCGTCTCTGTTTTCCCTTTTTGCTGTCGCATTTTGGTGCGAAAACAAGTATTCCTGTTTTTTACGTACGCCATGTTCTGTGACATCGTGCGTGAGCTGCGGTGTGAGGACTCAACGCGTCGCCCTTCCTGGAGCTCCAGGATGAGGTTTGTGGCCAGAGCTGGCGGACGGGCGTTCAGAGAGGCGGCCCTTCTGCCTCCTGCCGCAGCCGCTGCCCAGCTCGGCCACCTGCTGTCCGTCCTTGCCGCCGGGCCTCCCAGTACCATCTGCCCGTCACTTGTGGGGCAGGGGGACACTGTTGCTCTGGCCCGAATAGGTCATGGGTTCTGTGGACGATCTTCAGTTTTCACGACTGTGTCTTGGGGGATCATTTGTGATTTTAACATGGAGGGGGCTCGAGGAGGCAGAGTTCTGTCTGTTGTTTCTTAGGTTACTGTCGCTCTCGTCCACGGTGAGAACTTAAAGGCACAATCTGTTTCTTGTGGGTCACAGATACCAGTAAACAGGTCACAGTTACAGAAAACGGGCAGCCAGGTTTTCCATATCAGAACAGTAAAAACTTCATTTGTGCATTGGGGTTGAGTAAAGTACAAATCAAGGACAGTGATACCTCGCAATGAAGCCTGAGTTAAATGCCCCCGTTGTGAATGCAGAAAATAAGGTGCCCGTCACCCGAGGGGGACTAAGGTCTAGGAGAGGTCTGCCCCTGGGTCGCTGCTTTGCTGAAGAAAGGGAGGGGCCACGGCGCTAGTGCCAGCGGGTCTTATAGGGCCCAGGCTTGCGAGAGTCCAATCTTTAAGGAGTTGCCGAAGTACAGGTGCCGGTTGAGCACCAGGCATAGCGTCAGTGGGGTTGATGGCGGGGCCGCGTGACAGAGCCGCGTTCACAGGTTCTGTGCCCCGGGCCCACCAGGCGGGCCTGTGCGGGGAGCAGGGCTTCTGCTGAGACGGTGGTGAATGTATAGCTTCCCCCGGCTGGTTCTGGCTCTCACCCTCCCACCGTGGCCTTCGAAACTATAACTGTGATCAGTCCCCGCTGGGCAGCTTCACGTGGGCGCCGTTTAAAGTGCAGATTTTAGATGGGCACTCAGCCCCTGGGCCCTGCCGCGTGGCTCCCCTCGCCCCACCCAGCCCACTGCCAGGGTCCCGTCTGAGCAGAGGCGCCTCGGTCCCTGTGCTCAGGCCCCTCCCCTCCTCCGTGTGGTCTTTGTCTGGCTCCACCTTGCTGTGCTCGCCAGCCCAGAACAAGCCACAGACCCACTTCCGCACCATCTCGACTCATTTCTGTTTCGCCTTGTTAAGACGTTTTTACAGCCAGGACCCTGCGTGCTGGCCGAAGGTCCTGTCACGGGGACCGCAGGTGTGGCTAGCGAAGTGCGCCGAGCTGGGCCCCGGACACAGAGTAGGGCCCGTTGGCTGCAGAATGGGGAGAGTAAGGCAGTCTGGGCGGTCGGGTTGTGAGTCTGGGGGAGGAGGCCTGCGGGTCGGGCTCCCCCCACAGCACACCGCTGGGCGGGACGGCGGGCGGGGGACGGCGCTGGGCGGGAAGGTGGCGCAGGGGTCAGTGCTGGGCGGGACGGCGGTGCGGCGCCCGCTCAGTGACCGTCTCCGTTTCCAGATCCTCATTCAGATTGTGGATGCCTCCTCCGTCATCACTTGGGACTTTGATGTGTGCAAAGGGGACATCGTCTTTAACATCTTTCACTCTAAGAGGTCGCCACAGCCACCCAAAAAGGACTCCCTGGGGCGCACAGCATCACCTCCCCGGGAGGGAACAACGTGCAGCTCATCGACAGAGTGTGGCAGCTGGGCCGGGACTACAGCATGGTGGAGTCGCCCCTGGTCTGCAGAGAAGGGGAGAGCGTGCAGGTACCGCCGCCCGCCCGTCTCCCCAGCGCGCCCGTGCTGTCAGCAGGGGGACGTCTGGCTGTGGGGAGCAGTGAGGGGTCCGGTTTTAGGGATGGTCAGAATGACTCAAGGGGCCAAGTGAGTCTTTGGAGAAAAAGCTCAAACCTGAGCAGAACCCATGACTGTCTGACGCCTGCGCTGTGTGCGTGTTCTGGAGAGGTGTTTCCTAAAAGCGACACGGCAGGGAAGAGGCGGCGTGCACACACGCTCTGGGACTCGTGAGGCCCTGCACCGTCCTTGGCCACGTTCCGTTTCTTCCCTTCCAAGGAGAATCGCCCTAAATAGAAGCGGGAGGAACAAGCACTTGGGGACTGTTAACTGCCGTTACTGCACATTCTCATTCCTTCGAAAATGCTTCATCAGTTCACTTGTAAAATTTGAGCCAGTTCTTTTGCGTGCTTGTGCTCAGAACGTAGTTCTTGTGTGCTTCTGACCTTCACACGTAATTTTACTGCCTTTACAGCTTTCCGAGATAAGCTGGTCAGTGTCTTGGTGGTCTTAGAAGCAGAGTAAAAAAGACCGTTCTATTCAGTTTTAAAAATAATAAATATTTTTAGTTGTATCACAGTCTTTAATTCCAGAATTAATGAGAAGGCCTTTCCTTTCCCCTGAATATGCGGGTAAGATCATGTGAAGCGTGTCAGAAAGCATCGTCTGGTCCAGGTGACCTCTCGTGACCCGCTCCAGGCCGAGCGGAGGTCCCCCACCTCGAGCTCGTCAGTCCTGGCCCGCCTTCCTGTGAGGCTGCGAGTCCCTGGGGCGGACAGACTCAGTGTCGCCCTCCATGGCCTTCCGAGCACCCAGCAGAGGCCTGGCCGCAGGGCTGGCCCTTGGGTGGAGGTGGCGTGGGACCAGCCCTGGTAATGAACCAAAGCAGCGTGTTCGTCCCTTGTCCAGGGGCCGGTGCTCACTGCCGCCTCTGCGTGGACGCGGGACAGCTCCCTGGGCACAGGCGCAGCCGTTGCAGAATGGGGACTGGGAGGGAGGCCTGCTCAGCCGGCTCTTCCTGGCTTGTTCCAGGGCTCGCATGTGACGAGGTGGCCCGGCTTCTACATCCTGCAGTGGAAGTTCCACAGCATGCCGGCGTGCGCGGCCACCCTGCCTCGAGTGGACGACATGCTGGCCTCCCTGCAGGTCCCCTCCCACAAGTGCAAAGTGATGTACTACACCGAGGTGATTGGGTCGAGGATTTCAGGTACGGCTCCCCTGGCGCGGCCGAGCCACCACCTGACCGCTGACTGGGTCGGGGAAGCGCAAGCCTGGGGGCTTGGGCACAGGTCGGGGTGGCCTTTGAGCTATTTATCATTGCCAGTTCATGATGTCATCTGCACGTACGGGCGGCAGGGAACCATGTCCCCAGGGGCCCCTGCCCGCTCTTTTGCTGGGCGGTGGGGACGCTGCGGGGGTTGCAGAGAGGACAGGACTGACCAAGGGGGGGGCATGGGAAGCGGGCAGCGCGAGGAAGCGGGCCGAGTGTGTGGGGCGGGGCGGGTCGCGGGGCGGGGCCGCGGGGCGGGGCGGCAAGGCCCCGCCCTCAGGCCCCGCCCTCCCCCTGTGCGTTTGCAGAGGTTCTATGACCAGCCTGGAGTCCAGCCACAGCGGGTTCTCCCAGCTGAGCGCCGCCACCACCTCCTCCAGCCAGTCCCACTCCAGCTCCATGATTTCCAGGTAGTGCTGCGAGGCCCGTGCCAGTGCGCGTGGGGACAGCGTGGGGACAGCCGTGCTCGGACAGCCCACCGCGCTCCGCCCACCCGGCAGCCACACTGCGCAGACTCCTCACTCTCTAGGTAGCAAGTAGCTCTCGAGATGGTAGGCGTGGTCGCTGATCTCGAAACCGTCTCCGCAGGTAGTTTTAGCTCTCACTCCACAGCCATAGGTTTTGTACACGGCGTGCACAGAATCAAGTCAGAGCACAAGGGCTCTCTCGAAAGGAAGTAGTTTCTATACCAATTACGAATCTGACTTTGTCTCAAATGTTGATGCAAAAAAAGTCTTTGAACAACCTCCACTAGTGGATGAATTCCTCCACCGTCCTTCAGAAGTGACCTGCGTGGAGCAGAAGCTGCCAGCTGTCCCTAAGGTGCAGCCCTCGCCTTCTCCTTGCTGGCAGTCGGCCTGGTCCGTGGGTTAAGTGACAGCCGCTAGATACCTTTTCCTCCAAGCAGACACGGCTTAAGTTGGAAGGACTCAGGCAGCTGCTGGAAGCACCCAGCCCGGCTCCTGGGAGCCAGGTGAATCCACGGTTCTCGAGTGGGTGCTGACGGGCCCGGGGGTCCCTGGGGACTTCCCTCAGCACCATGAAGACGTCGCCATCATTAAACACAGTTTTCTCTTTCCTCCTTCCCAATCTTTTCAGTACTTCCTATGCATGAGCTTGGGCAGAGGGCTTTCCTCCTCTCTTCCTTCTGGTGTGTTGCTCACATTACTTCTGAACTCGTCTAGGTTTATGTCCTCTGCCCCCCTGTAGCTTAGTGGTGTCAGAGCCTAGATGACCCTCTAGTCACTGGAAGGGTGTTCTGCAGACAGCGAGTCACGTTTGCTATTCTGAAACGGTCCAGTCGGTGTTCACTTTAGCTAACCGCAGTCTCCCCGTGCCCTGCAAGAGCCTTGCTTCTTTGCAAAAGGAAGTGGACTCGTGGGTGTGTGTGCCTTTGGTGCTGGAGGGGCCCGGGCAAGTGGGACCTGAGTTTAGGTGACAGGATTCTTCATAGAAGCAAATCAGAATATGTGATCGGTTTGCCGTTTATATTCTCTATTTGATCCTGGTTGCAAAGCCTGGCCTGTCTTACACTGGCCCTCATTTTCTCGGCTTTTTATGGGAAAAGTGGGTTATTTGTGAATCTGTCTGGATATTGCATCAGATTAGTCTCCACGATAAAGGCGTGTGTGGTGGTGTGTGTGGCAGGGACCGTGCTTTTAAAGATAAGAGCCGAAGCCCCTGCGGCTGTCATCGGTACATGTGACAAGCACGTGAACCCTGGTCACGTTGTTGCCAGTCTGCAGTGCAAGCATTAGGCGGGTGTCCGTGAGGCTGGAGAGCCGTGGAGCACGTGTGTGCGCCCCAGAGGGGAGGTGTTGGAGGGAAGAAACGGAGCCGCCCTCCTGCCCCGTCAGTGATGCAGGGCTGCCCCCGCGCTGACAGCCTTCCCGGAACGCGGCTCTGCGTTTCCTTTGGGAAGATACGCTCATCGCGGCACCTGAGGCTTGTCTGTCTCCAGAGAGCGCGGTCGGGTTAGGCGGTGCGTCTGCTGCTGCCAGTCGGTGCTTCCCGTCCACGCTATGAGGACCTGAAGACGGTCCCTCCCTTCTCTCTCCCCCTCTCTTTCTCTATGTCTCAGATGGCGATTTTGCTGACAGCTGCCAAGAAAGCGCTCCACGCCACAGGCCACAGCAGCCCAGGGATGTTTGTAGAACTATTTGAATTGCAGCCATTCCCCCCTCCCCAGTCCGAAGACCTGTTTCTTTTAAGTTGATTCAGAAGTGGCACTGTTCTGTCCCCAGAGCTGGATGCGTCTTTAGCGTTCAGAGCGCACGGCCGCTGCAGGGCCACGCGCGGGGCGTGCGTCCTCAGGGCCTGCGGGGGCCTCGCCTGTCTTCAGCACTAACGATTCTTTTCCTTCCGTTTGTGTGTAACTCACTTTCCTCCCTAAATGCATTATTTACACATCGAATTCTGTAAATGTTTTGTAAACATATTACCTCACTCTTGGTAATACAATACTGATAGTCTTTAAAAGATTTTTTTATTGTTATCAATAATAAATGTGAACCGTTTTAAAAAAAATGTCCCTTTCTTGCTGCAGAGTCTCCTGAAGAGCTGGCGTGCAGGGCGACGGGGGCCGCAGGGGGGGGCTCCGAGCGCGTGCTGGCGCCAGAGGGTCGAGAGCCGTGTCACCCGTGTGGCGCTGCTGGCCGGGAGGTGGACGGTCCTGCAGGAGGGTCGCGGGGGGGGGGGCGGCCGGAGCAGGGGCGGAGCCCGGTGCTCGGTGCTCGTGGTTGCCTTCCTCCAGGAGACGTGCTGTAGTTTCCCTTAACTCCTCAAGATGGAAGCACGGCACGATGACCCGAGGCAGGGCTTCTGCAGTAACCAAACGGTTCCTCTAAGGTCCGGTGGCCCCAAAGCAAACACAGTGGCCAGGGATAGACCTTCAGAGCCCTGGGCCACCTTGCCCCCAGCTCCCGGCCAGTCGGGTCTGCAGGGGCGGCGTGGGCCCCGAGGGCAGAGCAGCGCACCGCCCGCCTGCCAGGTGCAGTCCCGGTGCCTCCTGCATCGGGAGCTGCGAGGTCACTCGCTTTCCCTGTCACCGTCTGCCCTTGGGACCCAACCTGGGCGCCTGGCTGGGACGCGGTGTGGGGAGCCAGCGATGCCCGACTGTGCATGCTCATTCCCACCTCAGCAGCGCCGAAATGACCTACGGGTGCCACGGCCGCCCTGTCCCGAAGGAAAGGGAGGCCTTTGCACGAGCTCCCGTCAGGCCCTCGTGCCTGTCAGCGCGCCGGGCCTTTGGGTCAGCATCAGATGGCGCGGAGGCAGCAGGGGGAACCAAAGGGTTGTCTCGCCGTGTGCCGCACCCCTGTCGACTGTCCCGGAGCGGCGGTGCAGTGCAACGGCCTGCACGATGACTGCAGGACAACCTGTTCACGGTGGGCCACCCAGCCCCCGAGGTGTGCCTCTCCTTAAGTCATGCTGTTTCACACAAGACCACTACGGAGTGTCGACAGAGCCCCACCCTTGGGTGCCTTTCCGTTCTCGAGTCAGGCCGGGAGCACAGCAGTGGATCAGTTCTGTTGAAAACCTGGGGCTTGGGAAAGGGGGGGATTCTGGGAAGTTGCTATGTAGTGGCATCCTCACACAGAAACAAATAAGCAGATTGCCAAACCTCAAACCTGGGGACCGCTGCACTGCGTGGAGAAATGGTTAAATGGGGAACCCTGCTACATACATTCTACTGCAGTAATGGACTCCACGTACGGCAAAACTGGGTGACAGCCTGGCTCCATGAACCCCGGAGAGAGGCACAAACCGCAGAAGTCACAGGACCCACAGCTTGGTGGCGGGTCCGAGAGCGGGGCCCTGGCCGAGCCGGGAGGCGTCCAGTGGGGAGCACAGCGGCCAGAGCGCGCGCAGCAGGCGCACCAGGCCGGGCCATGCTCCTTCAGCAGCTGGCGAAGGCCAAGGGCTGCTGTTGAGGTCACTCCCCAAAGTGACCTGCCAGGGTGCCCTGCTCCCGAAGGACCCCACGCTGAGGAAAACCCAGAGAGGGGTTAAAAGCGGCACAGGAAGAAGGAAGACCCAGGCTGAAGCAGGCGAGGGCAGTGGCCAGGAAAGGTCCGGAAGCAAATGGACTTGTGTTTTAAACACTTGACAAGCATCAGAAGAGAAAGTCG
Organism: Eonycteris spelaea; assembly: GCA_003508835.1. NCBI lineage: Eukaryota > Metazoa > Chordata > Mammalia > Chiroptera > Pteropodidae > Eonycteris > Eonycteris spelaea. The sequence goes on from PUFA01000279.1 coordinate 1,649,362, forward strand.
AAGCCCATACAAAGCTGAGAACGAGGAGCAGGACAAACACCCTGCACGGTGAAAGCAAGCCAGAAAGGTGTGCCCGCAAAACCCCGAAAGCAAGCCTTTTGTGAACTAAAACGTTAAGAAAGTAGAGGAAAAAACACCAGAAATGAGATGACAACTCAAAGAATTAGAAGTGAATGAAAAAAAAAATCACTTTAGAAATTCAGATTGAAGCAGAAGGAACACAAAGTAAAAAATATAAGTGTTTTAAGAGACATGAAAAGTACTAAAGAAAATTGCACAAATCAGAAAAATGAGGATAAGCAAAGATCAAACAACGGTAATATTGAAAGGGCAAGTACCTGAGGATGACCAACACCAAGAAATATTTTAGTGAAAATGCTGGGTTTTAAAGAGAAAGATCCTTGAGGCATCTAGGGGGCACATCAGGCTTTTCAGAGGCTGAGCCTTATGCAGGGAGAAAACGGAATTATTCAGGTTTTCCAGGAAAGAAAGCGTGAGTCCGGAATTTGTGTCCAGCAAACTGACTCTCCAGCGCAGTGGGCGCACGTGGGGGCGTCAGTGAGCAAGGGGTCAGGGAACAAGGCTGCAGCAGCCCTTCCCGGGGAGTCTCAGAGGACCTGCTGCAGGAGCGCCTGGCCGAGCGCCGGGGCGCCGAGCTCCGCCTGCCACGCCTCCCGAGAGCGAGGCCCGCCCCCTGGGAGGTGGTGCCCCTTTCCCGCCCGCTCGGAGGTCCCCGGGCCGCGCAGGCGCCACCTCGTGGCCGCCGTGGGGAGGCGCATCGCCCCTTCCGCTCTGCCTGGCCGTGGAGTCGGCCCGGCGCGGGGAAGCTCTCCAGCCCTGTCTGCGGGAGCCTTGCCTGAAGATGTAAATACTTTTACACCCTTTTCTTGAAAATCTCCGATGATGACAGTATTGTGTTTCTGAAGGCCTTGTAAGTCTCAACAGAGACCCTGTGCTGTTAGTCAACCCCCACAACATACCCTTCCCTTCTAATCGTCATTAACTAGAGTCCCTTTGTTTAAAGGGACTCAGGAGTGCCTGGTTGGTATCCTAGGAGAATACTTCCTCACGGTGAGATTTTAAACGGAAGAGAAGGGAGCAGAGTAGAAGTAGGTGTCCCCTCCCGCCGCCCTGCCTCCCCCTGCTTCCCCCACCCCAGCACCCCATCCTGCTTCCTGAGGCAGCTATGTTCCGGTGATCCTTCGAGACCTTTCCTCGTCGTCATGCAGAAGCGCGTGCATGTATGGTCACGTCCCTTTCTCTGAGCGCGCTGACCCGCACCCCGCCTCACCCCCTGCCACGCGTCCCTTGGCCTTCCTGGGTGGCAGACTTGCCCCTGGCTCCCCGCTCTTCGTTCATCCACTGGTGTCAGCGTTTATTGGTGCTCAGTGTGGCCTCGTGGCTCTGGGAGAGGGGCCGGCCTTGCCCTCGGGGACTGTGCGTCCCGCTCGGGAGGCCTGGCAGTGACAGGCAACGGCCACGTGCGGCCCGGCCGTTTGTCTCTGACTTTTTTTTTTCCTTTTAGGCAGAAAATTGTAATCTTTATGAGGTCACATTTATTCTCTTTTCCTTAATAGCCTCTGGGTTTTACATCTTAGAAACGCTTTTCCCACACCAAATTCTGCATTTTTTTTTTCTGGTGCTTTCATGGTTTTATGTTTTTACATTGAAATCTGATGCATCTGATGTTGATTTTGTGTAGAGAGTGAGGGAGTGACTTTTGATGAATCCTAAATGGTTCTCTGTGCTCAGGACAAAGCTCATTCCCAGCTCCTTGAAAACCCCCGTGAGAAATCCTTCAGGGACGGGTGCCGGGTCGGGGGTAGGAAGAGCGTCAAGGGACGGGTGGACAGTAGCACGTCCCCCGGGAGGGCCAGGGCCAGCTGCCTGTGCACAATTAGGCAGGCGTAAGTGTTGAAATGAGGGAAGAAATCACAGTGCCGATGCCGAGGAAGTCAGGTGTTCGCCTCGGACACCTGTCACTGCCCGCCGCAGTGAGACCAGGCGTGTCTGTGGGCCTGCAGGTGGCACGCAGCCCCCAGGCCCAGCGGTCGGCACGCCCGTGTCCACGTTTCGTCGGCCGAAACATGCGGCCCGGTAACCAGCGGCCACCTCAAGAGAACAGGGATGTGTTCGCTTGTCTCTAAACACTTCTAAACACTCCGACGCGCCTCCCAAGCGGTTTGGCCTGGAGAATCACGAGTGAAAACTGAGAGAAACTGCGAGCGAGAAACGGAGGGGCAGCGCTCGGCCGCTCTGCGGGGGACGAGTTTCGGGCCGTGAGCCGGCGGCCGGCTCCTGCGTGCGGTCTCATTCCCAGGCCTGGTATGAAAGAGGCCCGTCCGCTCCTATTCAAAGAAAATAAAGAATATTGGTTTGTCTGTCTCTGGAGACGCGTCGTGAACATCTGTCGGGTTCAAGAGGCCCGCAGCGTCAGCCCGCTGGGGGCTCCTGCCTGTCTCGGAGGCACCTGGGCGGCCAGGCTGCCAAGGAAACGAAGGAAGGAAGGTGGGTGGAGGAGGGGGCGGCAGGCCGGGGTGGTCACGGACTCTGAGGAGCCCCTCGTGCGATGTTTGGACCCCGGGGTCGCCGCGTCGTGGGCTCCAGGCCCAGCCGTCAGCTCCTCCCTTGTTCTCTCCTGTTCCCAGAGCAGACACGCGTCTGAGGGAATCCCAGTGACATGTCACCGGATTCCCTGGGAGGCCTCAAGGACAGCGGCGGGCCGGGCAGCGAGCCGCCTCCACCTCCACAGGTCAAGCCCGGCCCAGTGACAGCCTTGCTCTCGCCCCGTCATCCTGACGACCTCGTCACCTTGGGATGGATTTGTCTCCTCCAGGGTCCCTCGGCCTCGTCGCCATTGGCACTCCCTGCCGGGGGCCTCCCGTGCGCTGCAGGACCCTCGGCACCGCCGGCCTCTGCCCGCTGGACACCAGCAGTGTCCTCCCGTCGTGACGACCAGCGCTGTCTTCGGATGGTGCCCACTGTCCCCTGGTGGGCAACACCGACCCCGGTCGAGAAACACTGTTCTCTGATCCAACACTGAGAACTGGGAGGAAGAAACAGGCCCGGAGAAGTTAGGCCGTGTGCCCGCAGTGACCCGGCAGGCCCGGGTGGCGAGCTGGGGCACGGCCTCCAGCGCAGGGCGCCCTGAGCCGTGCCCTGTCCACGCAGACGCAGCAGCAGACGTGACGGGCATGACCTTCACGACTTCGTCTAAGGTCCAGAGAAGTCCCTGAGGTGACATGTGCTCGGGCAGGGCGGAAGTTGAGCCCCTCGCCTACGCAAAGAGCCAAAGCGTTAGACTTCCAGGCCCCGGGATGGGCTCTCCCCACCCGGTCCTCACGACGGCACAGCCTTCTGCACAGGGAGCCTGGACAGGGACCGGGAGCCTGGACGTTCAAACCAACCGTGAAGGGCTCACCTGCAGATAATGCCGGCGAGGGTACCAGCCCCTCCGCTCAGCCTCCCAGGGCGTGCTCATCATCGGCACTGACCTGGACCTCCAGGCGCATGGCCTGGCGTTCTCGAGGACCAAGCGTGCAGCACTCCGCCCACTGAACCCTGCCCAGTGCCCCGGGGCGCGGTCAGAACGTGCTGGGAGGGCCGTTGCAGGAAGAATGCTCTCGTAAGGCCAGGTTCCCTGGGGTGACTTCCCGACTTTCTGACTAATAAAGGAAATTAGACGTGGTGTGGAATTTTCCTAAAGCACAAACATTTATTCGGAGGTGGGAGAAGCGTGTGTGTGTGTGTGAGAGAGAGATTTTGAGGGGCTCAGACATACCCTAAAGACAATTCGTCTACACTAGAACAGGGTACGTGAATTAATCATTTGATTGTGTAATCTCAGAGTTAGCAACTCTGCCACCTGACATGCAAATCAGAGGGAAATTGCCTGCAAATGAGAAGGACTTAGGTTCTATTTTCAGCCTGTTCTGCCTCCCCGGCGGCATCTGACAGAGCCAGCTGAGGTTTCTCATCTCCGTCCCAGAGCGTCCCCGAGCCCAGAGCGTCCCCGAGCCCGCTGCTGTCCCGCCCCCCGCTGCAGCTGCACCAGAAGCCAGGCTGGGTGTCTGCAGACCAGGATGCGGGCAGCCCCGGTGTGGCCAGGGGTCTGCCGGGAGCCGGGGCAGGGCGTGGGGCTCGTCCTCAGCTCTGGCCTTGACTAGCTGCATGACCTGGGGAAGCTAATCAGACCTCTTCAAATCTCAAGAGGGTCATTCTCTGGGTGGTGACCCGGCTGGCGTGCACGGTGTGTGAGCATCGAGCCTGGCACGATGTAGCGAGTGTTCTATAAATACCACCCGCTGTGACCAGACGGATAACGCCGGTGAGTCGGCTGACTCGAGGCTCTTCCTCTCTCCAAGGTGATCTCGACTGCAGAGCCACACCACCCCCCAGCCCGCAGCCCAGCTGGGTGTCGTCACAGGCTGCCCCGCCTCACGCCAGCCTTCACAGCCGGTGGAGGCTGTTTGTCCAGGGGAAGGACAGGGAGGTGGGGGACGAGGCGCTCAGCCTGGCTGTGTACCCCAGAGAGTCGGCCGGTCCTGGACAGGCCGCAGGGAGGGAAACGTGGCCTCAGCCCGTGCACGCGGCCACACGGCCCCTCGCGGCCCAGCGGGCGGAGGGTGGCTCTCCCAGGCCGGGGGTTCAGGCCACCTTGAGCCTCCCCTGAAATGCGAGAGACAGGCGAGTGAACCCAGCAGCAGTGTGAGGTCTGCACCCCAGCATCTGTCTCTACGGCCGAATTACGCTGGGTCATAGAGAATCAGCGGGGCTGGCGCCCGGCCCACTCCCTTCCCGAGACGCCACCCATGGTTTGGGGTGTCACGGTGCACGCTGTGGGCGTTTCCGAGGGGCTGACACCGGCCACACTCACTCCCCTGCACACCTGCGGCTTTGCGGGAGCCCCGTGGCCGCCCCGCCCCGCGGGGAGCCGGGCCGCCAGCAGGCCTGCCCACGGCACGCTGGCCCTCGATTCACGGCCAGCACGCACGAGCTGACAGTGGACGAGGCCCTCTGTGCGCCCACCCAGTGACCTTTCCGAGAGGCGACAGTTTATCAGGACTTCTCGCGAGGCTCCCCCACCTCTGGCCCTTTGGGAACTAAGTGGGCGGGTAAACACCTGCAGGGCAGAGGCTCAGGGACCCCCACGGAGCACAGCCCCCCCGCGTCCCCAAAGTCCCGCCAGCCTCGAAGACAGCTTCCTTCCGGAAAGGGAGCAGAGTCTGCCATGGGACTGGAGGTGGGTCAAGGGGTGATTGGAGTCCCCCAGCAGGGCACAGGACTGGTCTGCAGGGTCATGTGACTCGAGGGACACCTTGAACTTGGCCGGAAGGAGCCTCTGCAGGGGGACGACTTGGCCCCGCAGCAGGTGCAGCGAGGGAGGAGGCGGCAGAGGTCTCGGGGGGAGGGGCCCTGGGCCAAGGTCAGGGGCCCCCCGCCGTTCCGGAATCCTCTGAGCAGCTCCCAGGACCGGGTCCCGCTCTGTGCCACCCACTCCCCTGAGCAGTGGGTGGGTGACTCCCGGAGGAGGAAGTGGCTGCTGAGGGCCTTGAAGGGCTTTGTCCTCGAGAGCACACGGTCCCCCGGGCACCCACGTGGAACTTCGAGCCCGTCCCTCTGTCACGTAGAGCTGTAAGTGGCTCTCCGGACATTCTGTGTCCTCTCAAGCCACGTCCTCCACGTGACCTCAGTTTTTATTACAAGTTAGAAGAAACTCGATCCTGAACAGTTTCAAACCCATGGAAAAGTACAGGGAGCAGCATCTGGAAGCCTGTTTACCCGTCGTCCACCTTTAACAGTTGCCGACGTTTGCCACACCGGCTTCATCCGGTGTGTCCTCAATTATTTTAAACTAAATTACCATCCTCATGACATTTCCGCCCTCGGGATTTGAGTCTGCATGTCCGCAAAAAAGGCAGCTTTTCCTACTGGGTGCAAAACCACAGCTAACAACGCGAGCAGCGGTCTCCGTTCAGATGCTCCTGGTCACCCACACGTGTCGTGCAGCCGGCCTGTTCACGCCGGGACCCGAGGACGGTGTCTTACGCCGCGGCATAAGTCCCTCTGGAACAAGAGCCACCTCCCCTTTCGTTTTATGACAGTGATTGGGAGAGCCTGGGCCCGATGGCGTCGGGATGTACCCGCCTGTCTCCCTTGCTGTCTGCAGCCCTGTCAGGAGACATGGCCTATGACCTAGACGTTCGATCTGAACTAGCTGGAGGGCCTTGGAGGAAGGAATTTCTCAGAAGCTTCGGCCCCGCGCCACGGCCCTGCGCGAGGTAGACGATGCCATTTGGCGCTGTCTGGTCTCGTGGACGAACTCGGTTTGTGAGCAGCTCACACGCCCCGCCCCGCCCGTCGGCTAGGCCTCCTCGCGCCCCCTCCCCGCCATCTTTCCAGAGCCGGTCAGGCCGGGCCCTTGCCCCTGGGCCTCTGCACCTGCCATCTCCACACCTGTGGTGCTCTCCCCCAGGTCCGGGCATGGGGACCCCTTCCCTGACCGCCTGGCCTAAACGGCCCCACCCACCCGGCTCCCGTCCCCTGAGAGCAGGGGCCTCGCCTGCGGTGTCAGTGCTGTGGCTCCAGCGTCCGGGAGAGCACCTGGCCGGGGGTAGCGGCCCAGTGCAGGGACAGGTGCGGACGGCCGCCAAGACGAGGAGGTGCGGGGCAGGGAGCTGGACTTCAGGCCCTCTGGGAGTCTTGGGGCTGCCCACCGTGTGGTCAAGCGCATCGCTTTGGCCCGGCGGGGCCAGAGTCCCCGCCCCGCCTCCTGGTCACTGGCCGTGGGGCTCGTCTGACCTGCGGAGACCTCGGCGCAGAGGGCGGGTTCTCTGAAGTGCGGCCCTTGCCGGTGGAACGCTCATCGGCCCTGGGGGCTGGTGCGGAGGGCCAGGACTGCCCGCCACTGTCCTCCCTGTGAGGCCACCAAGGCTCTTCTCGCCTCCGGAGGCCACGGTCCCAGGATAACTAGAAAGAGCACCTGGGAACGGAGCTGGATTTGCAGCTCCTGCAGTGGGCGGGGTGCAGGTCGGCCTCTGTCCCGGGAAGAGGAGAGGCGCCCACAAAGGGGAGGCAGCACCCCCTGACGGGCTATGCAGGCAACAGCGAGAGGGTGAGCGGTGAGAGCCCGCAGTCGCTGGCTGCCCCTGCCAGGACGGTGACGTCCCCTCCCGCCCACCTGGGCCCGGCATCCCCAGCCCGGTGCCTCCGCTGTCAGGCAAGTCCAACCCAAGTGCAAGGCCTCCCCACCCCGCTGCAGGACGGATCTGGGCGTGGGGAGCGGCGGTCAGGAGGGGCCTGGGAGGTGACTCGGGCCGGGACATTAGCATGGCCGGTCTGCTGGCTGTGGGACGCAGAAGCAGTGTGTTCGGGTCAAGCCCGCAGACAGACGCGCTTGTGGGGGGCCAGAGCTGAGTCCTGGTGCTCCCTGTCCCCTTGCGGCTGCGCTGGCTGGCACGAGACGGTGTCTCTAAAAGGGCAGACGCGGAGCCCCCAGGAGTCACGGCTTCTCTGTGCCATGCGAGCTGTTTATGGCCGGCGAGGGCGGACCCTGGTCCAAGGAGCCAGCCTGGCCCCTGGGTCCTGGGCTGGCACTGGGCTTTGGGTGGTGTGTGTGTGCGTGTGTGTGTGTGTGAGAGAGAGCGGGAGAACACGTGGGTGTGTGCCAGCAGGTGGCTCTAGAACACTGGCCATGGTGACCCAGGACAACGGCTCTCCACCTGGCCCCCGTGACGCCCCCGCCTCCGCGGGGTACCGCTTGTCAGTGTTCTCTCTCCTCCGGAGTGGGGAGCAGATGATCACGTTCCTGCTTTTCAGATGGGGACCGGCCTGCCCAGCCCAGCCCAGCCCAGCCGTCCGACGGGCAGCAGCGCCACCTGCTGGGAACGCGGCTCTCGCACCCGGGGTTCCGAGGCCGTTCCAGAAGGAAGAACAGACGGCCGAGGCCCGGAGGCTGGGTGACAGGGGAAGGGTCCGGCACCCAGTGCTGGGCTTCAGGACAGTCAGGGGACACTGCCCAGGCCTCAGTGGTGAGCTGGCCTCCTTCCTCCCTCCAGGGACGGGTCTCCACTGAGAACGCCTTCCATGCTACCCCATGGACGGGGACTGAGGGCATGAGTGACGACCCGTGCCACACCCTCGCACGCCATGCTGCTCCCTAACGATGGGGAAACTGAGGCCCCGAGAAGCCACGGCCAGGGGGCAGAGGGCCTGGGAGTCACACGCAGGCCGGCTGCCTCCAGAGTCACCTGTGGCTCTCTCTGCCCAATCGTTCTTTCCCTCTGCCTCATCTGACAAACTACTCAGATGTCAGCTCCTCCAGGAAGCCCTCCCTGACCCCTCCACGTCGGGGTGGATGCTGTGCTATGTGCTCGCCCAGCAGCCTGTGTTCCCCACCCTGGTTCTCGCCAGGTCGTACTAACCCTGTCTGTCCACCTGTCCGCAGTCTGTGAGCTCCTGAAGGCATCTCTTGGGGCTGTCGTGGTCACCTGCCCTCTGTAATGATCCAAACCTTCAATTGCACGATTTTAAATTCATTACAAGGGGGCAGAGAGCTGTGGAGGAGGAGCACGGCCGGGCCACACACCGGGGTCCGCAGGGGACGTCTCCCGCTGGGTTTGGCTGGCAGCACCCCTTGGGGTGCCCCCCCAAGGAGGTTGCTCCAAGCGGCATGGAGGCAGGACCCACGTCCCCGCTGTGCCCACAGGTGGGTGCCAGGACCCCTTCCCACCAGGCCAGGGGCAGCTTACGGGTGTCCCTCCGCAGGGGGCTGACCCGTCACCCAAGACGTCCTCCGCCCACCTCCTGCTAGGCCGTGGGACCGCTGCACCACTGACCTGTGCCACTGACCGCTGCCCTCCCCGGCGGTCACCACTCAGGCCCCCGGGGTCTGGCACCCCAGGGTCGGCTGGCCCCCCAAGCTCCCATGCCGCTTTCAGGCCTGACCCCCCCACACACACACCCCGCACCGCCTCGTTCTCCACCGCCACCCCCCAGGGCTTCGGGCACTGGCTCACCGTGTTCCTTCCACCCGAATCCTGCCGCCCGGATCCACATCCCGCCGCTCCCTCAGCTGCATGCAACCACTTTGCAGTCCTCATTAATGCCCCAGGTCAGTTCCCCGTCAAACAGGGAGCTTCCAGGGTGGCCTGTGAGCTCAGGGTCTCCCCAGCAGAGGAAACAGTGAACAGTGAGAGGTCACCCTGCGGGAGGGAGAACGTGTTTGCGAACCCCGGTTCCCTTAGGCTCAGGCCCAAACCCCTAACTGGTCTCAGTGACCCCTCAGGGCCTGGCCCCGGCCCCAGCGTCTCCCTGCCCTTGCCGAGGGGCCTGTGCCCCAGCGGGCCGGCTCGCCTCCCCTCAGCACCTTGCGTGTCCAGCTCCCAGTGCCCAGAGTGCCCCCTCCCCCTCATCCACCAGGACTCAGGGGCACCTCCTCCGAGAAGCCTTCCCTGGCTCCCCCAGCCTGGGCGTGAGGCTGTCCTGACACCCTCGGTGGAAGCCGCTGACCACACTGCGTGTGAGGTCTTTCCTTCCTGGCTCCTCTCCCCTTTCGAGTTGCAAGCCCCTGGTCACCATTGTCCCCAAGCACAGACTCGCCTTCCTGGGTGCTTGATTTGAACTTCCTTTGCCCTCTAGCGCCCGGTGCCCTGACCTTCGCTCTCAGCTCTCAGCTCTCCGTGATTTTAATTTCCTTCGAGACTTCCTCTCCACTTAGGCCCGGCTTTATCTAGGAGGCTGCTGCCCGATGGCCATGTGTGGAGAGCCCTTCCTGGTGTCTCCGTGTCCTGGGTCACTCGTCTGGTACTGTGAGGCCAGGGAACGCATTCTGCAGGATTTCAGCGTTTAGCAGTGCCTCAGACATGGCTGATCCTGGCGCTGCTCCCTGGACGCTGGAAAAAAAACGCGGAGACCTCTGCTCGTGTCCCTCGGTCAGACCCCGGGGCTGGGCGCTGGCAGGCCTGAGGGTGGGTGCTGAAGTCCCAGCTAGGACTGTGGGTTTGTCCTTTCCACTTCCTGCTTCCTGGGCCGCGAGGCTCCGTCGTTCCTTGGTGCGGGGGCCACGTGGCTTTGGGACCACTGCTCCCTGGTAGATGAACACCTTTTAAGGATGTAATGTCCCTCTTTGTCTCAGGTAATTGCCTTGACTCAGAAGCCTACTTTATCTGATAGGAATATCGCCACCCTGTTTTTTTGGTTTGTTTGTTTTTGTTTGTTTTTGTTTTTTAAATAGGTTTGCAAGGCATCTGTTTCCCCATTCTGTTTACTTTCTACCCGCTGGGGGGTCGGAATTGGAAGCGAGACCTGTGAGCGGCTGGCGGTGGGGCCGCGGCTCCGTCCGCGCTGCCGACCTCTGACCTCTGAGCTGGTCCGCTCACTTATCATTCGTTCCGTGGTTCTGCCTTTGCTCGTCTGCTTTCCTCGCCTTTCCTGGCCACGTCTGAGGACGCCATCTCGATGTGCCTGCGGTGCCGCTGAGAGCTTTGTAGTTCTCTGCGCAGCTAGAACACACGGGGACCAGTGCTCCACCACCTCCCGCGAGTGTGGACAGCTCACTCCCTGAGCAACCCCATCGGAGGACGCCGTGAGAGTCACGGGTGGTTTAGAAGGCTGGTGAGGAAGACGGGACGGGCGACCACGACTTTCGGCTTTTCCCACCACGTTCCAGTCCTTCCCGGCGTTCCAAGGTTCCCTCTGTTACCACTTCCTTTCCGCTTTAAGAACTTCCTCTGGCTGCGCTTGCAGGATGCGTCAGCTGCCAAACCTCCTCAGCTTTCCTTCCTCAGAGGGTGCCTTTCTTCCCCTTCGTTCCCGGAGTGGACTCCCCCGGATTTAAATTCTTTCTCTTCAGCACTTTGTGACTACCTGATTTCCAGAGCCTTCCCCGGGCCCTTGGGTCTGCTCGGGGAGCCTGGTGCTGCTGGGGCTGTCTTGGGGACAGGACCCTGGCTCAGGGGGACACAGCGCTCTGTCCCTGGCGGGCGGGTCTCATGCTGCGATTTCCCTTGGCTGCCGGGGGTGTCGCTGGGTGTTGGGGAGACTCTCCAGCTCAGTGTGGGGGCGCAACGAGGCCCCTGGGCTGCCCTCTGTCACTGGGGGTGAGTGGGGAGGTGCCTGGCTGCGTCACCTTCTTCTGTCCTGGGGTTGGGGCGGGGACTCATTCGATGTCTCCGATTCTGATTGTTCTCTGCTCAGTCTTGGGGGCCCAGCCGTTTGGCTTCCCCCTCCTCTCTTCAGAATCCTCTCTCAGCTGCCTCGGGCGTGAGCTGACAGCCTCCCCGGACAGGGAGGTGGGGGGAGGTGACAAAGAGCCTCGTCCTCCAGACTGGAGTCTCATTACTTGACTGAGCGAGTCAGTGTGTGAAGGGAAGTGATGGACAGAGCACTGTCCCCCGTGAAGGCCGAGTCACCGCCTCAGGCCAGAGCCGCGAGAGCGACTCCAGGCGGCCGGCTTCTCTCGGCCTGCAGACGGGGTGTTCGGTAGCTCCTCCACACGGCGACGGGCACCTGCTGGAGCTGATCCCAGGAGCCCAGGCCGCATGGCCCTCTGGGCAGCCGACGGCTTCCCCGCTGAGGACAGGAGGGAGGCCGGGGCCGGGCAGCAACCCCATCAGAGGCACTGGGAAACAGACCCCACAGAGGGCCACCCGACCTGAGATGGTCGCCGTGCACTCGGCGGGGGGTCGTGGGGTGGATACGCCAGCCTCTTGGGGCGGGAAACGAGAAGGGGGGAACAGGAGCCCCAGGCACTGATGCCACTGACCCTGCTGAGCCCGGTGACCTCTTGAGACTGAATCTCCTTCCTGCCGCCCAGGCCGAGCCTGGAGGCTTCATGGCAAGCGGGGTGGGGGCTGCACAAACCTGGAGACGCTCTGTGGGCCTGACGCCTGACAAGACTCAGCCTTGTCACGGGCTTTCGACCCCGAGAACGTGGCCACCGCCTTTCAGAACCGGTCAGCCTCCCGGCTTCCCGGAGGCTCGGCCACTGAGTCAGTGTGTAACTACTTCTTCAGGGGGCAGAAGGGGAGGCTGGGGAGACAGGTGACTTTTGGGGGCTGAGAGCAGGAAGAAAGGGAGATCCCAGAGGCCAGTTTCTGTTCTATTCCGTTTCCTTCCATAAACATAGAACATGCTTTTCTGCGCCCAGCTCTGCGCTGGGGAAAGACGGGGGGTGGGGAGTGGGGGGACACACAGGCCCCTCAGACCAGGCCCCCCGCTTTGTGCCGAGACTTCCATCCTCGATCCACACCTCAGCCCTGAGGCAAGCTCCGTGGGCCTAGGACTTGCTGCAAGGGCTCAGACGCCACCGTCCATGGACAGGGCCGGTCTCTCCGTTGGCATGTGGCAGGGTGAGGGAGCTGCTCCCCGGTCACCTAGGTGCCGCTGAGGCTCAGAGGGACCTCATGGGCAGCTGTCCGGCCCCCAGCCCTCCCCCAGGCCTGTCCCGTGCCCCTCCCCATCCTTCCTGACTGGGCTTGTCCGTGTCCCCCCTACCTGTCCCCCCACCTCCCTTTCTCAGGGGCCCCTGTCTGTGGCTTTTGGAAGACGCAGCTTGGGTCACCATGGCAGAGGTCCAGCCCCACCCCCAGACCTCCGGCCTTGCTGCCAGCTCCCTACTGTCCTCCTTCCCCCACACGTACTTAGGCCCCGAGTGGGCCGCCTCCACCGACGGGCGCCCACCGTCCGTGGAAGCCTGTAATTTCCGAGGGCTGAGTCACTGCCGGTGGCTGGAGCGGGTCAACGTGCCATCTGGCACGGCACTGAAGGGAGCGACCGGCCCTGACCCTGCAGTTAGGTGCCCGGAGACCTATTTCCAGGAGGACTCGGCCTGCGAATAAGTCTTCAGGTTCAGCGTCAAGGCAGAGAATGACCACTCCTTCATTCCCTCACCCCCTGCCTCCCCCACCCCCCCAGAGTAGCCTCCCTACAGCCAGGTTCCCGTGGGTCTTTCCCAGAGCTAACGACTCTCCTAATGCCTGTGCATTTATAATTTTATACTTTTTTTAAAAAACAGATTTCAACATCCATAAGCAATACCTAGAATTGTGTGTTCACCTTGCTGTGCATATCATTTGTATTACTGATGTCTTTGGACTTATCTCTGCATTTAATTTTATGTTTTCTATTTACCTTGCCTCTTTGTCTCCCCTTTCCACCTTCCGTCGGGCTGATAAGGGTTTCAGCACCCTCTTTTTCTTTCTCGGTTGATTTGGAAGCTGTAGGATGCATCCTTTTGGTAAAATTTCAATAGAGACATCAATTATCGATTTATACGACAAAGTGGAAAGTTATTCCGCATTTCTGGCCTGCTTTGCAAGCCCTAACTTTCCATCAATCATGGTCGTTCCCATTCCTTGTCATTGTTTTCAGAATTTCAGTTCCATTCTTCGTAATATGTGGAATCAGTTATTATTTCTATAATCAATATTAACTAAATTAACCACCATATTTTTGTGTTCACCCTTCATCCTCACAGTGTTCTCCTTCCTCCTGGACTGACTTTTCTTCTCCCTAAAGTTTACACTTTGGTCAGTCTTTCTGGGATCTTGCTGGAGGGGGACTTTTTCTGAGACTTTGCATGTCTGTCTGAAAATGCCTATACATTGTGCTCATTCTTGAATGATAGTTGAGCTGGCTATAGAAGTCTAGGATGACAGTTGTGTTTCTGTAGCCCTGGAAAATATTGCTCTAGACTACTTTTGAGCTCTGATAGCTTTTCAGATTTTCCCTTTATCCTCAGATATACGACAGTTTCATTAGGAAGTATCTAAGTGGGAATGCCGTTTGTGTATCCTGCAACGCCTTTTGTGTTTGAAGATCACACCTCTTTTTTAGTTTTCGAAAGATCGTAGCTGTCACAGAACATTGTCTTCGCACCGTTCCTCTCATGCTCTTCTTCCGAAGCACCTGCACACATTCCGGAGCTTCTTGATCCACCCGCCACGCTTCTGACCTACAACTTTTTATTTTTATCTGTTTCGTTGGTCGATTTCTGGGCCACCTTCTCCATCATATCTGCCATCTGACGGATTCTGTCTTCAGTGTGGCCAACCAGGTGAGTTTTCAGTTTCAGTCACACCTGTCCCGTCCACGATTGCGAACTGATTCTTTTTCACGACCACCGGTTTTCATTTCATTCGAGCCAGTGTTGCTTTCATAATTTTTAAAGTTTTTCGGTGATCCTAAACATTTTTCTTTGAAATTCATTTTTGGATGAATTTCATTTCCTCCGTTATTTCCATTTCATCTGGAGCGATTTCATATCTCCATGACTGATCTCCTCGATTGTCTTCACGAGCATTAGCTTTGCCCGTGTTTGGGGGGCGGGGTCAGCTTTGTAGGCCCATCTTAGGCGATGTCTCTTACTCTTCCATCTCTCCTCTTCCCCTTTCTCTCCCACCTTTTTTTCAAGCTGCCTCCAGTCGGCCTCCCAGTGGTCCCACTCCAGAGAAACAGTCGTTTGTTGTCGGCTTAGAGCCCCCATCTCCTGGGGGGACATTGGGGAGCCTTTCACTGAGGCCCTGGGGGTCAAGGTGTGGAAGCTGTGGCTACTTCCTCCCGCCCTGCCAGGTGTACAGCTGGGAGCCCTGGCCAGGTGTACGGCTGGAAGCCCTGGCCAGGTGTACGGCTGGGAGCCCTGGCCAGGTGTACGGCTGGAAGCCCTGGCCAGTGTATGGCTGGGAGCCCTGGCCCAGCCCCTGTGCAGAGCATGACTCCAGGCCCTGCCTTGTTTTCGTGTCTGTTACATGGAGATGGCTATCTTATTGTTATTTTGTTGTTGTTGTTGTTACGATTATGTCTTTTAAGTTTCTCTTTTTTATAGTTTATCTGTCGTTGCTATATGGGATGACTTGAAAAATGAACTTGAAGTGCTATTTTTTGTAAGCTTTAAATATTTCCTTTTATTGTGAGTCCTTTAAAAACAGAAAACCAGTGCACATTTTCAGTTTCCTGGAATGTAGTGGGTTTGAAGGTTAATTTTTAAAAATAAAACCTCATCAAACTGACCCAAATGTGAGCTCCGCCAAATGTTTGTCCGCGCAGTGGTGGCCTCTGCCAGCCCCACGCAGGCAGCAAGGGATAAATTACCGTCCCATTTAAAAGCTGGAGGCAGTCACGTTTCCTGGCGAGATAAATGGTGTTCATTTTTCTCTACTGGAATTGAACTTAGTAGTCCGTTAATTTTTGATAAACTCTTTTATTGACCTATGGCATTGGCACAGAGCAGAGTGCTAGTTACAAGTGTGCAAGGGGAGGGCTGACCCCACGTGGACACACCCGTGAGGCAGCCTCCACAGGGCCACCCTGGGGCCTGGGGGCATCATTATCTCCCTTCCAAGGGTAAGAAAACAAAAGATCAGACAGGTTAAGTGCTTTCTCCCAGGTTCCCAGGGGGGAGAAACGCAAAGGAGCCACCGCCAGGCTTCCTGGTCCCCTGTTTCGGGGAAGGGCCCTGAAAAGGTGGGACGTGCCAGCCGGGAGCAGAGATATGAGCGGCTGAGCCAGAAACCCTGAGCTGAGATGGGATCCGGCAGGGAGGGGGAGCAGCGGGGCTGTGGGGACAGTCCTCTTCCTCCCCCAGGCTGTGGGATGGCGTAGTCCAGTTTGGTCGGTTTGTTTAATTGAGATTTTAAGATGGAGTGCGTATGTTTCAGTCTGCCAAAAACATGTATTTTAAAAGACACACACTACTTGCCATGACTCTCGCTTTATTTTCTAAGGACATTTTCTCATGTAGGCCCTTTCCACACGTATGAAGGGGCAATGCGAGAATACAGACCAGTCCTTTGATTTAAAAAAAGTTTCCTTTGCGTCGTGCTCACTTGTCTCATTGTGCCTCTGACCGGAGAGGACTTGTCACGGCCTGGCCTCAGTTCGCAGCCTGGTGTCGGTCACTCTGAGTGGGCAGTGGCCAGAGCGCCCTTCCAGGATGACCATTCTGGGGCTGAGGCCACAGGGCTTCCAGATACAGCAGGTAAAAATACGGGATACCCAGTCAAATTCTAATTTCAGACAAACGAGAAATTTGTTTTAGTATAAGTATGTCCCGAATACTACATGGGACAAACTTATACTACTCAAATTATTGTTGTGTATCTGAAGTGCAAATCTAACCGGGCATCCTGTGTTTCTCTGGCTGCTTGGCACAGGGTCACTTCTAGAACAAAGGAGGACTGAAGGGAGAGTGCTGAGCAGAGCCAGGGGGTGCCAGGGGCGGAGCCAGCCTTGCCCTCCAGTCTCCCCTGTCCTGCTCTGTGACCCTCAGCCACCTGCAGCCCCAGCCCCCGGGGCTGCCAGGGTTTCCCAACACCCCCTTTCATTTTTTTAATGAAAGCACGTTAAGATTCATTTATTCTTGAGAACCATAATGCAGTTGCTCCTGTGCTAAGTGGAGACACCTGGCTTCTCTCTCTGCCTGGTGCGTCCTGCGTGGGGCTCGTGTTCCACAGGATGCTTTTCACCCGTCGTCTAATCTGTATGGATCACCTCTGCTCACCGCACCGTGCGACGCCCCAGCCCTCACTCCCCAGCCAGGAGGCGACGCAGGAGCCCGAGTGGAAAAAAGACCCGTATTACCCCCCCAGGGCAGGCATTGCTGTCCCCATGGAGCAGATGGGGAAAGTGAGGCACGAATGTTTAGGATCGTGCGGGAGAACATCCGGGCTGACCTGCAGCCCTGGAATTCCAGCCCACGAGCATTTTTAAAAGCCCTGCCCCGGGAGGGTCTGACTCAGAGGCCTGGGCAGGGCCTGGTTGGGTCTGGGCAAGGCCTGGTTGGGGTCTGGGCGGGGCCTGGTTGGGTCTGGGCGGGGCCTGGTGGGTCTGGGCGGGGCCTGGGCAAGCTCCCTGGGGGATTCCAGCGGCCAGAGCCAACTCCAGAAGAGCGTGCTCCTGGTGAGGAGGAGGGACTGCGCAGGTGCCAGGTTCCAAAGAAGGTCCCGGGGAAGGGACGGCCGGAGCAAAGGCCTGGGTGGGAATGAACTCTCTCACCGGCTGAGAAGAAAATACGATTAGAGATGGCAGATCGCCCCGTCTTTCCTGCTGATGATTCTCGGAAGTCCCGGCTTCCCCTTGAGCCAGAGGCACTGGTGAAATGGCAGCGCGAGGCCAGCCCCTCCTTCCTCGTGCCGTGGAGTGACAGCAGAGGGGCAGGAGGAGCCGGCGAGGCCTTGTCCGCAGGCGCAGGCGGAGGGGTGAGCGCCACAGACCGTCTAGTCCCGGCTGGTGCGTGTCCCCGGCGTGTGGCCTTCCCATCCCGTGGCTCTGAGGGCCCGTGCGTTGCCACATGCCTCGCCCCGGGAGAGTGCTGGAGTCACATAGGTTGGCTTTGAAAACGAGCTGCCCCAACCGCCCAACTCTAGAAAAAAAGAACTTGCTTTGGGTCCTAAAAACAAGTTAAATTGTAAAAAATGTCAAGATAAAACACAGACTAAAATATACCAACATTGACCTCAAAACAGGTGTCCATGGTTAAAAATGTCCATTGCTGTTCCTGTCCATATGTGTCCACGTAGCACATAGATCTCTTGTTTTCAGATTATGAAAGCGACATATATTTATTATGGAAAACACAGGGAAGAAACCAAGTCACGCATGATCGCATAGCGGACAGGCAGCTTTTCGTATGTTGCTTCGCTATATTTTTATGTTTTCCCTTTATTATATGTTTCATGTTTCTGTTTTCTACACAATTAGGGTCTTTAGTACATAAAGCTCTTGCAGCCTTCTTTTAAGAAAAATAATTTATTGAGGCGAAATTCACATTGGAAAGTGAGCAATTCCATGGCATTTAGTGCATTCACAGCGTTGTGCAGCCAATAAGAGAAGTGCTGTTCACCTGTCGCCCCGTCATTGAACGCGCGCTGGTTTTCAATTTCCTGGTGTCCTTCGGCTGCTGGGAGCACCCTGTGCGCGCCTCAGCGGGAGCTGCCTCTGTCTGCTTCCTTATGGCAGGCCCGGGAATTGGGTCTTGCCCAATCGGTCCCCTGCGCAGGTCTGGCCCCACCTCCATCAGCTGACTTCGGGTTGTATTTCCAGCGAGACCTCCCACACCAAGCGGCCGTGCCACGCCCCCCTTCAGAGCCTCCTCTGCAGACAGACAGGGCTGAAACCCAGGCTGTCCTCTGTCCTCCCTCTGCCAACGCTGCCACCTAACAGCCTGTTGTCCCCGCCAGGAGCCTGAGCCATCCTGACACCTCCCTCCCTGCCCCACCTCCCATGCAGCCCATCCCGAGGTCCAGGTGACTTCACCTCCAGATGCCTCTCAGATACTCCGCAATTCCCCTCTGGTGGCCTCCCTGAGCTGGGTTGCTTCTAAGATGGTCCGGTGATCTTGCCTCCTGCGACTCAGGGGCTGCCACCTTCATGGTCAGGTTAAAGATGGCGGCTTTCGTCTTGCCGGCCGCCTGTCTTCCCTGACGGCTTTGATGGACACGCTGCTGGGGTGAGCGGCGGGGGGGCGGGGGGGAGTCCCACGTGGCAAGGGAATCAGCTCTAGCGGCTAAAAACTGAAGCCTTTGGGCTGAGAGCCTCTGAGGAGCTGAGTTCTGCCAGCGACCGAATGGGCTGGGGTGCACACTCTTCCCCAGTCGAGTCTCCTGGGGAGTCACCTGCAGGCTGGGAAATGCTCAGAGCCGAGAACCCAGCTAAGCCAAGGCCAGATCCCTGACCACAGGAACTGCAACAAGATGAAAGATGAACGTGTGTGGATTTAACCACGGTTGGTAGTAATTTGTTATGCAGCAGTAGATAATGAATACACTGCCCACAATATCGAGGTCTCAGGGTGATTGATTGGACTCTTAGTGGCTCGAGACTCCAAGTTCAAAGGTTGCAATCAAACAACAAGCCCGCCCAGATCCAAAGGGAGGGGACAGAAGGAGGAAGCCAAGGTCACATTGTGGAAAAGCAGGAGGGAAGGAAGAGAGACTTGTGGCCATTTTTGGAGGATCTGTTCAGACACAGCCCGCCCGTGGGCCACAACCCACACCCCTCCGCATGCAAAGTAAGCTCACCGGCCCCCCAGACCCCACGGCTTGGGGCTCAGACTCAAGGTGCAGAATCCAGTCACCGAGACCAAGTCCGGTACCGATGACACCCCTGGGGAGGGGTCTTCCAGTCCTGCCAGGGTTCTCCGCGCCCTTTGACTCTGTCCTGAGTCACACTTCCTTTTTCATAAGACTGAGTTTGCAACTGAATGGCCTTCTCAGCCCACTTCCTTCCTCAAAAAGGTCAGGGTCCAAAAAAGCCTCTTTAAGTTCTGTCCTGTCTTCATCCCATTTAGTCCAAGAACCTAATTCTGTAGAAAACTTGGGGGCTGTATGTGCAAATTTAAAATCCACTCCATGAAACTTTTTTATTTTATAGACTTTTTTTTTTTTTAGCAGTTTTAGGTGTAAAAAAAACGGAGTGGCGAGTAGAGAGAGTTCCCATATGTAAACCTCCCACCCCAGTCCTTCCTCTTATTATCACGTGGGCCATTTTTCACAAGCGATGATTAATATACGATTAGAACGAACGCCTATAGCTTCCATTAGGGTCCACTCGTAGTGCCGTAGGCTCTGGGGCTTTTGACAGATCTGTAAGGTCATGCGTCCTTCAGTACAGTATCATACCGAGTAGTTTCACTGCCTAAAAGCCCCAGTGCCCCCTTGTTCACCCTTCCCCCTCCCCACGCTCCTGGTAGCCATGCTTACTGTGGCCACAGGTCGGCCTTGTGCGTGAGAAAGGGGCCACATACTGAGCCTGACAGGCCTTACAACCCAGCGGCCGAGGCAACCACGCAGGGTGGTCTGAACTTAAAACTTCCTCAGTAAAAGTGGGTCGTGGTGGGCGGTGACATTCTAGGCCTGCAGCTCCCTTGGCAAAGGTCAGTCTGTACCTTTGAAACTGTCTGCTGCCTTTGTGCATCTAAGATAGCATGCCTTTGAAAGGTCAGCGCGATCTTCCTTCCCAGACCCCGCGCGAGGCCGCACGGTTATCTCGTTGCCCACGTGCCATCTCTGTGCGCTGTCCACGGCGCCGCTCCTCAGCCCACCCGTGTAAGAGAAGTGTGCCTCTCCGCTTCGCTCTTCACGCAGTCCGGGGTTCCCCGCTTTGCTTTCTCCCGCCCCCTTAATCTACCACCAGGGGATGTCGCGTGACCCGCCTTATGTCTCCTCCTTTGATTCTCATGTCCAAAAACATAAGCTGCAAAACTGCCCTTCTCCGGAGCATTTTCTCAGTCTCTTGAGATTTTGCTTCTGGGCACTTGTCAGTTTGGCTCAAACTCTTATAAGACGTTTTCTTAGACTTGGATGTTCTTTTGTGGACAGACAATTCTGGAATGTCTCGTAGCTGGACTCACAGTAGGCAGGCTTTGCAGACCAGCTTCCTGCCCCTAGTACTCCAAAACCATTCAAGACCAGCCCTTCTCCACCCAGGCTTCACGTGAGGAGTCACGTGAGGATGCCGGGGAGAAGGCCCAGGCAGTTCAAGGCCGACTGTTGCTAGAGCAGACCTGCAGGTGGGCTCCTCAGAGCCTCAGAATGTCTGGCCTGGAAAGCTGTATGAGGCACCTTTGCATTTTCCTCTGAGGTCATCCTAAAGCATCTTCCAGTCCCATCCGGCCTCCTTTGTTCTGAAGCCCTTTATTCTGAGAATCCTCCCCTGGCTGAGACTCCTCTGGCCTTTGAAGTCTCCTCCCCCTTCCACTTGAAAGCAACAGCTTTCTCACTTTGGTAGGCAGAGCCAGGCACCCCCGCCAGTGGTCCGCCTGGAAAAGCCCTTCGCTGGATCATCAGGGTCGCCAGCTGAACCTGCCCACTTTCTAGGCTCTTGCAGGCAACAATTTTACTAAACTTTCTGCCACCACGAAACAAAATTTCCTTTCCTTCAGAGTCCAACAGCATTTTCTTGAACTTCCTTTCCAGCTCTCACCAACTTTCTGCAGGGCTGCCAGGCTTCTGCCCACTGCCTGCTCCCAAAGCCAGGGCCATGTGTTTTCAGGCTGTGGTGACCGCGCACAGTTAGGCATTATCCATCACTTAATATACTAATTACTGTCTCAATCGCTACATCTACCCTGCGATCTACCTGAGGTACCGTAATCCCCAGTTACAGGAGTGGAAACTGAGACTCAGAGCGAGTGTGTGACTTGTTACAAACTGCACAGTGAGGGAGCTGAGCGCTGCAAAACAATGTTTAAAAACGGGAAAGCGCAGTAGCCTGGGGCCATTTGGTAAAGGAGCAACATTGCAGTACATGAGTCAATAACCAGTAAGGGTATCATTTACGATGATCCTGAGCCATGAGGAAGTTTGGCACACTCTCTTCATTAAGGCAGACGACTATATTATATTTTAGTGAGTTCGTAAAAAATCAAAATAAAAATTTTGTGCTTAGACGATTAACCTTCGTGTATCTCAAAAAATGCACTCGTGTAGAGCACCTCACCCCCTCCTGCCCTTCCTCGCTATTTTTCCTTCTAATTTTTGAGAAGTTTCCATGTCCAGTATCACAAGTGTTCCAGGTTCCTGGCTGCCCAGGTACATGTGATTTAGGACCTATAGGCTAAAATGTGAGCATGGGGAGGGGCCAGCCAAACACCCAGAGCACCCAAGGGTCCTCCATGATGCCGAGATCCATCTGCTCGGAGGACGGATGGTACCAGGGCGCCTGGGACTTGAGCTAAGAAAAACGCGCGAGGCCACGACGCGCCCATCGGACAGCTCCTGGAGAGGCGGCTGGACTTGGGAACCGCAGGCATCAGCGACGGTGCTGTAGCATCGTGCTTGCCGGACAGAATCAGAGCGCAGCGAAGCCTCTGGCTTGGCGGGAGCAAAATTTGTTGTGCTGGTGCAGGTGGCAATGGGTGCACATGTGTGTGCCTGTGTGTGCATGTGTGTGCGTGTGTGTGTGTGACTATCCCGGAATCCAAGGGCAGCTGTTCACAGTTCATCTACACTCCCCAAGTCAGTGGCTTCTCCCCTCCATCACACCCCTCCCCTCTCTCAGCCTCCCATCCCCAGATAAGCATCTGGAGGTTGGCCTGGCGCAGCCCATGTCCACTCTGGTCCCATGGGCTCTAGCCAGGGCTTTGGGGAAGGTCACATGGTTGGCCTGGTCCCTCTGCAGGGCTGTGGCTGGACGAATTTCTTAAGAAGGGGAGCAAGTAGGACTGATGGACCAATGAGCCACATGTGCCTTGGTTCTCATTGTACAGGTTCCCGCTCTCTGGCAAGACAGAAAAAACGCTTCTTGGACCCCCAAGGGCAGTGAAGGAGTGGGAAAGCGAAGAGGGTTTTTGGTGCCGTCAATTACACTTCCTGTGCCCCGTGCGCTATCAGGGGTGGTGGGCAGGAGGCAGCGCTGCACCCTGAGAGTTCCGAGTGCGCTCCCTGCATCGCCTCCCCCACTTTCTTCATCTGGGGGCCTCACTGGCAAACCTGGAGGGGCCCACCCATGTGTATCTCCTGGCAAGCTCCGTGACACATCGCGCCTCCGAGGCTCGTCCTGGCAAATCCCTACTTTCTTTAAAACTGTTTTGGCATCGCCTCAATAAAACTCTGGCACCACCCTTTAGACAACATTCATCACTTCCTCCTCCTCTGTGCATAAAAGACCGTTTGATTATGGATACAAAAGCAGAGAGAATTCCCTGTGATTTTTGCCTGGGAATGCACACTCGCACCACGACCGGTATGACCGTGTGGAAAACACGCGAGTTCCTGCGTGGGCTCTTGCATCCCGAGACGCGGGCCGCGCACAGTACCCGGGGCCGGGCAGATGCTCAGTACTTCTCAGATGGGACAGAAGTTATCACCGGGTCCAACACACCCCCTTTACAGATGAGGAACCGAGGCCCGGGTCATCAGCGGAGTCAATGCAGTTGGCCCTCTGAGTACAGGGAGACTAGCGGGCCGGGGACGGTCCCTCGCCGGCCCTGCCCTGGTCGCGCCCCGGGGGGCGCGCTCTGCGCTGTCGCCTAGCTCCCCAGCAGCGGGGCGCTTCCTGCCTTCGCTCCTCCCACAACCACCTGGCGGGCCCCACCCCGCCCCACCTGGACTCGGAACTGTTAAGTGGCTGCGACGCCCCGGAACGAACGAACCATTCGCGCTCGGGGGTGGGTGTGGCGGTGGTCGCGGAGCCCCTGGCGCGCGGGACCCCCAGCCGACCCCGCCGCGGGACAGCCTGCGTTCGGGGTGCGTGCAGGGGCCGTGGGGGCGCGCCCCGGCGGGGCGGGGGCGAGCGCACGGCAGGGCGCCGGGGGCGCGCCCGGGGCTGGGATGCGCGGGCCCTCGGCGGCGCCAGGTGCAGCGCGCGGCCAGGGGCGCGGCGCGCACCTCCGCGGGGCGGGGGGCGGGGCCGGGGCCGCCCGCTCCTCCCCGCGCCCGGCCCCCTCGCGGCCGTTCGGGATTAGCGACTTGGGAGCCCGCGCCCCGCCGGCCTCGCCGCACACTTTCCGGGGAGCAGAGGCCACGGCGGCACCATGAAGAAGTCGTACTCAGGTGGGCGCCGCGCCTGGGGCGGGGAGGGGTCGGCGTCGCGGCCCCGGCCCTTCTTACCTGAGCCGAGGCGCCCTGGGAGCCGAGTGGGTCCCCGAAGTCCCAGGGCGGGCTTTGGCGCGTGGGGAGTTCGCGCGCGGCCAGCTGACGCAGCCTCCTCCCAAGCGGCACCGAGGGGCCCTCACGGCGTTGCACCCCTCGACGGACGTGGCGTCCCATTTTGCTGAGTTTCCAGGACCCGCTGTGGGGGTGCTTCAGCTGTGTGTGTGTGTGTCTCTGTGTGTGTGTGTGTGTGTGCGCGCGCGTGCGTGCGTGTGTGTCTGTGTGTCTCTGTGTAGCGGGGCTGAGTGGATGATTTCCTTGGGTTCAGCCCCCAGCCTGGCAGTCAGGGCCCCAGCGCCGCTCAGATAAACCCCTTATTCCTCCACCCAGTGGAGCCAGGAGGTTGGCCAGACGGGACCATCCTGCGGTGCCCGGCCTTGGCAACGCGGGTTCACCTCCTGGGCCTCAGCTGGCCGTGGGTGTGCCTGCAGGTCAGCCGGTCCCACTTCACACAGGTGGAGGAGGCCTGCCCGGCTCTCGCGGGCTCAGGACTCTTCCCAAGCCTTTCCCCTTGGAAGTTCCACTCACAGGGCAGGGTGAGGGCAATCCAGACCTCCGTCCTTTTTCCCTCCTGGGGGTTTTCCTCTACGGATCCAGGGACGCTCCTTCGCCCTCCTGGGGCGCCAGCTAATAAACGGCATCCCCTTCTCTGCTCGCCCTGCACACTTTCTGTCGATGTTCCTGTCTCTTAATCTGTTTGCACATGAAGTTTTCTGCCGAGGACTCGTGATTTAATTTTTATCGATAAGAGGACGGAAGAGCCATTTGGATCACCTTCCTGCCTTTGGGGCCATTTCTCCGTCTCCCCCTCTTTTCTACTTTCGGAGCCCAAAAAGAGACTAAATAACTGGCCTCGAGGAGGGTTACTCAGAGCTTCCCTAAAATGCCCTTCTGGGTCACTGGCTTAGAATTTCAACTCTCACCGCCTTGCAGCAAACAGCACGGTTTACAGACGCCCGGGACACAGCTCTATGCCAGGCGTGTGATGGGGGTCGGGAGGCGTCAGGTGGCGTGTGCTGGGATTTGGTGCTTGGCCTCCCCTCCTCCCCAACATGCTCCAAATACTTGAGATGGTTGTGGGCATCGTGGTCAGTGCGGCCCCTCGCCTGTGACCCGCGGCCCGGTGCAGCTGGTCTGTGGGTGTTCCTTCCTTGACCCCCGAACTTCACTTCCTGCTGGTCAGTCCAGACAGTGGGAGCGGCTGGGGTCCTTGGCCTTTTCCTGGGGAAACTTCGAGACCCTGTAACAGGTACCAGCAGGTGCCAGCGGGTCTAAAGTCTCCTCTCCTCCACGCCTCCCTTGCCCCCAGGGGAAAACATGGAGCTTTCTGCAGCAGGTGGAAGTGGAGTTTACGGGGTGAGTAGCAACCAGCCCTTGTCCAGGCAGCCCGCGGGCCCCTGTGTTTACCTACAAGGTGGAGCCCTGGAAGGCTTGGACCACGTCCAGTCTGTCCCTCTCCTGGCAGTGAGCCAAGGCGTTCTGGGTCATGGGTCATTGTGATGCAGTGTGTGGGGCAGGCTGGAGGGGGCTGGCTCTGGGCGGTGGCCTCCTGGCTCCGTGCTGAGTGGACTCCAGTTCTCTCGGTACTTCCATTGGCATCCGTGCACTTTGCAGAAGTCAGACGGACCCCCGTATAACACTAGTGCCATCATATTAAGGAAAGCAGCAGACGATGTTAAAATCTCCCCCCACATCGAAAATCCAAGGGCAGCCAGGAAGGCTTTGCTTTTCACCTGGGCTGGGCGGGATTATCGGGCTTGAGAGTAAATCTCATGGTTATAATGACTTCGTCACAGAGTTGGCTTGAGCGCTCACAAGTCTCTGAAAAGGGGGAAATTTTTAAAATGTTTCGGGAGGGATCGCGAGTATCCCGAGTCTGCGCTCACTCGCCAGACGCACATCCTGTGGTCCTTGGTGGCGGGGGGGGGGGGGGGGGGGAGGGGGAGGACTGCATGCTCACCGGAGAGGCAGGATGCAGGTGAGGTGCAGGTTCCCTGACGCCCCTCACACCTGTGCAGGTCAGGGTGCCACGTGCCGTAGGGTGTCCTGGGCCTGTCGGGAGGTTTGGGGGGAAGGCAGGATTGAACTAGGCCTTGAAGAATGAGAAATTTTGAGCAGGTGGAGACTAAAAAAGGTCTTTCCAGGTGGGGACGAAGCAAAGGCCCCGATAGGACCCCAGGTGGGTGCTTGGGGCAGGCTCTCTCTGGCAGCTTCAGTTCGCTCCAGGCTTTTTCAGGGTCCACCCCACCTGTTGCTCCTACAGGGGCGGGGGGGGGGCGATAACTGATGACAGTCAACAGGCGGTGTGGCCCAGTGGTTCCTCACGGCGGCTCCCGGCATTGGCTCGCTGATCTTGGGCGTCTCATTTGTAACGCAGGGATACTGCTCATTTGTCGAGTCAAATTGCTGGCAGATTAAGTGATTTCGCACGAAAGGCTTGGAGATGCCCGCTCTCGAACTCGGGTGGTGCTGGCAGCTTCGTTATTGCCGGCGCCCCTCCCGGACCTCTGCCGGGCCGAGGCCAGGACTGTGGCTGGCCTTCGCCCCTCAGCGTGGGACTGGGCTGCAGGTTGGACCTGTCTGGTCCTCCGGTGTTCTGCGTCTGGAGCTTCCTTTTGCTCTCTGGGTCACGCAGAGCTTGCCCTTCGGTGTCTCTGGCTCCTCTGGGAATCCTCAGTGGCCCTCGGGGCGGGGGCGGGAAGGGAGGAGGGGGGACATATAAGGGAGGCTCAAGAGCCACAGAAGTGTGTGTGTGTGGGGGGGGGGGTTGGTCTGCGTATGCACGCAGGAATTATTCTGAGATTCTTTGTGCTTTCGAAGATCCCAAGGGGAAGATCCCAGAGGGGTACCTGTCCCGTCAGAGATTACAAAGCCCTGTGCCTGGTGACTTCTCCAGGGCTCAGCAGGGCCGGAGGCTGTCCTGGGAGGGAATTAGACCTGTTGCTCACCCCACCTCCCCCACCCAGTGCTCCTGGAGCTGACTTACTGGAAGGGGGAGGAGCTTCCGCAGCTACCCGGGTGATGGCGTGAGCGGAAGGTACTAAGGCAGGGCTTCCTCCTCCCTCTTTGCCCTGGCCTCTCCGCCCCCTCCCTCGGCTGTTTTGTTGCCTCTTGTCTCCTCATGTCCACGCTTGCCCCGGCTCATGCAGGCGACCTAGGTGGAGAGGAGGAGCCACCGTGCATTTCCTCGGTGGCGCTGTTGGACTCATGCCCAGGACCACGGTCCCTTCTGGACCCCCACGGTCCCCGAGTCGTCAGAGAGCTGGCCGAGCCTGGGTCCTGTGGCCTGTTGCAGATGGGGAGGCAAGCTCAGGCATGTGGCCTGCCTGCCTGCCCTTTCCGCTCATCCAGACCACAGTCACCTGCCTGTCGACATCTCTCCAGCCTGCCCGGAGGGGTTCCCAGAGCCCAGTGCCAGGCGCCTGATACCACCCCTGAGTGTGAGACAGCCCACCTTCTTCCTGGAGCCCCCTGTGTGTTCAAGCCAGGACAGGCACAGTGGGGACATGGGGTCACAGCTAAGGAGCAGCCGCCTAGAGCCCGCGTGCAGATGGGCGTGGGGGTGACCATGTGCTTGGGGCCGTCAGCTGAGTGTCAGTGCACTATATCTCACCTGAGGACCCAAGGACCCCAAGAGCAGGAAGGAGGCAGTCCCCCCCTCCTCTGAGACTCTGTCCGCCCCACATAGCCCCCTGTGGACGGGCCCTGGGGGACCTTGTTTCTGACACTGTTTGTCCATGGGCAGCCTTGCGTGGGCTCTGGAGTTTGCTGGAGATGTACTGGATAAGGAAGGTTCAGCACACAGCAGTGCAGGGCCCGGCTGGTGTGGGGGTGGGGGAGGAGAGTCAGCTCCCTGCTGATTCAGCTGGTGGCCTTGGGGGAGGGGAGGGCCGGAGGGAGAAGCCCCAGGCCTGAGGCCTGTGAGTGTTTGGGTGCGGAGGGAGGTGACATGCTGGGTCCCTGTGTGCCTCTGCCTATTGGAGCAATGGCCTTGGAACACCTGGGCTCTAGGCTCTAGGTTTCTGAGGAATCGGTGGGTACAAGTGGTGAGGTGAACAGCCCCTGCCACACTGAGGGACTGGGTCTCCTGGAGGGACCTTGGCCGGGGAGTGCCGATGCTGCTGACAGAGGTCAGCCGGCCCCAAGCGCTGACTGAGGGGAGCCTGTGCTGGCAGGCGCCAGGCCCTGCGGTGGGGGTGCTGCAGTCAGGCCTGGGACCGTGGATGCCTGGCCTTCTGGGCATTGAGCTTCCTGGGGGACACTGAAGGGTCCCTGAGCCCGGAGGGCTGGGCCCCAGGGACTTTGCCAGGAGGCTCTGCTGCAGCAGCGTTCCTGACCTTGGGGCGCCCAGGTGGCTGGGCTCTGTCGGCTTTCCTATGGTTTAGTCCTTCATTCCAGAAGCATCTGCCTGGTGCCGCGGCGTGCCAGGCTCTGCATGACCTTCCTGCCCCGGGCCCTTCCCCCGGACGGGCAGCCTGGCCTGGGGCCCCCGGCCTTGAGCGGGGCTGGGCACTCTGCTCCCAGCCCAGTTTCTCTCAGCCTTATCTCCCTGTCCTGCCCGGGCTCGGCTGGCGGCTCGGGTCTGCTTGCAGCCCGCATGAAGGGGGACATTGAGACACAGGGAGTGGTGGCTCCTGGGCGCCTGACTGTCAGCGGCTTCTCGGAAGCTGCTCAACAACTGATCTTTGTTCTGGCCCTAATCTGACCTGGTTCTGAGAAGCGTGAGGGCTGGCAGCCGCGGGCCTCAGGACAGGAAGAGGGGCAGTGGCGGGGAGTGGGGGGGCGGGGAGCATAAGGCAGTTGCTTGGGCCCCGCCGCTTGCCCCCTGCAGCAGGAATGCAAGCCGCAGGCCACCCTCGGGGGCTGCTGGCTCGGGGCCTCCAGCAGCCCTCTGTGTCAGGGGCAGAGGAGCCCTGCGTGGCCTCTCCAGCCTGCGCATTGGGCCGCAGCTCCCCGAGGGCCCCGAGGGCGCTGGGTGGGACGAGGGGGCTGGAACGGGCCCTGTGTCACTGCCCCTGGACGGTAGGGTCTCCCACCCTCCCTGGCTGGGGTTTCAGAGGCGGGACAAGGTCTGAGCCTTTCCTCTTTAGAGATGGGGGGGCAGTGCCCTCTTTTGTGCTCCTCCGGGCAGTTTAAGGGGTGTGCAGTGAAGTCTGCTTGGGGGTGGGGGGCAGCCATGGCAGCCGCCCCTTGCCCTGCCAGGTGCGTTGGCAGCAGCCGGGTGGTGAGCAGCGGCGACTTCCTGCGCAGGTCGGAGGTGGTGCAGTGCGCGGGGTACCAGGGAGGCGGGGCCGGGCACTGCCGCGATCCCGGGCTTGTCCTGCAGGTCCATCCACCGGATGCGCCTCCTGGGGTTTCACTGCCTGCCGTCAACTCGCCTCCCCTGTCCCCCGGGATGGGATCCCAGGGGGGAATGACGCTTCTGCAACGTGATCCGCTGGGACGTGGGTAGAGGCTGAGCCCCGCTCTCTTCCGGTCTGCTGAGGGGCCAACCCCGAGGGGTCTGGGGGGCGGGGCGCAGAACTCTCTAACACACGGGTGACTTTGGCTCTGCAAAGGGTCAGACGTGCGAGTCGGAGGGTGGCAGTCGGGCTGTGGCGCCGTGATGACCCAGCGTGGACACCACGGGGCACCAGGCTGTGGAACAACCGCGGAGCGCAGGCGCAGCCCCCGCGTGGGGCTGGAGGCCCGCGGATGGATGGTGATTTCTCGCCAGCGCCGGCATCACTCTGCCTCTGGGCTGAGGAGCCCGAGCTCCGGGACTGAGTCATTCCAGTCGGCACACCTTCCTGGGGGCAGGGGCGGAGGTGACACGTAGCTGCCAGGCCTTTGCGTCACTTTAAAGAAAGGTTTTAAGGAAAACGTTTAAAATGGACGCCACCTGCTCTCTCTCTCCCTCTCCCCTTTGGTTGGTGGTGGTTCATGATGTTCATCTCGTCCTGCCAAACAGTGCGCACGGGGTATTGCAGGACGGGCCCTCCAGCCCCCTTACAGCTCCGCCTCTTCATGCTCCCTGGCGACGTGTCTCCACACGCACAGGACGATCGTTTGAGTCACTCGTCCGAGGTCTGTCATGTCTTTGCACAGAGCTGCGCGTCCCTGTAGGAACCACTTTAAATTCTGCTCTCTTCGCTTGAAATCGGAGCTCACGCACGGGTTCCAGAATGATAACTTGAACGCGAAGGGGCCTTCACTGACTCCACCATCCCCTCCCCGGCGCCCCCAAACGGCCTGCTGACCGTGGCCCTCTTCCCTGACGGTGCCGGTCCGGGTCCCCGCGTCGAGGCTGCTGATGTCACAGGAGCCATGGTCTTGGCTGTGGGACGCAGGCTGGTTGGACACTGGAGTCAGGTATTGCCCTCGGTCGGGTGCCTTTTCCAGCAGGCCTGGGATTGCCCCCAGACCCAGACGGAGTTCTTCCTCAGCATTTTATGAAGCGCTTTCATGAACCGGAAATGCCATTTGTGCTGATTGTCAACTTGCTTAGAGCCAACGAGGCGACCCTGGGTGTCCTTGGCACGTAGAAGGTCAGCCCCCTTGTCTACAGGCTTTGATCGCTCCCTCTCACTGGCGTGAAATGTGCAGCCCTCCCGCCCCCAGCCCCTTCCCTCCATCTCTTCTTTGGCCCCGTAGAAGGCGTCTGTACTCCTAGGAGGTCCCTCTGCTTCCTTGGGCCAGCCTGGATGCCCTACCCTCGGAGACTAGGTGACCGGCCGCCTCTCCCGCTGATCATTCGTTCTTGCGTCTGGCGACTTGAGCAGAGGTTTCTTCGGGAGCCCCCCAGGCTCACAGGCCAGTCACCACCGTCTTGTTTCTCTTGCCAGTCTTACTAGTCAGTCCTCCCAGGGCCTCTCTATCCACCCGCCCTGATCCCCGCCTCTCTATGGTCTATCCCTGCACCCTTATCCGACGACCATCTAAAGGTTGCGGGAGACGCATCCGCCGGTCTGGGCACTCTGGGGCCATTAGGGCTGCCGCAGCCTCGTCCCCACGTTCCGGGCGTCCCCCTACGCTCCTTGTGCTGCAGTCGGCAGTTGTTGCTTGCTAACCCTCCTCCACGTTAGCCGTGATTGTCTTCCTTGATCTGCTCATCTTTCTGACTTGCGCAGTTTGTCCACGGCGTGCGTATTGGGGACCGAAGTGGGGGGGGGGCGCGGATTTGTCATCCAGCTTCCGGAAGAGCGGAAAAGCCACACGAGTTGTACGGGGTTCATACTCTACTTGTTTAGAGTGAGAAGAGGAATAACAACAAACAGACGTTTTAAACAGCCGGCCAATATCACGAGCATCACAAAATCTAGAAATAACAACGTGTTTATCAGTCAGCTCCCTGTCTGTCCCGTCTCCCCAGTCGTTTTCCCCACGTTTTTGGCTCCCTCTTCTGATCATCATTTTTTTTTTTATGATGACTTTGTGATATCGTTGTCTTTTGAGGCAGCAGAAGTTAATTGTCTTCCGGGCTGATCAGAATTTCTTTTCTACTTTTGGT
This sequence comes from Eonycteris spelaea, assembly GCA_003508835.1. Classification (NCBI taxonomy): domain Eukaryota; kingdom Metazoa; phylum Chordata; class Mammalia; order Chiroptera; family Pteropodidae; genus Eonycteris; species Eonycteris spelaea. Next base: position 1,680,439 of record PUFA01000279.1, read on the forward strand.
AGTTGGGATGCGGGGCACAGGGCGACCTCAGACCGTGTGGACTGCTCTCGCTTTTTGCCCTACGAACGCGAGAATGCTGATGAATTCTCTCTGTCTGTGATTCCCATCAAAAAAAAGAGATAGAAAAGTGTGGGGCTCTGGCGACGGTGTGTGAGGCATTACTGCGTTTCTTTCTGACCAGAGAGACTTTCTGTTTGCTGTCGAGGTTAAGGAGCATTGAATTCTCTGCTTATAACTTCCTGTCCGGTGGTCGGAGTCACCTCCCGTTGGCTCCTTGCACTTTGAATCTGGCTTCTCCTCCACCGCCCACGTTTTCCTGGCCCCAGGCACCGCAGGACAAGGTCCTGTCTTGTCCCTTCTGATTCTGCGCAGTAGACAGATTCGGTAGAGCGAGGGGACGGGCGCACCGGGGTGGCCAGCGGTCATTAACTGCACATGGAAACAACCGTAAGCTACGGAAATCTCTCCCAAATAAACACCTTTCCCACTCCACTTCTCCACTGCTCCTTAGAGGGAGCCCCAGAAGCCAGCCTCTCCTCCACCGGTGCCTGGCCTGGGAGAGTGTGATGATCGTAGTTAAAATATTTTCCATTCTGCCAACTTGATAAAATGTCCGACTACGAGGACGTATTGCTAGGGCCCTTCTCAGTGCCTTGAAAGGGACAAATCCGAACCAAGGGTGCTGGAGCGTCAGGCTCCTGAGCATCCCGGGAGCCGCCAGCCTAGAGGTGAGCTGCGGGAAGCCACTCCCACCATCACAGAGGGTCAGAGGGCGGCCGGCTGTTACTGGGACCCAGGACGAGGGTCACCAGTCGGAGCCCGGACAAAGGTGGCACGCCCGGCAGGAGCTGTGGCCGCAGAAAGGACCGGATCTGCCGCGGGGGGAACCTCCAAGGCGGAGAGGGGAAAGGTGACCCTGCTTCTCCCTTGCTCCCACCTCCCAGTCTCCTCCGAAGCCTCCCATTGGTCGAACTCTGACCAGCCCCAGAAACCTCAGCCTGCAGAGGTCAGCTCTCCTGCCACTCAGGAGAGCCTGGGCGGGGCGAGGAATGCAGGGATGTATCCGGGCTTGAAGAGAACGCACTGTTTACCTGAAATTCAGATTTACTGAGGCTGTATTTTATATGGGTGGGACCCTGCGTCCAGATACCCAACTGGTAAAAGTTTGAGGGAAGGGCTCAGTGGGTCCTTGGTCAGCACTGGTGTCAAGTGACAGACTCGGCCATCTGCTGATGCTGTCCCTGCTGTCCAGTGGGCAGAGCAGAATCCTCCACACGCAGGGGCTGCTGGCACCACCCCACTCTCCCCAACCAGGGAGTGGGGTGCCATTGCTGGCTACTCAGTAGATTGAGAGAGCCACCAAGAGAGCACCCATGTCCCTTTTCGTCACCATTGTATCCAAGCTCCTCAAACAGTGCCCGGTGTGGAGTTTGGTGCTCACTAAGCATTTCCGTGAGTCTTCAGTTTGTAGATGCAGAATGGAGTCTCAGGAATGGAGTCTCACTGCCCAAGGCGCAGTAAGAGCTGGAGGTGGGTTTGCCCCAAGCCCCCTACCCTCCTCGCACCCCAGACCTCTCACCAAGGATAGGCCGTTGCCTCAGGGCCTTCTCTGGCTTCTGGCCCTGCAGCTGGACCCTGACCCCAGCCCCGTCCTAAGCCTGCATGGGAGCCAGGGGTGCTGCCCTAGAACCAGCTGCCCCCTCTGGTTGGCATTTCGTATTGGGGCAACTGCTTCTCACGGGGCCAGTGGGCTGACCCCTCCCCCTGACAGAGGGGATGGCAGGTCAGGGTGAGAGTCAGAGAAGGACTGGAACCCCCGGCTTCAAGGCCCCAGGCTTTGCTGCAAACTAACTTCCTGCAGTGTTTCTCTCTTGCAGAAGCATATCCCCAAGGCAAAAGGATTCCTCGCCTGGCGGAGGAATAAGCTGGGTTCCCTTTAAGCCAGCCCTGGGGGTGGGGAACAGTCACCCTGTGTTGAGCAGGGACCTCTCCCGGCACAGCCACTCAGCTCAGTGGGGAGCAAAGGCCAAGGCAGAGGCCAGGAGAAGGGGGACGGGCTTATCTCCTTATCTCGGGTTCCCCTGAAGATGAGCTCGAATCTCACTCTTCGCCCCCACCCGGGACCCTTGACTTTGACCCAGCCCTTCACAGCTTTCATGGGCAAACCGGCCGCTGTGGAGGAAAGGGGACAAGGGGGACGGAGACATGTGTCCTGGGGCCCCTCCGTCCTGGGCTCCAAGGGGCAGGGGCAGCCAGGAGAGGCAGGCGGCTCCTGGCCAAGGTCGCTGGACCTCCCCGTCTTTCCTGAGGGACTCTCAGGAGTTTAAAGAAAAAATTGAGACTCGATTCTTTTCTGTAGATAGGCTCTTGTCATTATTGAAAATGATGGTTTGTATGTGAGTTTTCACAGCGCCTCTACCTGCAAAGCTCCCTTTGGAGGAAATGGTGACTTTTGGACTAGAGGACGCTGTCCAGCCCCCTCGTCATTGGCACAAGAGTAGAATGGCACGCGTGTGTGCGTGTGTGTGTGTGGGGGGCTGTCTGTCACCCTCCCCTAGCGACGGCCTCATTCCTGCTCTCCCCCCTCCGCTCGAGTTAAGATGTGTCAGACCGCAGAGGGGTTGGGGACAGCCACTCTGATCCACTCTGATCGTAGGTGTTGACAGTGGCTGCAGCCCCATGAAGAGGAGGTGTGATGTATGGCGGCCCAGTCATAAAACACTGATGATAACAGACTCAAGAGTCTCTTGAGATTCTAGGGCCTCTTTAACCATTTCGACGTCGTAATTTCTGGGTTCCTTCCTAAAAACTTGGTTGAAAGGAAGAAATAAAAGGCCTTCGCAGTGTCCTTCTCTCTCCCATCCTGGCTCCCCCAAATTACACGCCCAGGGGAAAACCCACGAGACAGGCATCCGGGCGCCAGGACCCGTGGGCCAGCTCCCGTCCGCAAGGCGGCCATGCCAGGTGAGGCCGTACCTGGTGGGGCTGTGGGGGGGGGAAGGGAGCACCACAGTCCCCGAGGAGGGCTCCCCCGCCAGGCGGTGGTGGCTGCGTGCCCCAAACGCTGCTCCCCGGGGGATCTCAGATCCCCTTGTTTCTCCTGAGGACCGAGGGCCCCCGTCTGGTCTAGACACCTCCTTCCCTGCTTTCGAAGGCTGCGTTTCCTCTCTGACTGGGACGCGGGCCAGCGGCCAGTCCTCACACCACCGCCTTCCGTTGCCCTGTGCTCCATCTACCTGCTGGGTGTTTTAATCTCCCGGCCTCAACATATTGAACCTCGCGGTGTTTGTCACTGGCTGCCGCTCGTGAACATTCACGAAATGGCCTTTGCCACGGCCCAAGTGAGCACAGACACCAGACGTGGAGTTTCTGGGGTGGCCGGGCTGGGAGGCACCGAGATTCTGGACCCCCCCAAGTCCCGACTGTTTTCTGTGGACCTGGGGAACCACTCTGCCTTCCTCCAACGTGCCGTCTGCCCTGGAGGGTGTCGACCACCCTCGGTTGGGGGGAGCCTGGAGGAACTGGCCACCTTTCTTGGGGTAGCAGTGCCCTGGTGTGATATGCCTTGCTTAGAACCCCTCTATTTTGTTCAAATGCATCAGCCCAGGCAGCCAAGCTCTGTGAATTCCTAATTACAGATCCCTAGTCCAGCCTGGCGTATGTGGCTGGTGAGTAATAATAATAACAATAACAATAACAATAACAATAATATAGTTAATATATTGGTAACGATAAAATCGTTTATCGAGGGCTTAGTTCATGCAGGCTTTGTGCCAAGTGCCTGCAGTGCGTGACCTCATTTAACCTTTGAGTCAACACCTTTGAGCAAACGCCGTGTCCTCCCTTCACCCCCGTTCTGCAGGCTGAGGAGCTGAGACACAGCGTGGGGGGTGGGGCATTCCTGGGACCCAGAACGAGTGCCCGGCGAGGTCTGGACTCAAACCCTGTGTGTCCGACTCCAGACCTTCCTGCCTCCCTGGCCTCTGAGAACTCACATAAATTGCTGTGGGACGGCGCCAGGCAGCTGAATTTCAAATCATCTCCTTTCTTTCCGAATATGTTTTATTTTAAAATCGCATAAACATAACTCAATTCTCGGCTGGACCAGTGAGCCGTTAGATGTCCCGGAGGCTGTTCCGGCTGCTTCTCTTCTGGCCTCGGACACGGGCCTGAATCACTGGGTCAGGGGACGGGCCTTCGGCGGCTCTCAGCCCGGGTCTTTGCGGGGAGGTGGGAGTGCGTTCGGGTGCAGGGCCCTCGGACGCTGCCACCCCCTCCGCATCGGCGGGGAGCATGCCTGTGTCTCCACTATGCCAGGGGCTGCGTGGCACTGGCCATGGGTTTTGGGAAGTCGGAAAAATCAACAGTGTAAATAAGAGGAACACCCCCCCGAGACATGCGAGACAGAGTCCGTCTGCCGCGTCCCGCCCCCGCGGGTCTGGGGAGACAGGCGCCCCGAATGGATCCTCTTCGTCTTTACCACTGGCCAGAAGCCAGAGCAGGGGGCATGGGTGGGAGGCCGCTGGCCCGGGGGCGCACAGAAGCGTGACTCGCCACAGGAATGCTGGGCCCGTCCCTTCCCCATTCCTCACTGCGGCGTCTCCTTCCTGGGGACGGGCTTTGTGGGCACAGCTGTGGCTCGCCGGTGCCACTCTTAGCCCAGGCAGCTCATGGTGGCAATGTGGGGTGGGGACAGGCGATGATAATTCTCACTGTTGCTATACACGGTGCAGCTCCCAACTACTGAGGTGTGTGGAGGGCGGTCACAGCTGAGGCGGGGGGCACCAGGCTCACTCCCCTGTCCTCCCTGCAGCCTCAGGATCAGCACCATCCTCCCCCTCCCTCTCCTCCCAGCCCTGGGCAGCCCACCAGAGCCACTCCGGGCCAGGCCTCGTCTGATCTCAAGGGTGCTGTCGGTTCTGGGGTCCAGGTGCTGGCCCCTCCTGCCCCCCGAAGGCCTGCGGCCATGGTGTGGCCTCCGTCTGGCGGGGCCTCTGCCTCGGCCTCTGTCCCTGCCTCTGGCTGAAGCTCCAAAGGAACGGAGTTGTCGTTGCTCAGTGGTGAGTGGACACGTCACCAGTCAGGCGGGCACCGGGGCCGGACGCTGGCCTCCCTGCCACGTGGGGCCACAGCATCAGCCATGGTTCTCCAGAGGCACAGAACCCACAGGAGAGACAGAGCAGAAAAATGGAAAGAGCCAGTCCAAGCCCGAAGGCCGCGGAGCTGGGGCAGCCGGCGGCGAGTCTCCGGCCACGTCCCAGTTAGTCTGTGCGGCCCTCGGTGGGTTGGAAGATGCCCACCCATGTTGGGGTGGGGTCTGCTCTACTCAGCCCACCGATTCACACGCTAATCTCACCCAGAAACACCCTCACAGGCACGCCCAACTGACCCACGCGAGCCACCATCACAGTCCCCAGTGGGGCTGGCGCGTGCCTGGGGTGCCACGGGACGGCCCCACAGCTGCGGGGCCTCCGAGCCTCACTTCCCGCATCTGTGAAATGGGGTGGGTGGTGGCTGCCCCCTGGAGTTGCGGGTCGAGTGAGTGGCGGGGTGGACGCACAGCTCGTGGTGGTCACAGAGCCTTGGCAAGTAGACGTGGTTGCGACTGCCTGGCGCCCACCGGGCCCGTGGTCCCTCTGTGTCGGGCCGCTGACCACCTGCCTGGGGCGCTGGAACCTGCAAACATGGCCGCTGCATTCACACCCGGGCGGTCGTGGTTCAGGTGTGTGTTTATGGAATGCTTGCATGCATGAACGCATGCACGCATGAATGAATGCACGCATATGAATGAATGCATGCACGCATGAATGAATGCATGCATGAATGAATGAATGCATGCACGCATGAATGAATGCATGCGTGCTACGAGACCCTCTCTGGAGGACTGCAGGGGGCAGCTGGCACCTCTGACCCCGGCGCCGTGGTGGTGTCAGGTGGCGGGGGGCTGCAGGCAGCGTCCAGGTCCTCCCTGACCCCTCCCGGGCCACAGGCCCCGCTCCAGCTTGTGGTGCTGTCTGGGGGGTGGGGAGGCCTGCGCTGGGCCACCGGGGTGTCCCGGCGGCTCTCCGAAGGACGGCCTGAGCACGTGGCTTGGCGGCGCTGTGGCGGCTCCCTGCTGCCCCGTGGCTGCCCGGCCTGGCACCCCTCGGGTGCGCTCGGCAAATCCCCTCAAGTTGGGACTTGCCGGGCATAAGCCTCTCCAAGGATGGAGTGCTGGGCCGAGGGGTGTGCGTGAGGACGGAGCGGGTGCAGCACGAGGCTGCGTGTTCCGCTCTTGTCCCGTCCTGGGGGCTGGGGGAGGGACAGCCCAGCCCAGCCGCCCTGTGTCACAGGCCCCGGTGCAGGGGAAGGCTGTCCTGGGACAGGTGGACGGGGGTCATCCCGGGGCTCCCTGTGCCTGGCCGTGCACCAGCTCCTCTCCGCATCCTGCGGACGGTCCCTGCGGCCTGGCAGGCTTGAGTTCGGAGTTTGGTGGGCTTGGTTTGTCCTGGCCGTGGTTCCTCGTAGCTGTGTAGCCTTGGACAAGTTCCTCAACCCCCCGGAGGGTCGGCTCCCTATCTGCCAAGTGCGGTAGTGAGGGTTGGGTGGGAACACCTGTGAGGAGGCCTTGGCCTCAGTGCCCGGCCTGCGGCCAGCATCCAGAGGGAGGTGGCTGTAACTGTCATGGCCGCTGGGTCCAGGTGTCACTCGGGAGGTCTGGGGCCTCTGGCCTCGCAAGGGACCGGTTCTGGAACCCCAGGCAGGAGCAGAGGCGAGGAGGTGCCCAGTGTTACCGTCTCCCGGCTGCTTCATGTGACCTTTGCCCTCTGCCCGTCTTTAGGAGTCACACGGACCTCCAGCGGTCGTCTCCGGAAGCTTGGCGACCCAACTGGCCCGGGTAAGTGGCTTGTTCAGCCTTGGCCTTCTTTGTCTGTCTGGGGCAGGAATTACTGCTCTGTGACTTGGGAGGGAGTCTGCGGACCTTGGGCCCAGTGGGAACAGGGATGGGGTGGGGCGGTAGGCGGGGCAGGGGCGGGGCGGTCTCTGGGCCTCCATGTCCGGACCTTCACAGCTGGGATTGGGTTGTGCAGCTTCTCCCCACTGGGCATCTGTGGCCTCCCTGACCTGACCCCAGTGTGGCTACCACAGGAGCCTACCTTGTTCTCTGCGGTCACGTCCGGCGGCCAGGCCCGGGGCTTGTGCTCATTCTGGTGGCCTCCCCTTGGGGGACGTTGGGGCCGGGAGATGGAGGGACTTGCCTCCTCTAGGAGACAGCTAATTCCTCGAGAAACGTGAAAATGCGTTGGGCACCTACTGGGTGCCAGACCTGGGCAGGACCAGTGGAGGGGACGTAGTGGTGACATGGCAGGCCAGGGCTGTGCCCTCACGGAGCAGCTGTTCTGGGGCGGGATGTGCCACCTGGAACCTCCCACCCCTGGACGCCCTGTCCAGCAGACCGTCCATGGTGGGGAGATGTCGTCACCTGTGCTGTCCGGTGTGGTGGCTGCCAGCCACGTGCGGCTGCTGAGCACCTGGAGTGGGCACGGCTAAGTTTATTTCCTCGCTTGTTTGCATAGAATTAGTTAACTAATCTACTTTTAATGAGCGTCCACGTCATATCTACACGTGGCTGGCAGCTGTGAATTTGACAGTTCCAGGCCATGCTGCTTACCTGGGACCCCAGAATTCCATGCTCAGATATCCCTGGGCCCACTTCTGGAGCTGTTGCAAACCTCTCCCCAGGCCCGTCTTCCAGAGGTGACACTCGCCGGTGGCCTAGGCACCCCCAGACCCGTGGAGTGGCCGAGGGGTGGAAGTGGGGGTGACGTGAGGGGCGTGTGATGTGCAGGCTCCCCCTGCCTTGCAGGATGGGGCCGGCTGTGGGAAGGGAAGGGCGAGTCCAGGCTGGAGGCCTCCGGGGCAGCGGAATGAGTCACATCGTGGCTAGGCCGGATCCCCCCCACCCCAGCCATGTCGGGCTGCTGACCACTGGACTGCCCAACTGTCTCGGTGTCTCCGGGGAGCCTCCTGTGGGGCCCGTTGCCTCTCATCTCCCTCCCTCTCCCCTGCCGGGCTGGGTCCAGGGGCCGCCTCCCTGTGAGGGGCTGGGCGAGGCCCCACGCTTTGGGAGCGACCCCTCGGGAGGCTGGCGCCCTGGGCCACGTGGACACAGCCTTCTCCGGCCGTCACTTCCCTGCGATCAGACTGTCCAGTTCTGTGCCGCCAGCACTTGGCAGCAGCGACCAGGCTTGGCTGCCTGAGGCATAATTTGCCGAAGCCCAGGGCTGCGGGCGGGGATCTGGGGTTCGCAGGGGCCTGCCTGCTGACACACGAAATCCTCTCTCTGGGGCCCTGTGGTCGAGACACTCTTTCCTGGTCTTCCTGGCTGCCAGTGGCTAAGACCTTGGTCCAGGACCCCCAGCCTCTCAGCCCCCAGCCCCTCCGACCCTTGCCAAGGGTCTGAGTCATGTGCGGTGTATCCCCCGTGATCTTAGGTCCCCCAGCTGCGTGTGGGACCAGGCTGGGGATGGCCGAGCCCGACCTGAGCCCCCTTCCGTTCGCTCAAACCACACCCACGGCCAAACCCTTTGACGAGCCCACCACACCTTTATGCAGGTGCCCCCTCCCATCCTGCTTAAGAAATAGGTGTTAGGGGCGTGGCCAGTGCCCCTGGCCCGCCCTATCCATGTTCCCCCGCCCCCCCCCTCGCGCCCCCACCTTCCGTTCCCGCTGAGGGGTCCGCTGGTCCTCGGCTCACCCGTGCAGTCAGCTGCGCATCTGGCCCTGTGTGTCTGGGCTGAGGGGGTTTTTGAGGGGGCGGCTGCCCTCTCACACAGCGGGACAGCTCTGGGCTGGACCTGCGTGGTCCCGGTGCCCGCTGCGTTCACGCGGACCGCGGGGAGGGCTCCTCTGAGTGGGCAGGCGGCGTCCCTCCCCATGGGGCTGCAGGAGAGCTGTGGACGGTGTCCTCGGTTACCAAGCTGCCGAAGGCCCTCGGCTCTTTCCTTAGGCACGTCAGCTGGGTGATGGGGACGCCCACCAGCAGCCCCCCACGAGCCCTTCCGTTCCTTCTCCAGGCTCAGGCACTTCCTGGGCCTTGAGCAGCCACTGTGGGCAGCTGCCTCCCAGACCACAGGCTCTGGCGGACCTTTGCCCTGGTTCCCAGGCCTGTCTGCCTCCTTGCGGCCCAGCCCAGCCAGCCCTCCTGTCCCCAGGGACTTGTCCTTCTGCCCTGCGGCTGAGACCTGCTTTTCCTCCTCCAGCTACCTCTGGGCTCCGTGGTCTCCTCCCCAGTCCCACCCTCCTCCCTCTGTCGCCGGCGAACAATGTCCTTCTCCAAGTTCCCGGTTCTCCAGAACCGTGGAACGTAACCTGGTTAGGAAATAGGTCTTTTACAGACAGACGTGGTGAGCTGAGGCTCCCGAGATGAGGTCCTGCGCAGGGAAAGTAAGACGGCCGTGTGAGGAAGGACGCAGAGGCCGGGGTGCAGAGGCCAGGAGCCCAGGAACACCCGGGGCGGCCGGAAACCTGGGCGTCGAGGAAGGACTCTCCCCAGAGCCCCTGTCGCCTCGGTCTTGGGCTTCTGCCTCTAGAGCTGTGAGGGAATCGGTGTCTGTTGTTTTCAGCCACCCGCTCTGTGGGGATTTGTCACTGCGGCCACAGGAAGCTACCTCCCCACCTGGTTGCTGTGGGTGGACCACACTCCGCCCACAGAAGGGTCTCCCTAAAGCACTGCTTGTTGGGGCCAGCCCCCCAGACCCCCAACCTTTCTCTTCCACTCGTATGTCCCTTCCTTCAGAGAGACTGCGCCGCTCCAGGCCCAGCTAGGGCCCCGCCCCGGAGTGCTCAGCGTACACTCAGACACTCGGCCCAGCCATTGCCTGACCGCATCATCCCGTGGACAGTGGGCGGTGCAGGGCGGGGCCTGTCCAGCTCATTTGCCGTCTCTCCAGGGCACCAGGCACACCGCCAGGCACAGAGTAGCTGCTCAGGAAACATGCTGAATGTCCAGGTGCCCTGTGCCAGGCCGCGAGGGCAGAGGGAGGGCGTGTGCCTTTGAGACAGGGAGCTGGTCGAGGAGGAGACGGCCGGAGTCTGGGCTGCCCGGGGACCTGGCCCCTGGGCTCCCTGAGCACATCGCTTCTTCTCCCACCCACTGTCCCCTGCTCCTTCACGCCCCTCACGTCTCAGTCCTGCCGTCCACCCTGGTCCTCAAGCAAGAAGTCTCAGTGTCCTCCTTGACCTCTGTCCCACCCCCAAGTTTTCCCAAGTCAACAGCCAGCCAAGATCTCCTCTGCTCTCACCGAAACAGCCCTAGGAGGGGCTGCCGTGGTCTTGGCTCTGTCCTGGTCAGGCCTCTGCTGTCCCTCCTCACCCCACCCATCCTCCCCACGGAGGCCTCTCCCACGTGCCAGCGACTGGGCAGTAGCTGCTGTCCACGTGATTATCTAAGCAGCCCTCGTGGTTCTCTTAAAGAACCCCGGGCTCCCTTCTCCCACGGGACACAGCCGAGGACGGTGTCCATGATGCTGCCAGCCCGGCCCAGACTCCTGTCCAGCCTCTCGGTCCTGCTCCTTCCCTCCCTGCTCCCAGTGCTCTGGCCGGCCCGTGGGCCATGTCTGCGGATTCGGCCCTGTGCTGTGCCACCACTGAAGGCTTCCTCGTTACCGGGCTATGTGGACCCAACTGGCCGTGCCCTGCCACGGCTCGGCCTTGGGGATCCTGTGCCCTCCCACCTGCAGGCCTGGGCACTCTCTGGGCACATAGCAGGCAGGCAGTAGATATTGTTGATTTGAACTTGGTCAGAGAAGCTTGGGTGAATTGGCCAAAAAACAAGTTTAAAATAGAAATATCAGCCTTCTTTTGCTTGGTTGGAGAGTATTGTTTCTCGTTGTTTGCCTCCTGGGGAGGTAGTTTAAGGAGAACGTGGTGTCTCCAGGGAGGAAGAGAAGGAGAGGCAAAGCCATGCAGCAGGGCCGTGCTCCTCATGAGGCTGCCTGCGTGGAAGTTACTAAACTGAATTATTTAACACAAAATTAAAACTCAGCTCCGCAGTGGCACTGGCCACAGGGCAGGCACTCAGTGGCCACACGTGGCTGCCCTGTCGGACACCATAGGTGCAGCTGGCCCCCCTTCAGAAATGTGGGGGCTCGGGGCTTGGGGCTCCTGCCGGTGACCCGGGCTGGCTGGGCGTGAGGGCCGTGAGCGCTGGAGTTCGGCCGTGCCTGGGCCACCTCTGCCCAGTGTCTGGGTTCCCTTCCACACTGACCTGAAAGGAGCCCGAAGCAACAGGCCAGCCCGGGAACCCTGCACCAGTGAACCCTGCGGGGTCCCGGGGGCACCGCGTCCTGGCTTCTGTTTATGTAGGAGCAGCCAAAACTCGAGGCACAATAAAAAGTGGGGAGAAGACTCCGGAGAGGAATGCAGCCGGCCGGCCGGGCACCCATGCTGCTGCAGGTGGCCAGGCTGGGCCCAGCCCCACGGGGTCTCCTGCCCGCTCTGGAGGGCCGGGGGAGGGGTGGGGATGGAGCAGACTTCTGTGAGTGGTCCAGTCTCACGAGAAGCCACCTGCTAAAGGGAGAGGTTGTGTGGGGCTAGAGCTAGGAGCGCCTCACAGAGGAATCCATCGTGGAGGAATCCGTCAGGAGGAATCAGGAATCGCCAAGAGCTGCACCAGGGGCGGGGGAGGGGAGAGGCGGCAGGAAATCCGGGCCCAGAAAGTGTCCTTTCAGCAAGATCCCTCTCCCCACACCCCCTCGCGGTCTCTCCCCTGAATGTGCGGAGGAACAGGGCCATGTCCGCGCCATCACCCGTCACCCTTCCGGAGTCCCGCCACCTCGGGCAGAAGCCCATGGGCCCTGCGCCTCTTCTCCTGGCTGGGCTGGCGGGGAGCTGGGGCTCGCTGGCTGGCACCAGAACTTTCCCAAACCTGTGGCCGAGGGCAGGGGTCCCCAACCTTAGGGCCATGGCCTGTTAGGAACTGGGCTGCACAGTGGCAGGTGAGCGGTGGGCAAGTGAGGGAAGCTTCCTCCGTATCCCCAGCGCCAGCATCACCGCCTCGGCCCTGCCTCAGGTCACCAACTGTCAGACTCTCCTAGGAGCACGGTCCCTGGTGCCACAAAGGGTGGGGACTGCGGGCTACGGGGTCCTGCCTCCCTTGTGCAGGACAGCAAGCGAGGGTTCAGCTTGTGAAGTGTTGGGTTAGGAAGGCCCCGCCCCTCCCCCGGCTGGGGCTGTCACTGCGTTTGCCATACTAGTGCGCCTGGTTGAGCCTGAGCCGGGATAAAGCTCTACAGACCCAGAAGCCTGTCAGTGTCCTGGGGGACCGAGCCATGTGGGAGCCCACTTCGGGGACGGCTCTGGCCAGGCCCGGCGAGTTGCCCCGAGCGGTGGGTGCTGGAGAGGCGAGGAGGCTGGACTCAGAGAGCAGCGGTGGGCGTGGCCGCCCGGCCCCGCGCCCGCCCCGCCCCGCCTCGTCGCTAACCAGTCCCAGTCGGTGCCGCCAGGTTTTCGGTTTCAAATTATCCCTCGCGTGGGCCAGAATACTTGGACGTTTAGGCATGGTGGGGGATGGACCTTGAGCCAAACGATGCCGGAGAGGCGGGGCCCAAGGGCCAGCGCTGGCTCCGTAGCTGCGCCAACCCAGCAGTGACATCCATGCGTGCACGGCGGGGGCTTGCGGGGGGGGGGGGGGGGGCGGGGAGCGGGGAGGGGCGGGGCGGCCCGGTGCGCAGGAGGCGGCAGGGTGCACGAGGACCGCCCCAGCCCGGCCCCTCGCCCTGGCACACCAGCCGACTTGGGTCTGCAGCCGCGGCTGGAATTGCTGCCCGAAAGTCCCGTTGGCATTAAAGGAGTTTCTTTATAGGTTTTCTGTAGTTTCTAAATTTAATGCCATGAACATATGTTACATTTATCATCAGAGCGACCAATAAGGAATGTTATTTCAAAATAAGAAAAGACATTAAATAAACCGAAAAATTTCCATGATTCCCACTGTTCTAACTCAACAATTGTTAGCGGTTGGTTTAATGTAATGTTTTAGAATGAGATATAATCAGCGGAAAACATTATCTAGGGAATGTTGGCTCGTTTGTCCCTGGTGCCTGCATGAGCGTCTTACTGCTGCTGTCACGAATGACCAAGACCCGGGGGGCTTAAAACTGCAGAGTTTTATTCTCTCTAGTTCTGGAGGCTGGAAGTTTGGTATCAAAGTGTTGGCAGGGCTGCCCGCCCCCAGAGTCTCTGAGGGGGGTCTGCTCCTGCCTCTTCCCGCTCCCCAGGGGCCTGCCAGCCTGCCTTGGCTTGTGGTGGCCTCACTACAGTCTTCAAGGACTGCATCTTTACATCTCCCTCTGCCAGTCATCACACTCCCTCCTCTGTGTGGACCTCACCTCCCGCGCCTCCCCTTGCCTGAATGCATGTGATGGCATTTACGCCATCTCTTCATCTCAAAGCCCTTCACTTAATCCCATCTGCAACGGACTCTTTCCAGATAAGGTCCCCTTTGTAGGTTCCAGAAGTTTAGCTGTGATATTTTGGGGGCCACTATTCAGCCCTCCACAGTGCCTGAGCTCCGGACCCCCCTGGCTGAAACACTGTCCCCACCTTTCCTCACCGTGCATCCAGCCACTTTGGGGCTGCCCTCCAGGTTCAGCTGGGGGCAGGCGGGGTGGGGTGTGTGGGGGGGGAGTGGTTGCTATTTGGTGTCTCCCAGAAGGCTGGAAGTTACCCCCTTACCCCAGGACGATTGACCTGCTACCTAGCAAACTATAATGGGGTCCTGTTCCAGGCTGCAGGGGATGAGGGTGGGGACTGTGCCATTCAGCAGAGGGCTGTGCATGAGTCTCTAACACAGCTCCTGTGGCTGTGGCCTTGCAGGGCAGGGACTGCAAACTCTGAGGCTGTGGCCTGGCGGCCTGGCGGGCGGCATGGGGGAGGGGGGATGAGTAATGAAAATGAGCGAAGGGGCCGTGGGGACCAGAGCAAACCGGAAAACATGGTTCCATCTGAAGGGGGTGACTTCAGACCAGCCCATGCGGCCAGGCAGGAAGGCTCGCCCCGTGTGACCACATGCCCTCCCCTTTCCCAGAGAAGCGAGAAATCTGGAGTTCTCAGCGAAATCGTCTGAGCCGTCCACGCTGGCACCGAATGTGCGTTTTCAGGGTCAGGCAAACAAAACCTGTCTGTCTCCAGCCGGGGCTGCCAGCCTGAACCCTTGAGTTGAATGAAGCTTTCAGAGCAGACGGGATGTCCCCCAACCCCCAGCCCTGACTCTGACCAGGTGCTGGGGGGCCCCCAGGTTGCCAGGCGAGCTGCCCCGCCCCGCCCCCAGGGTCCCAAGTGAGTAGCAGGAAATAGCTCTGAGCCCCCAGCCCAGCTGGGCCCCATGCTCCCTGGGAGGAGAGGCGCTGAGTCTGGGGAAAGGAGCCCTGCTCCCTCCCTGGGGACAGCTGGAGACTCACTGACTCATGAGCGGGTGGCAAGAACCTTCCAGGAAGTCTCGTCCTGTTCTCCCTCTCAGCCTGGGCGGGGACGGCCAGCTGCCTCTGTCCCCGCAGGCTGACGGGACTCCAGCCGTCTGTAGGGGTGACTTCTCGGGGCTCGCCCCCAGGCAGGTGCTCCTGAGCCTTCCCCGGCACCCGCCTCCCCCGCCTGGGGCGAGCTGGCCCCTCCTTCCGGCCACGTCGGGCGGGGTAGAGGGCGGGCAGCGGCTGCAGGCGAGGCAGGCCCAGGAGCCGGGCTTCGCAGAGGAAGCCGTAGCCTCCCGGGAGGGCGGGAAAATGAAAGACTTTGGACGTCGCCAGGAATTTGACTCTGCGAGCTGGGTTCCAAGAGGCTAAGTGAAGCTCCTCCAAGTGGATATTAAAAAGGAGCAGTGAGCGAGGCTCCGGAGGGCGGGGAGACGCCCGGCCGGAAGCCCCGAGCCCCGCGGAGCCCAGACTCCCGCGGGCCAGCCCGGACCCAGGACCCGGGGCTGCAGGCGCCCTTCAGGGCCCGTCCGCCTTGCTGCGCCTCCTGATTCTCCCCTTCGCTCCCCGTGCTGATTCAGAGACAGCGCGACTTCAGTGTGGGGCACACACATATGATCAGCACATGGAAATGTGGTAATTTGGATGCATTCGCGATCGCAGCAGATTGAAGAAATTAGACCAGACAAAGAGTGTTTTTGGAGGAGGAGGAGGAGGAGGCAGAAAGGGGAGGGTGACGGGGTGAGAAAGGGGAGGACGCCTCTGAAAAGGGGACGTGGACTGCCTGCTGCTGAGTACATCGTAGTGATGGAGAGAGACCGGATCTCAGGTAGGCATGGCCCTCCCCGCTCCCCACCCGCACCACGCTCCTGCCTCGGGAAGCACCCCCGCCCCCGCCCGGGTCACTCGTGGTCATTTTCGTGGACTCGGTCCTCTTCCTCTTGACCATTCTTTCCGAGGTCGTGGGAGGTAAAGTTCCAGAAGACGAGTCTCTCCCTAAGTCTGGCGATCCCTTAAACTTGGCTCTGGCCCCTGGCGGCTTCTCCCTCAGTCCCCAGCTTGCCACTTCTGCATCCTGAGCCGAGCCAAGCGTGAATGCCGGGCAGGGAGGTGGGACCTGCCTCCAGCCCGGGGGTCTGGGCGATGGCATTGAGGAGGCCGCTCGGTGCTTGGTGTGTCCACTGTGTGGTTTGTGTTTTCGCTCTAGCCAGAGTCTGTCCTCATGGCCACCACGGTCTCCTCCCTGAAATAGATGTTGGTGCCTCCCCAGGACTTGATTACAGGGCTGGAAGCTCCCCGTACCCAGACGAGACGTGCAGATGTGTGCGTGCGTGTGCGTGTGCGTGTGTGTGCACATGTGCATGCACAGCAGAGAGCTTGCCCTGTCCCGCCCGAGGCTTGGGGGAGTCGAGACAGTCCTGCTTGGGGGTGTCAGTGTCAGTCGGGTCCCGTGCTCACCCGGGAGCCCTGCGATGGGGGAGGGACAGTGGTGAACGTCCGCGGTTACTGAGGGACACTTCAGGACAGAATGAGTAGCGGATGTGGGCTCTGCTCAGACCCTGCAGGAGAAATCTCTGTTTAAGACATCTGGATGTCACGTCAGGGCAAGGAGTGAGGGCAGGAGGCTGGTCCTTGGGCTGGGGGGACCTTACGGGTGCCTGGACACCCCCTCCCCCCCATGCCCCGTTGGCAGCCCCCACAGGGAGGGCACAGGCCCGTGGGGCGGGACATGACCAGCAAATGGAGGAAAAGAGACTTCCCCTTCTTCAGTCCCTCCCGGTGCCCTCCGCTGGGCCTCGCGTGCTGTGACTGTGTCAGCTTCTGATGGCCTCATGGGTAATTCCCGTTCATCGCAGTATCTGCCGCGGACGCGTACCCCTCGAGCCAGGTGCTGGGGTCCACCGTGCGGGTCTGCCTCCTCCTCGGGCATCAGCCTTGCTCTGAGCCTCAGGCGTTCCGAGCTGACCCTTGGCCCTGGTCCTGTCTGTCGTTTGCCATTGTGTGTTTTGGTGGGGGCCCCCAAGAGGCCAGAGAGAAGGAAGGCTCATCGCCACTGGGAGGGGAGCTGCTGACAGGGTGTGTGTGTGTGTGTGTGTGTTGTGTGTGTGTGTGTGTGGTGTGTGCGCGCCTGGGCCACTGGGCACGCACACTGGCCGCGGACACCGGCGGCAGGCACAGTGGCTGAGACCAGGGCTCCTCCGTGTTTGCGCTTGGCGACGTGGGCCTGGGCCCTCTGGGGCTGGGCGGGGGCGTGGCGTCAGGGTTTCCTGCTCCCAGCCTGGCGGGGTCTGCAGAGCAGGTGGCACTTGGCTGGAACCTTGTAGGGTCTGGCCAGATGGCCACTCCACTGGCCTCAGCTCCAGCCTTCAGTTTGGGTGTCCCAGCCAAGGCCCAGATGGGTGGCCCCTGAGGGACCAGAGAGCTGGCACACCAAAGCCAGGAGGAGGGGGGGCCTCAGGGACTCGGGAGTGATGGTCGTGTCCAGGGACCTCCTGGGCTAACCGAACTCCAGGAGCTTTTCTTGCGTAAAGTGAACAAAACTGCCTTTGAAAACAGCTGTCTCCCACCGCCCTGCGCCGAGGACGGCAAGGTGAGGGGTGAAGTGGGGACCCCCTCCCAGGCTGTGACTGCGGGAAAATCGGGACTTTCTATGAAATCCTCATTCGGACCCATTTTCATGAAAAAATGCTCATTTCTTTCAACGCTCGGTCACAGCTATGAATGGAAGTGGAAATCCTTGAGCCTGCCCCCGCGTCCGTCGGGCCTGGCCAGGCCTTGTCCTTGGCCTTTAGCGGCAGCTCAGCATTTAACCAGGCCCTGGGGAGTGAGTCCCTGGCAGGGACCCAGCGCCCAGGGCCTCAGCCTCCTCATCTGTAGAGAGTGGAGTTGGGTTGGCACGGCCTGAGGCAGCGTCCCAACTCCAGTGGGCTCCTGAGCCCGTTTGGGGGACCCTGCCCACTGTGGGGCTCCTTACTTCTTACCAGGCACAGTGCTTTGTCTCACCATAAGGCAGAGCACGGCCAAGGTGGGCCAGGGGCCCGGATGCTCTATGCTGTGTGTGTGTGTGTGTGTGTGTGTGGACGGGGCCTACCTGGCCAGACACCCCACCCACCCGATTCCTGGTGGCTGTCACTGCTCGTGCCCCACTGGGCTGGCCTTTACGGCCTGTCCGGCCAGCTCTCCGCCCCTGCCCAGCAGCTGTCCAGGAAGGGTTGGGCCCTAAGATGCCTCTCCCCAGCACCCAGCTCCCGCCTGGCTCGTGAGCCTGGGAGCCCCCATCAGCGGTCAGGCACCCCTGGGAAGGCTCATCAGTCAGCAGGATGGGGGTGAGTCATGGAGCAGTGACTGGCCGCTGAGACACACACAGAAGGCCGCTCCTTCCAGCCAAGGGCCCGCGTTTTTTTTTTTTTTTTTCCTTGTCCTGGACTGGCTTTGTGGCTTTTACAAATGAAGCAGTTTTATCTCGTTCCAAGGGCTTACATGTCAGAGGGAGAGAATCTCCCAGAAGGGAACTTTCCACTGGGCTGCTGTTGCTGAGCCTCGCTGGGTCGCCAGGGTGAGTTGCAGGCAGGGAACGTGGAAGTCTCTGTTGGGTCAGGAATGTTGGCGCGGGGTCCGAGGAGGCCGGGCCACACTGTCACTGGACGTCTGCCCCTGGCCTGCCGTCTGCCTGAGCAGTGCGGCCCGGAGCGGTCACCCAGCAGGAGGGAGCTGGCGCTCTGCTCTCCTGGGGCCCCCTGTCACGGGAGGCAGTGTCGGTCCTCGCCTGCCCCCCGCTCTGCTCTTGCCCCTCGTCTCTGAGTCCCCAAGCACTTCCTACCCCCGACCTGGACCGACGCCGCGGTTGTGGCTTCCTGGACCAGCTCTCGGCCCCTCTGGCCTTACTTTCCTGCCTCCGAGATGAGAGGCCTGGCCCGAAGCCCTCTGGCCTCCTAGTCCAGCTCTGACGGCCAGGGGACTTGGGCCCTGTACTGGTTTCTAAGGGCTGCTGTCACCAAGCACCGGAGGCTGGCGCCACTGTAACCAGCAACCGATTCTCTCACAGTTTAGGAATCCAGAAGGCCAAAGTCCAGGTGTGGGCAGGGCTAGTTCCTTCTGGAGGCCCGAAGGGAGGCTGTCCCGGGCTTCTACCCTGGCTCCTGGTGGTCGCTCGTGATCCTTGGCTTCTGGGGGCGTCACCCCAGTCTCCACTCCTGTCATTGCATAGCCTCCTCCTCCCGTGCCCCACCTCGCCCTCTGCTTCTCACGAGGACACTCGTTACTGGATTTGGGACCACCTGGACTGGACCGTCCCGGATGGCTGGCTCTCAGACCCTTAATGTATTACACTAGTAAAGTCCATTTTCCAAATAGGGCCACGTTCACAGGGTCTAGGTGGACGTGAGCCTTTTTGCGGGGCGGGGGGGAGGGGAGAGGAGGCGCCTTTCAACCCACTGCAGCCCCCACGCGTCCTGGATGCACGGCCCTCACTGTCCCACTCCGGACCTTTTGGTGTGGCCACTAGCCCTTCCTGCTGGGTCCCTTACCCCGCCTGGAGTTGAGGGGCTGGGCGGGAGTCTTCCCTGCCTCCCCTCTATGCCACGGCCTTTTGCCTCATGCCTCGTAATTTGTTCTGAGCCCCAAATTGGTCTGTCCAAAATGTTTTCTGATCAGAGCATTTATTTCTATGTGAAGTCCTACGAAGGGATAAAATGGAAACCACGTTGTCATGCATTAAAGAACTGCCTAACGGCACAGCATGGCATGGGGACCGTACCAGGCATTTACCAGTGGTCGCCCCAGGGGTGCCCGAGGCGATCGCCTCTTTTAAAACTGTGGTAAAATCACACAACATAAAATGGACCGTTTTCCCAATTTTTAGGTGTGTGGTTCAGTGGCAATAAGTACATGCATTCGCCCAGTCGTGCAACCGTCTGCCCGTCTCCAGAACTTTGTCGTCTTCCCGGAGTGACACTCTGTCCCCGTTACACGCTAGCTGCCCGTCCCCCTCCCCAGCCCCCCGCGAGCTCTGTTCCACTTTCTCTTTCTACGAACGTGACTATTCCAGGTCCCTCCTGCGATGCAACGTTTGTCTGTTGGAGATCGGCTTGTTTCGCCCGCCGTCAGGGTCATGCACGCGGGGGCAGGTGTCAGAGTTCCCTCCGTTAAAGGCTGACTCATACTCCGGCCTCTGCGTAGACCATGCTCGGTTTATCCAGTCATCTGTGGGTGGACGTTGGGGTCGCTTCCCCCTTTTGGCTGTTGTGAATGGTGCTGTTTTGCACACGAGTGTACACCTCTCTGCTCGAGTCCTTGCCTTCAAACCGGCAGTGGACGGGCTGGGTCATGTGATGCTTCTAGGTTTAATTTCGGGAGGAGCCGCCATACTGTTCTCCACGGCAGCCGCGTTTCACGTTCTCCCTGGCAGGGCACGAGGGTCCCAGATGTCCCCCTCGTCCTCCTGACATGGGTTGGTTTTTTTTTTTTCTTTATTCTTTTTTGGAGAACAGACATTTCATGGGAGTGAGCTGGTGTCTCATTGTGGTTTTGACTCGCGTTTCCGTGATGATGAGTGACGTTGAGCATCTTTTCATGTGCTTGTTGGCCATCTGTATGCTTTGGAGAAATGTTATTTGGGGTCCTTTGCCAATTTTTAAATGGGGTTATTTTTTGTTGTCGTTGTTGAGTTGCATGGGCTCTCTATTCTCTATGATTCGAGTATTCGTCCTTTACATGATATATGATTTGCAAATATTTTCTCCTGTTCTGTGGGCTGCCTATTCATCGTCGATGCACAGAAGTCTTTCATTTTGATGACGTCCAATTTATCTGTTTTTTTCGTTCGTTGCCTGTCCTTTTGGTGTCATACCCAGTGTCACAAATCTTTTTCCTACCTTTTTTTTTTTTCTATGAGTTTGGTAGTTTTTGCTCTTGGGTTTGGGCCTTCGATCCATTTTGAGGTCACTTTTGCATATGGCGCGAGGTAGGACTCCGACTTCACGTCCTGGCTCTCGATTCAGCCCTTTTCTTTTCTCAGACCCCGGCTAGCTCCAGGGAGCAGTGGGGGAGCTCTGGGCTGGGCCAGGGAGCCTGAGCTGTGGCCCAAGGCACTGCTGGACGTGCGCCCGGGGCAGCCCAGCCCGGGTCCTTCCGGGCTGCCGACGGAGGCCAGCCCGGGCTCCTGGGGTCCACTGTGCAGACGTGCCTCTTGTTCTCAGTGGTGTCCATGTCTGGCCGGCCTGTGGGACTGGCTGGCTGGGTGTCAGAGCGTGGGGCTTAGTGTTCTTCAGTCTGTCCCCTTGCTCCTCAGAAAGCTCCTATGGCCCACCCTCCCTCTCTGCTCCTGTGATCCGAGCCTCCATCTGCTTCCTGCATCTTCCCTTCCACTCAGGGCACAGACCTCTCTGTCTCCCGAAGCCACCACCTAAACCCCTTTGTCTAAAGCCCCTCCGGCACTGGTCCCGCCTTCCCCACCTGCAGGAGGAGTCTACAGATGGGCTCAGTGATGGACTCAGCCCCCCTTGGGCTGCGCGTAGGAGAAACCGCGAGGTTTCCTTTTAGCAAGTGGCCCAAGTTTGGAGAATGTTCTGGGCCCCAGGTCCCGCCTTGACCTTGGGACAGATAACATCGCAGGTTTCAGCTGTTGGAGACCCATCTCTGCATGTGGGCTGAGGACCTGCCTCTAGACCTTCTGATCCTCCTTCCCCCTCCTCCACCACAAACCAGGAAACTCTGACTCGAGCAAAGCTGAGTCAACAGAGCAACACTCTCCTTAGAAATTAGCAACGAGGCTCTGAAACTTGGCTATGAAAACTTGAAAATGCTTCTGTGCTGGGCTGAACTCTGGAGCGGACGGGCCTGACAACGCCCAGCGCCCCTGTTTCTCCACCCAGTGAGTGTGAACAGCCAGTGACCTCTGTTCGTACCCTCTGCCTCGAGTTCTCATATCATTTACATCCCTGGGTTCCTGTTTGCAGAACCACTAGACACAGGTCGTTCCCATTCATGGGGCGAATCTCTGTTGCGGTCCTACTATGTGTAGGCACTCTCCTGGGTTCTTGGCCTACAGTGAGGAGTGAGGAAGAGACAGCCCTTCCTCCCTTGGGACTTACAGTCTGAACGAGGTGTCGGGCAGCTAAGAAATCACCACGTCAATAGGTGATCGCAGGCGAAGGCGGTGAAGAAGCCAGGACCGGGCAATGGGTCGTTACTGGGTGCCTGTGTCTGTGTCTGTGGGGTTCGCACTGATGGACGCCTTCTCTGAGGAGGTGACTTTCGAGCTGAAATCAGCACGGCCAGAAAGACCGGACCCGGCCAAAATCCAGAGGAGAGATGGCCGGGCAACGGGAACAGCAGTGAGGTTGCATCGGGAATACGTGAGTGCTAGACTGTGTCATCAGCGAAGGGGCGCACATGAATCCAGCGAGGCGGGCAGGCCAGGACGCGCTGAGGCCCCGGTTTGGTTGTTTTTCTCAGTGTGATGGGCACCACGTGGAGGGAGTGGCAGGACCTGAATGCCCTGCGGCTGCTGGGGTGGCCCGTGTTGGGCAGGGAGCTGAGGCAGCAAGGCCTGGAGGGGAAGAGGCTGTTGTAGCTGCTCTCTGCAGTTGGACAAGGAGGGCCTCTGATTGCTGGGTGGACCCGGAAGGTTGAAGAGGCGGCACTGACAGGTGGCCGGCCCGCCCCAGCCCGGCCCGCCCCGCCCCCACCAAGCCCTACCACCCCCCAGCCTGGCCCACCCGCCCCACCAAGCCCCGCCCTGCTCCCCACCCCCACCAAGCCCCGTCCGCCCCAGGGCTGCTGTTTGTAGGAAGGCACACTTGTGGCCTCTGAGCTGCTTGCTGGCTTTGGGTTGGGGTTTGGGGTGTGCTTGGCTGGTGTGGGACGGCGTGGGACGGCCTGGGACGGCCTGGGAGGGTGACCCCGGGAGCCTCGAGGAAGGAACGCAGGCCTCGGAGGGGGAAGCGCCACTCTGGGACTCTCGCGTTATGTCCCCTGGGGCCCCGAGTCTCCGGGCAGAGTTTTCGCAAGCTCCTGTGTGACACCGCACGCCTGTGGGCGGCGGGTAGCACCTCCTGCTGGAGCGGCCGGGGCTGCTGCTTCTCCGGCTCCCGAGTTCGCGGTGTCCTTGGAGCTGGCCCTTGGGCAGCCTGTCCTGGCTTCTTCCTCCGCCTTCCCGGCAGTGTTCCTGCTCACCGGGAGAGGACTGGGCAGGACCTGGGGACGAAGGAGGTGCAGGCACCTCTCTAATAGAACAGCGGTGCCTGTGCACCCTGCCCCACAGAAGGGACATTTGGGTCAAATCCCTGCTTGACACTCAGAGGGCATGTCCTTGACCATTCACAGTATCCGGTGGGGGTTAGCACAGCTGCCACTGTCCAGCACAGAAGGCTCAGCACAGGGCCCCGGCCGCCCCTCTCTGTGGCTTTGTTTCAGGCCCGTGTCCGGCTCTGTGCCCGCTGCCCCCTGGTTCACACCGGGCAGCCCTCAGCCAGGGCCTTGCGTGCCCCCCACCATCCGCCCAGTTCAGCTCTGCCTGGCTCGTCCCTCCAACGTGGCTGAGGTCCAGGTACCCTCTCCAGGTAGCGTGTTCAATCCAGGAACACGGGTCACACAGCCATGCCCGCTCTGAGAGATGTCACGAGATAACGCTGTCGATAATAACTGAAGAACTGCAGCTTTAGCACGGTTTGACTTCCACAGAATTCCAAGGTAAAGGACTTCAGGGTGTCCTGATCCTGATGTCACTGTGTCCGAGGGAGAGGGGAGGGCCTGGGGGTCGTGCACCATCCAGAGCCGGTGGTCTTGGGCTGTGCCCCTGGGACGTGTGTTTGAGGGTGGGGGGGCATACACTGAGGAAGACCCTGCAGCCCCCAACCCCAGCCTGCAGAGAGCGTGCTTCTCTGGGGAGGAGTGGACAGAGGGGCCCGGGTTCTGGACACATGCATTTTTTAGCATAGGCACCCCAGATCTGCCGCAGCAAGGGGCCTTGGGCTTGAGGGCTCCTGGGCTGTCTTGGGCGGGGGAGAGGGGGCGGACGGCCCCCCTTGGATCTGGAGGCCGCAGACGGGGGAATCGGCTGCAGAACGCCCTCCGTCCAGGAGGTGGCGGTGCAGGCTCTCCGGAGCCCCGCTCTGCTGGGTTTCCGTGTGCCCTGAATTTGTGGGAGGCGGCCGTCCTCTGCGGTGTTATTTCCACCCACTGTGGCTGCAGCAGCCGGCAAGGGAAGTGGCAGGTGGGGACGATAGGAAGTGCCGTGGGGACGGGAGGGCACCTCTGCTGGCACCGGGGCGGGAACGCTGGAGGCGACGCCCCAGGACGCCCACCCTAAACCCGGTGAGGCCAGTGACTTTTGGGAGTGCAGGGCTCTGACCCAGGGTCTCCTGCTAATCCTTTTTCTGCCCTTCTGGTTGACATACTTCAGTTTACTTAAACATTTTCCAACTTTTTACTGTGAAAAATTTCAAACATAGGAAGGCAAAGGAATGACAGCACGCACGCCCACGCTCCCACTCCCCAGATTCTGCACACACACTTCGCTGTTTGCTCTCTCACGCCTCCGCCCCCCGCCCCCGCCCCCAGCCCGTCGTCCGCCTGAGATTGGGGTGGTGGCTTTTTACGAAAAGTGCCTGACGTCAGCACACATCACCCTGTAAAACCTCAGCTTGCCTTTCTTTACCCAGAGGCCAGGCGGATGCTCCTGGGCTTATGACAAACCGTCCTGATAAACCCCTTGTAAGTGGAGAATGCGGAAGCTGAAAATGCAGTGCACAGACCGCGCCCACCGGACACCCAGGCTCAGCCTGGCCCTCTTCCTACTGAATAAGTATGGCTTTTGCGCCACCCGAAAGTTGAAAAGATCCTAAGTCTACTCGTCGATGATTCTTTTCCTCTCGTTGAGGTAAAAGTTATGGAGCACAAAGATCTTAAGTGTACAGTGCTCTGAACATAATGCCACCATCACCCCCCACGGCCCTCCCAGTCTGTCGCTGCTCCCGTCTCTGGTGTTTTCCCACTGGAGATGAATTCTGCCAGTTTGAACGTTCTTCAGAGCTGCCCGTGCTGGTGCAGGGGCCGGTACTTTGTCGCATTATTGTCGAGCGGTGTTGCTCACATGGCGCCCCGTGGTTTGTTAGCTGCTCTGTTCCCGGGCCCCTGGCTGTTTCCATTGGGGAATCTTAGGAATACAGCCGTTCTGAGCTTTTGGGACACGTTGTTTGTTGTTTGTTTGTTTGTTGTTTGTTTAAATGGGCATATACTTCCACTTCTCCCACGTCAATACCAGGAAGTAGAAGGCAATTGGGGCCGGAGGGCGGGCGTGTGTTCAGTTTTATGAGAGACTGCCAGAGCTTGTCCCCGAGTGGCTGCTTTACACACCCACGGGCAGCGCACCGGTGCACACCCCCACCGACACTTGGTGCTGTCACTCGCCCGGTTCCGCCCTGCTGCTGTGTGCGTGGTGGTCCCTCGTTATGGCTCCAGTTTGCATTTGCCTGATGACTAACGCTGTTGAGCACATTTTCATGTGCTCACGGGCTATTCATATATGTTCCCTTGTGAGTTGTCTTTTCGAGCGTGTTGCCAGTGTTAAAATGGGGTTGCTTGCCTTTTTTTTCTCGTTCTTCCTGGCTCCTGGTCTTTTTGTCAGATAGGCGGATGGCAAGTATTTTCTCCCAGTTCGTGGCTCACCCACTCATTTCTTCACGGTTTCTCTCGATGGGCGAGAGGTTGCCATTTGAATTCTGATGAAATTTACCTGAACAAATACTTTCTTTCGGTTACCACTTTCTGTGTCCTTTATAAGAAAGCCTTGCCTACCCCCAAGTTGCAAAGACGTTTTCGATGTTTTCTTCCAGAAGCTTCATCGTTATAGCTTTTGCTAGAGGTTTAGAAAGCACCTCGGATTTATTTTTGTCTGGAGCAGAGGTGAAGGTTCATTTTCTTTTTCTTTATTTTTTTTTTCCTTTTCTGTATGGATTTTCAGTTCGAGCGCCATTTGTAGAAAAGACCTTCCTTGTTTAATTAATTACCTTGGCGCCCCTGTCGGCCCTCCGTGGGCTGAGTGAGAGGACTCCTGCTGAGGGAACTCTGTCGCGTTTTCCTGATCTTGAGTCTGTCCTCTTGCCAGTGCCATATTGTCTCGATTAATGTGGCTTTATAAGAAGTCCTGAAATAATGTTTCCCCATATAGTCAGAACATTGCCTTGAATCGCCCAGATCGTTTGAGTTTCCTTGTAAATTTTACAACTAGTGTGTCCGCTTCTACGAAAATGCTGTATGAATTTTGATTGATACTCTGTAGGCCACTTGAAAGAGGATTGGCATTTTAACAGCATTGAGTCTTCTTCTGTAAACACGGCATGTCTCCGTTTCTAAGGTCTTTTCTTATTCCTCTACTCGCTACGGAATTACATTGTTCTATAGTTTTCAGTGAAAAGATCTTCATGTCATTTGTTGAATTTATTCCTCTTACAGGTTTTGGTGCTATTGTAAATTGAATATCTATTTTAAATTTCATTTTCAATTGTTTGATGCTAGTATATAAAATACAATCGGCTTTGGCATGTGAACCTTGTATCCTGCGACCTTATCAAGGTCATTTATTATTCTAGTATTTATTTTGTAGATATTCTATGATTTACTAAGTAAACCACCATGTCATCTGAAAACAGGCAGTTTTACTTGTTTATTCCCGATCTTGTGCCTTTAATGTCCTTTTCTTGTCTCGTTGCACTAGCCAGAGCTGCCGTAGAGCATTGAATAGAAGTGGTGAGTGCACATCCTTGCCTTGTGCCAGAACTTATCATGCTAACTATAGATTTTCCACCTATGTCCTTTGTCCGATTGAGGGAATTCTCTTCTGTTCCGAATGTGCTGGAGTTTTTCACGTGAATGGGTGTTGACTTTGCTAAATGCTTTTTCTCTACGGCAGTACCCCCTTTTCCTTGGGCGATACGTTCCAAGACCCTCAGTGCATGTCTGAAGCTGTGGGTAGCTATCTCTGCTATCTTTTTTCCCATACTTACACACTGAGGATAAAGTTTAATTTATAAAGTAGGCATAGGAAGGGATAAACAACAATAATATAATAGATTAGAACATTTATCACACTATACTATGATGAAAGTTATGTGAATGGCTTTGGGACCTCGTTCAATACAGTAAGGGTGACCTGAACACAGGCACTGTGGCACCGTGACAGTCGTCCGGTCACCGAGACGGCTGCTAAGTGACTGAGGGGCAGGGAGCATGCACGGTGTGGGGACGCGGGACGAACGGTGGATTGCAATGAAGGATGTTCGACTATGAAACCACGCTTGTGTTCCTGGGATAGGTCTGACATGTTTACGACTTGTAATTCTTTATAGATATCGCTGGATTTGATTTGCCTAGTTTTTTTCGTTAAGCATTCTTTTGTGTAGATTCCTGAGGGATATTGGCGTGGTATTTCCTTTGTTAGTTTTGGTAACGTCTCTGTCAGGGTTTTTTTAGCCTTGTAAAATGAGTTTGGAATGGTTTCTCTCAATTTTCTGTAACAGTTTGCATGAGATTGTTGTTATTTCTTCCTTAAATGTCTGATAGAATTCACCAGGGAAGCCACCTGTCCCTAGCATTTTAGCATTTTTTTAGAAAGTTTTTTTTTTAAATTACGAGTTAAGTATTTGTATTATATATATTAAATAAATTAATCTTTAATTAAACATATTACATTTATTTAACATAGAGCTATTCAATTTTTTTAACTTCCTTTTGTATCAGTTTTGGTAAGCTATGTTTTGAAGGAATTTGTCCATTTCATGTAAGTTGTTGAATATATTTATATAAAGTTGTTCATAATATGTCATTATTATTTTAATGTCTATAGGGTCTTAGAGAAAACCCCTACTCCTAATATTGGTAATTTATGTTCTCCATTCTCTCTCTCACACATCTATCCAGCTATGACTTTATCGACCTGTAGATTTTTTTTAAAGAACCAACCCTTTGGCTTTGTTTTCTTGCTATTTTCCATTTTCTTGATTTCTGTCCTTATCTTCATTGCTTCCTTCCTTCTACTTTGGTGTTTCAGTCAGGGCCCAGACAGGAAATGGAAACCACACCAGTAATTTGAACAGCAAAGTATAACGTAAAGAATTATTAACTGGTAAAAGGTGATTAACTACTAAAAGGGTAAAGGAGGACCCAGAGGAACCAAATCAGCAAATATGAGAAGCAGCTACTTAGACGAAGTCTTTGAGGAAAGCTTTGTGACACCGCTTTTGGCCACGATTTCTTAGATAGGACATCAAGAAGCACAGGCAGCAAAAGAGAAATACAAGATTAATTGGGTTTCATCAAAATTAAAAACTTTTTTGCTTCAAACAACGCTGGCAACAAAGTACAAAGGGAATCCACGTAATGGGAGAAAATACTTGCAAATCATATATCCGATTGATATCTAGAATAAAGAACTCCTACAACTTAACAACAACAACAAAAAGCAGTTAAAAAACTGGCCGAGGACTTAAATAGACAGTTTCTCCAAAGGAGACACACAGGTGGCCCACAAGCACATGGAAAGATGCTCCACATCACGAGTCCTTAGAGGAATGCAAATCAAAACCACATTTGTAAGAGCCATTGGAATGGCTCTTGCAAACAAACAAACAGGAAACAGCAGGAGTTGGTGAGGACGAGGCCGACATCCTACATCCGAGTCCTTCTGCACTGCTGGTGGGAATGTAAAATGGTGTACGGCCTCTAAGGAATAGTTTAGTGGTTCCTCAAAAAATTAAACATAGAAGTACCATATGACCCAGCAATTCCACTTCTAGTTACAAACCCCAAAGAATTGAAAGCAGATATTGAAAGCAGATATGTGCGCACACTCGTAGCCAACAGGGCCTCCAGGGCCGGGGCTGGGGGCGCGGGGGTGGGGGCGGCGGAGAGTCAGTGTTTCAGGGGGCCGTTTCCGTCTGGGAAGATGGAGAAGTTCTAGGAGGTGGGCGGGGGGCGACGGCTGAGCCATGTGCACGTGCTTCTTAATGCCGCTGACATGTGGCCCCAGACGCAGTTAGAAGGGCCATTTTTATGTCGTGGGTGTGTTACCGCAAGCACAAAGGACCCAGCTGCCACCCTGGGGCCGAGGGAAAGCGTGAGAGAAGAAAGGAAGGTCTTGGAGCATCATCCCCCTCGCCTCATCTTGGGGTGAGGTCTTGCAGGAGGGCGTGTGGCCGTAGGGGACACCTGTGGCCTCCTGGGGCCACAGGTTCCCGCCAGGGGCTGGGCATGGAGTGCTCTGTAGGGGCAGCTTCCTGGGCAGCGGAGACGGTGCTGGAAGGTGTGGGCAGGTTGGAGCTGGTCCACAGCAGCTGCCCGCTGGGTGCCTGGGAAGTTGGCTGGGGGCGGGGGGTGGGAGTTTGGGGGCTAGAGCTGGTCCACAGGAAGGGGCCGTCTGGGGCGCCAGAGAAACTCGGGGAAGAGCGGGTGCCATGGAGCTCCCTCCGCTGGCATCTGTCCTGGGGGACGAGGCCCACGGATCCAGGAAGAGACGCCTCTTCCTCTGCGGTGCCAAAGAGTGTGTGTGTGTGTGTGTGTGTCTGTGTGCCTGCCGAGGAAATGATTCACACCCAAGTGCAAAGGCGGGGGTCAGAGCAGGCAGCCCAAGGGTTAAAGGAGCCCCGAGGAGGAAACGGGTGGCCTGCCACACCCAGGAGGGCCTGGGAGGGCCCGGCAGGTCCGCAGTCCGACTCCTGCAGTCAGCCTTGTGTTGTGGAGCCCGGGGGTTCCCGGGCACGAAGGGGAAGAAGGGACTTGCCTCCGGGCGTGTGTGCGCCCACGCGCGTGTGTGCGTGCACACGCACACGTGTCCCCAGAGCTCCTTTTCCATTTTTCCATCTTCCTGAGCACCAGGAAGAATTTCCGTGAGCCTCTCCACTCCCCCGGCGACACGCGGAGGGCCACGTGTGCTCATGCACACGCGCACGCACGCGCGTGCACACACCGGAGTCGGGGCGCGCGCTCGGCAGACCGTACCTAGGCCTGGCAGGAAACTGGAGTCTGGGAAACTTCAGGCCGCGCCTTTGGCACAAAACCCTGTTTTTGTTGCTGTTCATTCAAGGGAACCGAAAGCCGGGTGGGGTTTAGCATCGAAGAGCAGATTTGGCTCAAAGTGTCCAGTGCAGTTGAAGGCCTGTCCTGGCGGCTCATGTCACGAGCTCTGGGTGGCTCAGGACAGGCGCCTGGGACCCAGGGTGAGTGTCGAGGTCCAGAGCGGCCACATTCCACGTTGGTCCTTCTCCTGGAGTCCTGGGCCACGCTCAGGACGTCATCACATGAAGGAGCCTCTGAGGTCACCTGGCCCAGTGGCCCCCAACCTGGCTGACTGCAGGTGGCTGGTTAAGTCATCTCTAGGTTCCAGGCCAACCCCAGCCCCTGGGGTCGGATGAGAGCTCCAACCTGCCCAGAGCGAGTAGATTGGGGGTCACCTGGGCGACGGGAGGTCCCCACAGCAGGTGCTGGGGGCACGGGGCCGCCCTGACTGGGGGTACGGGAAGATGCTTGCTGACCAGAGCTCGGAGCGCAGTGTGAACAGCCACGTGACCTCACCGACAAGACAAAATAACAGACGTGGACGTGGGCTGCCGTCGGAGGGGACACCATGCCACTGGCCACGCCTGCTCAGGCTCCGGGTCAGTCCTTAGGCGGGCTTAACAGATGACCACAACCCGGGGTCTCAAATAAGCGAAATCTACGCTCACAGTGCTGGGGGCCAGACACCTGGAGTCGGGGCGCTGCCTTCTGCGGCTGGAGGGATACAGGGACCGGCCCCGTCTCTATACACACATGCGCATGCACACACACACACACATGCACGCACATGCACGCACATTTGCTGGAGGGTGGGGTTTCTCTGCCGTGAAGCGGGTCTTCGCCGGCCAGGGCCTGCTCAGGGTCTCGCCTCGGCCCGGCTCTGCTGTGGGTGCCGAGGAACATCCTTGCTGCCTGGTCCCGCTGGTCTGGCCTAGCTCCCAGGGCCTGGGTTTCCCCAAGTGCCCCTGCCCAGCTCCGAGCCTCCTTTCCAACTGCATGGAGGGCCGAATGACCCCACCCCTCACTGCCTGGAGGTGACCGGTCAGACTCCACCCCACGCCCAGTGGCCCCTCCTACTGGCGCACATCCGGCCGCTGGGTGCCAGGCTGCTTGCTTGTGGGCCGAGGCACCCGGCAGCTGTCAGGGAAGGAAATGACACTTGAGCCGGGGATGCTTTGGGAGAAGCAGCTGAGGGGCCCTGCTGGGCTCCTGCTGCCATGTCCTGCCCCTTGGGACGGGCGTGGACGGGGAGCAGAGGGCGGGACGCGACCTGACGCCTGCCTGCCTGTGTGCTGGACCACCCGAGCAGGTCGGCGTGCCGCGGCCCTGCCTGTCACCGGGAGACCGAGGCTCGGTGACGTCGCGTGGCTGGCCAGGACTCCGCCAGCTGATGCTTTGACCAGGCCGGCAGATTTCAGTCCAGATCTGCGAGACTCCGTGCCGTCGGGCCCGGGGAAGGGCGCGAGGATTTCTGCGAGCTGGGTCACATGGGTCACGCGGCCGCTCGCCGCTTGGCTCCTCGTGGTTGCTCGGTAAACGTGCTGACCAGGCCGGTCCGTGCGCCCTGGTTGACATGAACGGCTGGGAGCTGGCGGCTGTGGCCCCAATGCCCGCCTCCGTCCCCTGGCCCAGCGTCTGCCTCCGGGGTGCGTGACCTTGGAAACAGTGACCCTCTCTGTTCCGCCGTGGGTGGCGTTGCCGAGCGAGTGGCGTCGGGAGAGCAGCCGGGAATTCCCGGCCCCCTGCGGCTGGCGGGCGGCGCGCCAGGCCCCCGGCTGGGACGTGCGGGTGATTGGCAGCCGCGTGTGTGCAGAGGGCTGCCATGTGCAGAGCCCCCCACCACACTCCCCTGCCCCACGGTCGCTGCCGGGACCCTGCTCCGGAGCGTTGGCCCACGGGGGTCTCGCCTGGCGTCCCAGCTGCCATGCCACGTGACTGTGTGCGGCGAGCCTGGACGTGGATGTGGCTCAGGCCGCCGCCTCTGAGCGGCCCCCAGCCTGAGGGACGTAGGTGGGACCCGTGCACAACCGCCGTGGGGGTTCCGAAGCCCGCGGCCTCTTCCTCCCCTGGCGACCTTCCGAGTGTCCATCCTCAGACGAGCAGCATCGGACCTTCGGGTAACTCGGGCGGTGCCCTCCCTGCTGCAGGGGGCTGTCCCCCACCTGGACGTAATGCCGCGGAACAGGGGCCCGGATCTCGGGGGACCCAGCCCCGGCCGCCCGCCAGGGCCCATCTGGGGGCGGCCGTTTCTGTATCTCGGCCGCCTTTGTCCCTCCCCCACGGTATCAGTGAACACCGGCCATGCTGCGGGCCTCGAGCATCGCGGGCACCTCGCTCCCGGCCCGGCCACTGGCCTGCTCCCCAGCCAGTGGCCTCAGCTTCCCGGCCTCTGGCCTCAGCTCCCCGGCCTCTGGCCTCAGCTCCCCGGCCTCCGGCCTCAGCTCCCCGGCCATCTTTAGAAGCGTCCGCAGGGGCTCACAGCCGTGGCACCTGCTGCCCTCAAGCCTTTTTAGTCCGCGTGGGTGGATGTGGGTTTCGGGCGAGTCGAATTCACGTCCAGCAACTCCACTGACACCTGAGGGCCTTGGAAGGCTTGTCCTCTCTGCACCTCTGTTTCCCGGGGGGGACGGAGGGTCGAGAGGCCGCCACAGGGGTTCCTGAGGATTAAAGGAAGGATTAATAATACCTAACGGATGTAGTAGAGCAGGGTCCCCAACCCCCAGGTCCGTGGCCTGTTAGGAACCGGCCACGCAGCAGGAGCTGAGCGGGGGCGTCCCCAGCGCCAGCATCACCGCCTCCGCTCTGCCTCAGATCATCGGGCATTAGATGCTCAAAGGAGCACCGGTCCCTGGTGCCACAGAGGGTGGGCACCGAGGTCAGGCACACAGGCCACCGTCAGGAAAGTGCCCCTGCGATTGGGGTCCCCAGTGGTCCCCTCCGTTCCTTTCCTCTCTGGTTCTCGAAATGGGAACTTGGCACAGAGTAGGGGCTGCCTGGCCTGGCGGAGGGGGCAGCCTCAGGAGATACAACCTTCGGGAGGGGGCTCGGGGACCACGTGGCGGCATGCGGGTGGACCACCGGCGGGAGAGGGGACAGTGCCGTGGGAGAGGAAGCCGTCGAGACACGCGCTAGTGGCTTTATCTATGACTTAGGAGGGTCGCAGGGCCACCAGGGCAAAGCCGAAGAAGCTGTTGGCCAGAGGTTGGAAGTGTCAGCCAGGTGGCCGGACCAGGCTGCTGGGGGGCTCCCTCTGGGCAGGCCGACCGGGCCTGGGGGTGGGGTGGGGCGGGGCTCATGTCCACTCAGCGTCTGTCTTAAGCCAAGCACTGAGCCCAGGAGGGCAGGACGGAGAGCTGGCATCTGGGCTGGCCCACACCGCCTGTAGAATCCTCTAGATCTAGGTGCGGGTAGGTTAGGCAGGATGGAGACGCGGGGGCCCTTTGAATCTTTGAGGCACACGTGCTCCGTAGCCATTGTCCTTGTAACTTTGAGGAGAGAGGCAAGATGCACCCGCACGCCCGGGGCTGTAATTTTGGGACGCCGGATCCAGCAGCTGCAGTAGCTCCGTATGACCTATGACCTATGACCTGTCTCAGCAGCTCCGTATGACCTAATACCTGTCTCCTCCCCACTTTTTTGGGTGTGAAAACTGCCAGACTCCAGCGCCGTGGGAGCGTTTTGCAGCGCACGGCCACGTACCTGTCATCGCTTAGATCCCCCGGAACTCCGACTTATCCCCACCGCGCCGTCTCTGTTCACCTGACCGCCCTCCCAACCCGTCACGTGTCCAGCTGCTTTTCGTTTTCGGTGCGTTTCGGAGGAAGCCGTGATGGTCCCGGCGGCCTACGGAGCCACGTCTTGCGTTCCAGCCTCCCTCTCTCAGCGTCTCACCTGCCGCCCGCTCCGCAGGTGCAGCCGGGGCTGGTCCTTCGGCGTGAGCGCTGCGGGAGCCGGGCCCTGGGTTCCAGCGCCGGCTTCGCCCCTGCCGGCCGGGCGCCCCTCCGCGAACCGTTCCGCCTCTCTCGGCCCCGTTCTCACACACTGTAAAACAAAGGGGTGAAACCGTGTGTGGTAGGTGAAAAGAGCTGCCGTTGACCAAGCTCCTGGTTTACGTCACTTTCCACTCACGGTCACGAAGCCTCGCCACTAGGTTCCTCATGACGACAGCGCGCAGAGGTGAAGTGACTTCCCGCCGTCCCCCCGCCCGTCCTGGTGAATGGCCGCAGTGGGTCTGCACCCAGCGGTCTGACCTGGGGCTCAGGCCTCAGCACCGACCAGTGTCCCAGGGCCGTGCTTTGCTCCTGAAGTGGCCGGTTCTGTCCCGTCTGGCGCACATTTGCCAGGATGCCACCGTTTCGGCTGTGTCCTTTGTCCTAAAAGGCTTGAGTTCTGAGCTCTGGCTTGATAGGGGCCCCTATGGAACAGAGCCCCCCCTCCTCCGTCTGAAGATCTTTCTCCGTCTCGAGCCACCATTCTGAATGTCAGTTCCTTGGGCTCAGAGCTACAAACGGAGCCGCGGTGGATGGGGTTGGTTGGGAGAAACGGGGTGAAACGGTGGCTGCCCTGTCGTGTCCTGGATAGCGGATGCTTTGCCGGCGGACGGCATCAGTGGGTGGGCACTAGGAAAGTGACCTGGTTCTACAGGGATTTTCAGGTCCCTGAAGGGACAACGTTTTCCTAGATGAGTGTTCTAGAATATTCGCGACCCAGTGGAACCTCTCAGTTGTGGGCCCAGAAGACCGCCCTGTTGATCACCTTCGCCCCGGTGGCGGGGGATGGGCCTAGGGCCAGTCCAGCTGTGCCGACATCGGTGATCCACTGGCCTTGCGTGTCCACGTCGACCTCGAAAACGAGGCCCCAGGACCACACGCGGCGCCTGGACTTGCCTGTTTCCCACCCGTGAGGCGGTGCCGGCTCGCCGGGCACGGCCCCTGCCCTTTGGGTTGTGCAGCCCCAGACGTGTGCTCACCTGTGCAGAGGCGGCAGGCCCAGGGCCACGTCTGTGATCGTGAGGATGGGACAAGCCTCGGAGACCAGCCTCCATGGTCTTCGCGACCGGTGTAGACGTGGCCCTGTCTGGACCGTCCCCACCCTGTTCCTGAAGGTGAGATTTCTCTCGGCTGGAACAGCGCTGCTGGACGGTGCCCCAGGGGACGGAAGGGGCGGCGCTCCTTGCTTCTTTGCTCCTGCGGCCGGGTGTCCTGGCCTGGCCTCCGTGTGGCGGGAGGATGCTCCCGTTCCCCAGTGTCCACGCTGCTCCTCCTGCCCCCCGCTGCCCGGCTTCCCCCTCTATGAATGGTCTGGGTTAGAGGCTGCCTAGCGCACTGCGAAACCCAAAGAGAGTCAGTCCCTCCTCCCAGGGGCTCCGGGGAGGCTTCCTGGAAGAAGGGGCACCCGAGCCGAGACCTGAAGAAGGACTGAGCCAGGCCCAGGAGGGTGGGAAGGGCCTGCCAGGCAGAGGGGACCAAATGAGACAGCAACCAAGGTGTCACACCCGGCTTGTCCGGGAGCTGGAGCAGAGCCCAGGAGAAGAGGCTGGAGTGGCTGGCAGGGTGGCCTGTCAGCCCTGCTGGGCTCTCACTATATTCCGCAGGTGACAGGTGACATTTGCGTTTTAGAAAGATCTTCCACCTACACCTTGGAGCTGGGTTGGGAGGAGGGGAGGGAGGCCGCAGGGAGCCTGGCGCTGGCTCTCTCCCCAGAGCCTGGAGCTGAGGGGGTGGGAGAACCTGAGTATTAAGGAAAAACACGCCCCTAAGCTGTCCCTTCTTCAGTGTGTCCCTGGGGGAGAAGGCGGTAATTGGCCCCAGAGGCCTTGGGAGTTTTGCTCCTGTTCTCACTGGCTGGTTTCCATGTTGGTTTACCCATCGGCCCCCTGCTTGAGGAGGCTCCCGGGAGGCTGCCTGTCCCCAGATCTGTCCCCAGATTGGTAGGACATGGCTGCCCAGGTCCCCAGGAGCCAACCAGAGACAGATGGGGGGCTGGTCCTTGCCT
Source organism: Eonycteris spelaea (assembly GCA_003508835.1). NCBI lineage: Eukaryota > Metazoa > Chordata > Mammalia > Chiroptera > Pteropodidae > Eonycteris > Eonycteris spelaea. The sequence continues at coordinate 1,715,931 of PUFA01000279.1, forward strand.
CAGGTCCCACCCCCATGTGGTCAGTTCCGGGGAAGCTGTGTGGCCCCCGGGCCCCTGGCCTGGGCAGCCTCTGTCCTTTGTCCTGGGCCCTCCTCACACAGCCCAGCCAGCGCTGCAAACCCCTGGCAAGGGCCTGTGGCTGGGCCGAGTCACGGCTGGTGACTCACGCTGCTGCTGGGGAGAGGGGGAAGAGCTTGTTAATAGCAAGCCCATTACATCCCCAGGCCACTTCACACGGGGGACAAACGGTTCATTGAGGCCTATCGGGCTGCTGGCTCCAGCCACACTCAGGGCGGGGGCAACCTCCTTATCCCGGAAGCCGGCACCAGATTGTCGGGAGGGGCCCGGCCTGCACCCGGCTTCCCGCCTCCCTCCCACGCAGGCATTCTGTTCCCAAGGCTTCTGGCCAGGACGGGAGGCCACCGTCGCTCAGGTGCCCCTGCCACCCTCTCCCTCGGGGACGCGGCGGGCGCAGGGGTGCACGGGTGGGGGGGCACACAGAACCTGCTCTCGGTTCCCCGCAGGCTGGGAAAGGGGCAGAAACAGCAGCCGCAGGGGGCGCCCCCCGCAGGCTGGCCGCGGCCCTGCTCCTGTGTCCACTGGTGGTAGTGCTGGTGCGTCTGCCGAGGGAGCCCTCTCCCTCCTTGTCCCGCAGAGTGAAACACGCACACTCACACACTAACACACACACTCACACTCATCCTCACACACACGCTCATCCTCACACACACTCACATACTCACACTTACACACACACTCACACTTACACTCACACTCAGACACACACTCAGAGACACATGCACACACATGCACACTAACGCTTACACACACTCACACACTCATACACACTCACACTCATACACACTCACGCTCACACACTCACATACACATTCACACATGCTGATGCTCACAAACACACACTCACACACTCACACATACACTTACACACATACACACACACGCTCACACACGCACTCACACATGCTCGCGCTCACAAATATACACATATACACACACGCTCACACACACACTCAGACACTCACACACACTCACACCTGCTCACACACGCTCACACATATACACACACGCTCACGCTCACACATGCACTTACACACATACACTCACACACTCACACATGCTCACACACACTCACACTCATACATATACATGCTTACACACTCTCACACATACTCTCATGCTCACACACATGCACACACACACTCACACACATACACAAACACACACAACACATGCACAAACATATACACTCATAGACATACACACCCATGCCCACACACACTAACACGCGTGCTCACGTACATGCGTTCAGACACGAACTCACACACACACACACACACACATGCTCACACACACTACCCGGAGAGGCTCGGTGGGAGGGGTGTGGGGGTGAGAGAGTTAAAGACCCCGGCTTCTGGCTGCGGCCCGGGGCCTGGCGAGGATGGGGGTGCACTCAGCCCCCTCCGCTCTCCCCCTGGCCCGGGATTGGCCGTTCTGGAGCGCCTAGGGGCCCTGGACCTGCTGGCTAAGGAGGGAACAGAGCCCATGTTGCTCAGACGATCACCACCTCCTCGGTCTCATGCTTCTAGAATAGTCTCTGGCTTTGCAGCTGGTTCCCAGGACTTTTCTTCCTGGCGACCATTGAATTGAGAACCAGTTCTCTTAGAGCCCTGATTTCTGTCCCTGCGGGGAACAAGTGCGAGGTGATGTCCTCCAGGAGCCCCATCGCCAACGCTCCCTGGGAGCCAGCGTCTCGGTCTCCTTCTCAGGATGGTGGGCTGAGGGGTAGACCCGGGAGAGAGCGGCCAGTAGCCCAGACCTCCGCATCTCCTTTCTGCCCTCCTGCTTTGGAAGAGAGTGAAGTGGATGGGGAACTGCTTCCGTGGGTGGACGCTACAGTCAGGCCTAGTGTTTCCATTTTTGATAGACAGACAGACAGACAGACAGATAGGTAGATAGATGAATGATAGACAGACTGAGAGATACGGATTTTTTTAAATGTCAAAACTGGCTCCAGAGTGAGCAGCAGTGACAGGCACTGGAGGTGTTCGTGGGGAGGGCAGGTGGGGGTGGGCGTTTAGGGGTGGGTGTCTCGGTGCCCCCAGCGGGGGTGCCGGATCAGCCTCGAAGCTCCTCTCAGAGAGTGAGGAAGAACCTCGACCGGTTGCCACTCTGAATTTAGCCCTTTTTCCTCCCACTTGCTGGGTGTCTCCTGGGCGCTGGGCAGGGACAGCGTTCGGGCATTCGGCCAAAGTCCAAGGGGGCAGGCGGGCGGGCAGCTCCCCAGAGACGACGTCACCTCGGTCACTGCGGCAACTTTAAAAATAAGTGCGGCCACAGCGGGCCTGCTGCCCTGTCTTCTCTGCCTGGATCGCCGTGGCCGCTGACGTGGGACTGGGGCCGGCCGGTGACTCAGCCCTCGTCCCCACTGCCGCAGTGCTGAGCTGCCTCCGGCCTCCGAGCCCCCGGGGCGGCGTGCCTGCTGGAGAAGGGTGGGGAGGAGGCCGGGACGCCGAGGGCCCCTGGGGACAGCGCGTCCTCCCAGCAGTGGCTTGGCCAGCCTCCTGGCAGCCCAGGGCGAGGAGGCTGCATAGCGGCTCACGGCTTCCAGGTCGGGTTGGTACCAGGCCGGTGCTCCTGTGACTCCCCCTGTGACTCTGTGGACCCGCTGGCAGGACCGGAGGGCGCCTTCCATCCGCTGGGGTGTGGGGGTGCAGAGCATCCCCATGCCCCTCTTTGTACCTCCAGCCTCCGATGGCTGCGAGGAAGTTGGGGACTTTGGCCTGGTCCAAAGCCCTGCATTGGGGGCTGGAGTGGGAGAGGGTTGTGAGGCTGATCGGGAGGAAAACATGCGTCATCAGCGGATGCATATCTGGGTGACAGCTCACCAAGCCCGTGGGGGCGGGGCCCAGACTTCTGAGTGTGCTGATCAGAAGCCCGTTGGACATTTCAATGAACGGATGGCAGCTGCCAGGGCCATTGCCAGGGCTTGGCTGCTGAGGCGTCGTCTTGGAGGGTCCCAGTGTCCATCCAGGCCTTCGGCCCCGCCGCCCCGGCTCCCAGCAGTTTTAATGTCATTGCAGTAAAGGTGACAAGTGAAGCTGAAAGGCGGGAGGGACAGGGACAGGCAGTGCTGCAGTCAGTCCTAGCCAGCACGGGGGAGGTCCAAGCCCTTGCAAGCCTGAGTGTCTGCCCATGGGGGCGGGCCGGGCAAGGAGGGGACCGGGGAGCTTGCCTGGGTCTCGAAGGCCAGGATCCTCCTTCGGGGACTCAGAAGCACAAATTTAGAAGAGTAAGACTTTGTGTGAAATGCTGGCTGCCTGGGAGATAAGGCCTGGGGCCACTGTGGTCAGCTTGCTGTGGGGGGCGCTTTGGAACGCCGCAGGCTGGGGCGGTCACCTGGAAGTTTGGGGAACGGATTCATCATGTGCTAAGCACACGGCATTCCCCTTCAAAGTGGTACCTTATGGTGGCAGGTCAGAAGCCAGGCACGTGGCGTAGGGGCGTGCTGTAGCATACAGACCAGGTAAATGTCAGCCGTAGCCACAGACAGGCTTCACGGGAAGATTCGAGACCAGGCACCCTGCGAGACTGAGGGTCTGCTGTGTGGTCACGGGGGCCACGGAGGGGCACGGGGTCTTGGAGGCTTGGCCCAGGTGCAGACGGCACCCGGCCTTGCATCCTGAATGCGGGGCTTGGGCGTGTCTCTGTGGTGACCAGCAGGACTGCACGGGGTCTGTGTGAGTTCTGAATGTCCCTTCTGCCCCTTCGGGCTGGTTCCGGGTCAAGAGTCACCTTGACCCTGTCATCCTGCCAAGGAAACTGAGCGCTGTCATTCCGCAGGATTTGACAGGGTCTCGGGAGTCCCTGTTGCATGTCCGGAGACAAGGGGACAGCTGTCTCTAGGGGTCTCCGGGGCGTTGTTCTGATATCTAAGACGGAAATGACAGACAGGGAGCCCGCAGGCGGAAGTCCTTGGGGAGCTGTCCAGACAGAGAAGAGCTGATGTCAGTGTCCTGGGGCAGGGGGCAGCGTGGAGGGCAGGGAGGGGCAGGGGGCAGTGCAGAGGGGGCAGAGGGCAGCAGGGAACAGACGGGTGTGGAGGGCCCAGAGCGCGTGGGACCTTGGCAACCATGGTAGGAGCTGGCACTCGGCTCTCAGTGTGAAGGAGGCTGTGGAGGCAACTCGTCTGCTCTAACCTTCGCAGCCTCACTGAGTTCTGGGGGGCGGGGAGCAGGCCTAGGAGCCCGCAGGGCAGTGAGGAGGCTTCGCAGGAGAGAGAGCGTGGCAGGCGAGCAGCTGTTGCCCGCAACCATTATCATCATTTTAATTGTCTATTATGTGAAGTAGATAATTTACATTTTACAAAAGATGTAAAATGACAACTTACATGGCAATTGTTATTTGAAATTAAATGATGGAATCATCACGTGATTCCGCCCTGTGTAAACACCCAGAAGAGTTCAAAGTCGAGATTCAAGGCAATGCGCACGGGGCCGTGTTCGTAGTGGCGTTCCTCACGGTCGCCGGAGGCGGTGGCAGCCAGGGGGTCCGTCCACGGGCGACTGGAAGCTCAAGATGGGTCTGTCCAGACAGTGGCTGTCATCCAGCGTCAAACAGGAGGTCCTGACTTGTGCCGACGAACCTTGACTCATGAACCTTGAAGACACTGTGCTAAACGAAATCAGACAGACACACGAGGACAAGCACTACGTGATTCCACTTACGTAACGTGCCTAGAGTCGTCAGATTCACAGGGACAGAATGGAGGTCGCCTGAGGCTTAGGAGCGGGGAGGCGGACGGGGAGGTGGACGGGGAGGTGGACTGGGGTGCGGGGGTGGGGCTGTTGTTTACTGGGACTAGAGTTTCAGTTTGGGAAAATAAAGTTCTGGAAATGGATGGTGGCGATGGTTGGGTGAGTACTTAATGCCACTGAACCGTACACTTAAAAATGGTAAAAATGGTAAATTTTATATCTTCACCACTATAAAAAAAATGCATTGCTCTGCTAGAAAGAAATTAAACTGTAGAACAGAACTACATAATAGAAACAAAGTTACTTAGAGGCAATCCCGCTAGAAACACAGGTGGTTATCCACCATGCCTGCGCCTCCTGGACCTGAGACACACCTGCCGTCTGGCTCCTCGCCTTCTGTACCTCGGTGGCACCCGCACGGCAGGGATGCCGCGTCCCACAAGCCACACAGGCAGGAGACTGGCCAGGGCGGCTGCAGCGGGTCAGGGCTGGGTGTGTGGCCCCCCCAGAGTGCTGGTGGGTACGGTGGAGGCCGCCGGCTGGAGGAGGGGGCGCTGTGGGACTGAGCCCCGGATTGTTGGAGGCAGGAACTTACCTAGGGCTTGGATGTGGGGGTGAGGGAAACAGGACTCGGGGTGATACCCAGACGTTTGGTGGGCACGTTCGGGTGGACGGCAGTGCCATTTCCGGAGATGGCAGGCCAGGGGAGCTCGGGGCCAGCAGCCGATGTACCCACGGCCCTGGGGCTCAGCGAGGCCCTACTGTGCGCCAGCCAGGCTTGGGCAGAGCTGAGGCCATGTGGCCCTGCCCTGAAGGAGCCCTGGTCTGTGAGGAGACAGATGAGCCACTTAATGGGGGGACCTGTCCAAAGGCCCACAGTGGCTTGGCACACAGCCACCGTGCTCCCCCCATTCCCCAAGCCCCACCTGGAGCTGGGGTCACGGATACCATGGGAGCCAAATGGCTGTTTCCGCCGCCGTTTCCTCCCTCCCTCTTTTTCCCACGCTTTGCAAAGCTTCCCCCCCCCCCCCCGCCGGGGCTTGGCCGGAGGGGGTCTCTCTTCAGCCCTGCTCCACCCGTTTCCAGAAGGCCCAGACCTGGCGGTCACACTATGCCCTTCACGCCCAGCTCTGGCCTCCGGCTCCTCTTAGCGCCCTGTCCCTACCCAGGTCCCTGCGGGACTGCCGCTCGGCCGACAGTGTTCGTCCCCTAGGACAGGTCCAGGAATTCGTAGACATCTTCTGGAGATGCGCCTTTGACCTAGAGAAAGGATGGACCTGAAGGTCGCCAGCAGCGCCCTCCGGCGGCGGTCACAAAGCAACACACAGTGGGTGGCTTAAAAGGACAGAAAGGGACTCCCTCAAGCCTGAAATCGAGGTGTGTGTGGGGGGCCCCCGTCTGAAGGCTGGAGGAAGAACCCTTCCTCGCCTCGCATCTTCTGCGGCCCGGAGGGTGCCTTGGCTCGTGGCCGCGACACCCCGCTCTCTGCTTCCTCCGACTTCACGCGGCCTGACCTCTCTATCCTTTCTTTCCTCCTCCTCGGTCTCTCATAAGGACACTCGTTCCTGGGGTTGGGGCCGCGCGAATCCGGGGTGACCTGCTCTGGAGAGCCTCCTCCTCATCAGATCTGCAAAGGTCCTTATTCCAAACAGGTCACGTTCCGAGGTTCGGGTAGACCTATCTTTTGCGGGGGCCACCATTCACCCCACGACAGGTCTCATGGTGGACCTGTGAGGTAGGTGGCCCCTCTGGTGTGGCTCTAATCTCACTTTTCCCTGGGACCAGGCCTTTGCTTTCCGGGGGCCTTGGGAGAGTACACAGCCCCAGAGGCAGAGACCCCACAGTTCTGTTTTGCTTGCTGCATTGAAGCTCATTTCTTTCTCTGCTGCTACGCATTTTATCTGCCCAGGGCCCCTGCCAAGGTCTTTCATCCAGCCCCCAGCCCCGACTGCTCATGCCCCAGGAACGGGGGGCGGGGGGGGCCCTCACCATCCTCCAGGGACCAGGCTTTACTAGGGGCCCGGAGCCCCAGACTGGACACAGCCATCGGAAGCGCTCGAAGGCTGGGAGATGATTAAAGGGCCGGGAATGGATGATTTAAGCTGAGGGAGAGAAGGCCAAGGAGCAACTGGATCGTCTTCTAGTTTTGAGAAGATAATTATTACTCAGAGGGTGGTGCCAGCTGTTTCTCATCTCCTCCGAGGACAGGGAAAAAAAAGAAGAAATAAATGATGTACAGTGAGAGCCATTGGTTAGATACAAGAGTGAACTTCCTGGCTAGGAGCGTGGCTAAGTGCTGGGCCAGGTTTCCCAGGAGAGCGTGGGGGGTTGCATTACCGGCAGTGTCTGGGCCTGGCACCCACGGCCCCGGTGGCTGAAGTGAAGGGTGGCTGGAAGCAGGAGGCTGGACCAGACTGGCTCTGGAGCACAGCCATGCCAAAGTGGGGTGCTGTCTGGCCTTGTAGTGTGACCCCGTCCTGCCACTCACTGTCCTTTAGGTTTGCATAGGGGAGCATTTTGGTGAGGCTGCACCCTGGCCGGGCTCCCAGGGAGATAAGATAAGCAGGAGCACGTTTTGCTGGGCTGTGAGCGGCAGCGAACAACGCAGCACTGACGTGCAGCCCGAGCCAGCTCTCGGGGAGCACAGGCATGTGCGTGCGTCTGCACTTGCCAGGGGCTCTTTATAAAAACGCTGGAGACTTAACGCTGAGGCCGAGGTCAGACCCCACCCAGGACACCCCACATCTTCCCAGCCAGCTGTGTTGTTAGGCTGTTAGGGGCAGGGGACCACCAAAACTGCCAAATACTGGGTGGGCAGGCGGCCCAGACGGCTGGACGATCAGGCGGGCCCAGGGCTGGTGTTCAGACAAGAAATGCCTTGGCGGGCACAGAAGCCATCAGGGGACCGTGCAGGCCGGTGCCAACTTCTTTTCTGAAGCCCGGGGCTCCCAGCAGACGAGGGCGTGTGCACATCTGAAATGTCTGTGGTTTTGCAGTTCCATGTCCATACACTCACTTGGTTGAAAATAGTTCAAAATATCTAAAGCATGAGGGAGGGAGGGACGGCTTTTCTTAAAAAGGAGGGCCCCGGTTTTATCTGCTCCAAAAAAGCCCACCCAACCCAGCGCATGCTCTGTGAGTGGCCCCGCGTAACTGAGGCGACAGTCAGGCCTCAGCATCCCCCTCTGCACATCAGAACTAGGGGTGGGGGAGCAGGGGTGGCCACCCCGTGACCCAGGACAAACTGTCGGACACTGTCAGGCTACACAGAGGGGACAGGAGGGGACAGCTTGTAGGGTGTTATTCCTTGCTACGAATTCTCCCAGGGTCCCCTGACTTCGAGCTGAGGCCTGGGTCTAAGGTGATGAGGCGGACCGGGCAGGACCGCCTTGCAGGCTCAGCTGAGGGGAGTGGAAGACGCCCCTGTCCCCCAGGTCGTCAGCACCAGACTGGGACGGCCCTTTCTGGGGCATTGTCCTGTCGCTTCTCAAGTTCCAACCCATCCTTTTGCCCCCAGCCCCTAGGACCTGCCTGCCCGGTAGGGAACAGGGTTTAATAGAGGTTTGTCAGAGGCATGGAGAAGTGTGGAAGTTCAGGGACAAGGCCCAGCTCAGGGTCCACGTGGGGAGCAGGAGCCCCACCGGCAGCCCCCCCACTTCCCCCGTGGCCTTCCTTCAAATGCCAGGAGACGTCTCCTCCTTTCTATCCCAGGTCTACACTCTGCCTTCCAGAAGCCACTTATCGTGGGGGGCAGGGGTGGCGCCCCGCCCTAGCTGTTCTGACAGGGGTGGCCCCTCCCTGCCCCACGTGCCGATGGGCCAGTGCCTTCTCTGTCACCCACCCCAGAGAGTGCAGCAGCGACCCCGGGATGGAAGGGCGGGGGTGGGGAGTCGCTGGAGGGGTACCCCATCCCCGGGCCCCGGGCCACGTGACTCCCGCGCTCGCTCCTCGGCTCTTCGCCAGCAGGCCAGGCTCCTGCGGGCCGCCAGCCCCAGCGCTTAACCCTTGCAGGCGCTGAGCGCGGGAAGGCGGCGGCGGCCAACTTTGTTTGGCTCCGTAAATAAAACCTCCAGCAGAAGGAGCCCTGAGCCCCAGGGAAGGGGAGGAATCTCTCCCCGCCTCGGCGCCGCCCCCGTGCCGCCGCCCGGCCCCCACATCCGCCCACATCTGGCCGCAGCGGGGCGTCCGGGGGGGAGGGGCCGGCCGCGTCCGTGGCTGTCCCCTGGGCACGAGCCAGGCGGGGAGAAGGGGGGCGCTCGGTCGGGCGCCCAGGACTCCGCGGGTCCCGTGGCGCCCGCTCGCGTCCCAGCCCCCAGGCCCGGGCCTTGACAGGCGGGCGGAGCAGCCAGTGCGAGCGGGGCGGGAGGCCGGGCCGGTGCGGGAACCCGATCCGCCCGGGGGCGGGGCCGGGGCTTGGGGCGCGGGAGGCCGGCGCCCGCCCGCCTCCCCCATTCATTCAGCGGAGCCCGGGGGCCGAGGGGCTCCGCGGCCAGCTCTGCACGGCGGGCGGGAGCGCGGGCGCAGGGCCCGGGCCGCACAGGGCGCCTCCGCGCCGCCGCCGTCCGCGCGCCGCGCCGCCCGCGCGCCACCATGTCGGACCCCGCGGTCAACGCGCAGCTGGACGGGATCATTTCGGACTTCGAAGGTGGGTGCCGGGCTGGCCACGGGAGTGCTCGGAGGCCCCTGGGGCGGGCGGGACCCCCGATGGGGTGTCCTCCCGTCGCGCCCACCCCCACCCCGCTCGCGTCGCCTACGTGGAGGACCCAGTGTGGGGACCGCTGCCGCCCCGTTTCCTTCCTTTTATTGTTGTTTGTGTGTGCCGAGCAGCGACAGCGTCCTCGAGGGCTTGCGAGGCTTCCTCGGGACTGCCGGCGCGGCGCGCAGTCCCCTCCCTCCGGGCTCCCGGCCCTTCGGGGGCCCTCGGCCCAGTGGCTGCTCGGGGGACTTGGTTTCTCGCCCCTGCGTCCAGCTGGGGAGGACAGCCCCTCCCCCACGCCCGTTTCGGGGCCGGGGCTGAGCGAATCCGGGCTGAGGAGGGCTGCCGAGGGGACGCGGCCAGGGGACGATGGGGTCTTGGGGTGGGGCGCCCCATCGTCCCCTATCCAGGCCTGGGGACATCCTCAGGCGCCTCCCGGAGCCCCGCTGTGTGGGGAAGGAGGGGTCTGCGTGCGGTTGCGGGCAGGGAGCGCGGTTTGGTCCCCTCCCTTTGGTGGGGGTGCTTCTCCCGTGAGTGCGGGCCAGCTCTCGGCCGGGCCTGTGTGTGCGCCGCCGGGCTTCCCTGTGTCCTCGTGACTGCCCGTGGCTCCGCGTCCTTCACCCTGGGGAGTAAATAAAGCGATCGGAAGGGAAGCTCACACAATGGTCTCCAGCGCGTCGGGGCGGGTTTCTGAGGGGCGGTCCTGCCTCTGCTGGGACCTGGAGCCCCCGCCCCTCGGAGGGGCTCCCCGGCAGCCTTGGGCAGAGCCCTCTGGTGGGCCGGGTTGGGGAGAATGGGCTGAAAGAAATTACAGACGTCCAGGGGCCAGGCCCAGCCGGGAGGTCCTCCTACCCAGGATGGGGATGGGTTCCCCGGAGCTCAGCTGATCACGGGGCCCACTTGGGGTCCACCCCAGTGCAGGGCACTTCTGGGGGCCAGAGCCTGGCTGGACCCAGGCAGAGCCAGCCCCAGTGGTTCTGTGGTCCCGTGGCCGGCACGCCCTGTGCAGAGGGCCAGTGTCGGCCAGCTCAGTGGCGGGGACACTTCAGACTGGCACCAGCTCTGATCAGGGGGCTTCAGGCTCTGCAGAGCGGCGATGGCTGTTGCTGGCCACCTGGACGTCTTGGGGCACATGCTAGTCCTGGAGGCTCCCCTGTCTGCTTCCTTCTGTTGGCCTCTGCCTGCCCATGTGTGCCCCTCCCCCCACCCCCTAGGGAGCAGCTGCTCCCCTATGGCCCCTCCTCAAGGGCCTTTCATCTCCCAAATGTCCAAGGGCGAAAGTCAGCCCATCCAGAGACTAGAGGTCTCTGCTGCATGCCCATCCCCCTGTGGCAGGCAGGGGAGAGGGTCGGCTTGCTGTCCCTGACCCCAAGCCGTGCTGGCCGTGGGGTTTCTGGGGAAGAGAGGGGTGTGAGGGGCTGGGCCACGGGCCCCTGGGGCGGGCTGGGGCGGTGGCGCCGTGCGGGTCTGGTGCTCCTACCGCTGTGGCCGTCTGTGCTGCGTAAATTGCTCGTGCGTCCACCTTGGTGTCCATCTTCACGCCGACCCCGACGTGCCCTGTCCGAAGACGCCGGCGGCCTCCCCAGCTTCTCGCCCCCCTAAGTTAGTCGGAGACAATGGCGTCATTGAGACCGTGCTGGGGCAGCAGTGGGCAGCCCTGTGACTCTCGGGGGAGACTGGCCACTGCGGACCCTCTGATTCCCTGTATGCGTTGTGTGCCCCGAAAAGTCGGAAGTGCTCTAACGCTGGGGATGCAGGTGCGAGGGGGCCCCCCCACCTCTGCTTCCCAAGGGGAGGTGTGCCCGAGTGTGCGTGTGGGCCATCGTACGTTCCCCAGGAACTCGGAGTGGAGCTGGGTGCTGGGGACCGGCAGCCTTGGCTGGAAGGACATGGGGAAGGAGGAGAGGGCATGACCCAGCACAGCAGCGGGTGACAGGAGCGGGCAGAGCCAGGGCAGGGAAAGGTCACCACTGCTCGCTCACCAGAGCAGTCCTTACGGGGGAGGCAGGCGAAAGTTGGAATTTGCTTGGGGGAGGAGGGGACGAGCATTCCGGCGGAGGGAGCCGCTGCAGCATCTGGGGAAGCTGAATGAGCTGGTCAGTTAGGGGATTGTGGCAGAAAGAGGGGTCAGCTTGTGGCTGTGGAAGGCCAGGGGTGCCCGAGCCTGGACCAGGCTGGGGAGGCAGCTGGAGTGGCCGAGATCGAGCTAATTTTGGGGGCGCTGCCCTAGTGGAGTCTCGGTTTCTACAAGGTAGGGCAAAAGGGGCGGGGGTGGGGGCGAGCGGGGAAGGAAACTGCGGGCTCCTGGGCCGCTGGGAGACCATAGTCCCTGGAGGGGAGAGCCTGGCCCCCTCACGTTGAGGGGCCACTGGGGCTGATTTTCGATTGGAGCAGGCTGGAATCCTACAGCGGGGCCAAAGGGCCCCGATCAGCGTGTTTCTGGGACGATTGGAGAGTGGTGCTGCCCGGGCCCGAGTACCTGGGCTGGGTGTGGGGTGAGTTCCCGGGGCAGAGCAGCCTGCCCTGCAGGGCAGGTGGGAAGCTGCCCTGGGTGTGTGGGCACGTGCGTGTGTGCTCGTGTGGGAGTGAGCGGGTGCCCCACGTTCTGGGCACATCTGCCCCCTGCCCTGGGGACCACCCATCTCTTTTCATCATCTTTTTCCATGCCTGTCCCTTCCCCCACGTGTGAGGACCCAGGTAGTCGTCGCGGTTCCTGAGGGTGAGACCGTCAGTCATGTCACCAGGGTAGCAGAGGCATTCAGCCTATTTTGGACATGTGTTGGGGTCAGGTTCCCCTGGGAATCGAAAGGGTGTCCTTCGTGAACGTGAACGTCCCGCAGCGCCTTTACCGTCCCTTCGAGGATGATCTCGGGACCCTGTGGAGGCCCCCTCCCCCTCCCCCGTGTATTTCGTGTTTTGTATTATGCTGATGTGATTTTTAGAGCTTCATTTTCCACTTTTTCTGGCACAAATGGCCTCAAGGTGACCAGGTGACCTCGCACCCATCAGTGCCTGCGTGACGGTACAGCAGGTGGGGTGACCCCTTCCCCTACCTCGCTCCTGGTGGATAGAGGCACGGGGCGTTGGGTGGTGTGTTCTTCAGTGAATAGAGGCCAAATCTGTTATCGGGAACATTGTTACAACTCGCGTCTTTGTGTAACAAAGGATAGTCCAAGTGCCAGCTGTTGGCCCACTCCCCCCCCACCCCGCCCTGTTTGCTGTAACCAGATTTGCAGGCGAGAGAGAATCCTGAGAGCCCTTGATGTTTGGGGAAACCAGACCAGGCGCTCTGGGCCCACAGCCATGGTCTCGCCCGAGGGATGTCTGCCCCTCTCAGCCCCCTGCTGCCTCCTTGGAGGACCCTCGGGTCACGCTCTGGCCTGGGATGGGAGAAGGCCTCCTGGGGAGATGGGACTGTGCAGATGTGCCTGCCTGTCCTGGAGCCCAGACACCTGCAGCTAAAGTGCTCTCTTGTGGGCCCCAGCCACCCGAAGCGCCGGCCCGGTGCCCCTTGTGTCTGGAGCAAGGGCTCAGGCTCACCTGCCCCTGGATTATGAGGAGCACAGACGGCCATGCCCTGGGGGGCAGGAGCACCTCTGTAATCGGCTTTGTAGCCGGGCTGAGAGTCAGACCTGGGCCAGGGACTTGGCACAGGCACGTGCCACCCCAAGCTGTGGCACTTCTGTCTGGGAAGGCTTAGGAGGGCAGGCTCACGCTGCCATTTGAGAGCGGGTGGTGTTGGGTAAGCGTCTTACCCCGAGCCTCAGTTCCCCCGCTGCTGGGTGGGGCTATAAATGCCTCTGTCGAGGGCGGTCCAGCACCGAGCCGGTCCTGCTGGGTGCTGGGTGCTGCTGCCCCCGCCGCTGCTGGGGTGGGGTGGGGCGGCTCTGGGCAAGAGACAGGCGGGCGTGGCTGCCTCAGTGTCAAGATCCTGGTGGTGGAAACCGTTCAGAGGCCCAGGCAGGGCCTGTCTGATCCCCTGGAGCAGGAGGGGGGCCAGCCTGGCCATCCCTGCGGATTCGGGGTGCCGCGAAGCCTGCCTGGGAATACCACTGCTTTCTTCCTATCGTAGCTGAGGCTGGGGTGACGTGGGCTGCGGGGTTCCTTCACGGGGGGGTGTTGACCCCGTCTCCTCTGCCATCCTCTACACCCAGAGTGTCACGGCGGTAGGCCTGCCTAAAGCGCCAGGTGCTGGACAACTTGACTTCCGGGACAGGTGGTGGGGTGGGGTCAGGCTACCTGCCTGAGGCTCTGTGGGCCACCAGCCTTCCTGAGAGGCCTCAAGACAGGGCGCTGGTGTCCGGGAGGGGTGTGCTGGTGGCCACCCTCCTCATGAGCCATGATTGTGTGTGGCACGGAGCCGGCTCCCAGCTGGGGGAGCAGCCCCACCTCTGGCCAGCGGGGAGAGCCATGTCTTTCTCTCGGGGCTGGGGCCAGTCAGCTCCGCCCTCCTGTGCCCTGCAAGGGCAGGGGGGTCCGGCCCCAGGGCGGAGGCCTCGAGCCTCTGTACCTGGAGGAATAAGACGCACCGGAGTCTGAGCTCCGGGTCAGCCACGGGCTCTGTGGTGGCACGTGGTGGACCTTGGTTAGGCCACGTCTGTGGAGGAGGCTGCCCTGCTGGGCGGGGTATAGCAGTAGCATGGTGGCCCATTCGTGATGGAGCCTGACCAAGGGAGATGGGAGTGCGTAGATGGCACCTGTGCCCTGTGGGGCCAGAGACCCCTTCATCAGGTGACCGGCCTCAGCCCACCCCTCTCAAGTGCTGCAGCCTGGGATCCGGGCGTCGTCTGAGCAGAACGGGGTTCCCCTCCCTCCTCACATGCCCAGAGGTCCCCCGCAGGAGGTCACATTCAGAGATTACCCGCCCCCCAACTTGGTTCATCAGTTGAATGCCCCTGGGGGGGCTTGCCTGCTGCTTGGAAGTCTCCTTGGGGTACGGCCAGCAGCACGGGGCCATGGTGAGGACCTGGGGGTCCAGGCTGAAGGATCCAGGTTGACCCCAGACCCAGAACTCAGTCCCCCTGCCGCCAGCCCAGACCAGGTGCCCCCTCTGGGTCTGGACGGGACTCGTGTGTCTTTGCCCACTGTCCAGTGGCACGTGGGAGACCCTCGGAGGTCGAGGCCATGGAGAGTTCAGTGTTTTGGTTCATCCCAGAAATCGAGCCAGGAAACGGGCTTCTCGACAAAGCCACTGAGGCAGAATGGTGAAACCATGACTGTCCTTCCAAAGTCCTCTCAGTTTTCCCCAAATTTGGAGTCTCTGTGGGACCGGATGGCCCGGAGCTCCTTGGCACACGGTCCCAGAAGCCCAAGGATTGTAATCTCCTGGCCAAACAGCCCGGAGGGCCCCTGGACGGCCGGCGCCTGGGGCATTTCTGGGCTCAGGCTGTTTACTTTGGTCTCGCCAGAGCGAGGCTCCGTCCAGCCTGGACCAGGAGACGTTCTAGCAACTCCAAAAGTTTATTGTCCTTTTTTTAAAGCGCTGCCAGTTTCCCAAAGTTTAGACGGAGGGACAGGGGAAGGCCTCACTTCTGGTGGATGTGCTGGGTCCACCCTACGACCCAGCCAGGCCCCCAGGAGCCAGGAGCCCAGGGCCAGGCTCTGCCCTGCCTCTTTCTCATATTTGTCCCTGTCCACTCTCATTCCCATGTCCCTGAGTCTCTAACAGCCCCTCTCGGCAGGCCGACCCCCACAGTTCCCCCGCCCCATCTTTGGGTGAGCCGGGGAGGCCGATGTCAGCCTGAGTGCAAAACCCAGAACACCAAAGGGCCTGGCCTCAAACTCAGTGCTGTGTCTTCCCTGCACGTGCCTTGGAGCTTCCTGTACCCGGTCCCCAAGCCCTCACCTTCGAGCACAGGGAATAGCATCCTGGGCGAGCCAGGTGATGTGCGGAGGGAAGCAGACGAGGTGACACCCTCCTCCCGCCCATTCTGCTCCCACTCTGGCTGCAGCGGCTGAGGGACCCTCGGACGGGGGTTCAAAGATCGTTCCCCGGTACACATGGGGCACGGCCACCCCAGGGCCTCAGGTTGGGCAGGGGTGGGGAATGGGGTCTGTCTTGCAGTCTAGGTTTTGTGTAAACTGAGTGGGGGGCTCTTGGGGGTGCTTTTTCCCTCTTTCCCCTTCAGGAAACCACTTCTGCTCCGTGCCCGGCCCCCTCTCTCCACAAGGAGAGGCCGGAGTCCCTGAGTCTCAGTGGCTATTGTCGGTTCTTCTCCATTGCTGACGCCGTGTCTGGCTTCCTGCCTCTAAACCCGCAGCAGCCTTCCCCTGCCCCTCGAGGGGCACTGGCCGGAATGGCTGCCTTCGTGGAGGGGCTTCCCGCTGTCCCCTGGGCCAAGGCTTGGGGGTCCTGGGCACCTTCTAGTGGGAGGCTGCAGCTGAGGGTCCCCCTGGGAATGAGGAAGGGGCCACAGACAGCGCCCTCCCTGCCCGGAGGAGGTTAACTATGGACCAGTCTCATCATCTTTCTGGCGGTGACGTCCGCAGCCCCCAGCCGGGTGGGTGTGGCCTCTGCCGTCCCCCCACCCCCAGGCACCGACTGGAGATGGAGATGTGTCTGGTGTGACACTGGCCGGTGGATTTCCACACTTCCCAGGCAGGAGCTCACTCTGTACCCGGAGTAGCTGGCCCGCCTTTGCACGTGGGTGGGCAGTTTCCCTGAGGGGCCAGGCCCGGCCCCGTGTCCTCCCGAGGTAGGTATTTTCTACAGTGAAGCTGACACGTTTTCCTGGCTTGGCTGTCCCCTGCTCACAGGGGGAGGCGTGCTCTGGAAGGCAGCTGGGTTTCGTTTTCCCTTCAGTTCAGAACGAAGTGTGGCATGGAACCCTTCTGTGCTCCCGTGGGCCGGGAGGGGGTCGCCGTGTGGGGGAGGCAGTCCGCTCACTGGGTCGTCTCTCCAGCAGGTGTCCGTGAGCACCAGTTAAAAGCCAGCCCTGTTCCAGGTTTGGGGGTCCAGGCATGAGCCCAGGACAGGGGTAGGTTGAGGAGGGCTTCCTGGAGGAAGGAGCACCCACACAGACCCCCGGGAAGGAGCTTGCCCGGCAGGGTCTCCAGGCAGTTGATGCTGGATCCCCCTGTGCCCGCCCCTGGCACAGGTGCCCTCAGCACTGAGACAGCAGGTGAGGGGGGAGGGCCGAGCTTGCAAGGAGGTGTGAAGAGGATTAAGGCCCCGGCTTTCCTCCTGGTCTGGAGCCTGGGAGAGCTGGGAGGGGCTCGAATAGCTCGGGAGGGAGGGCTGCGCCCACTCTGTTAGCTCAGCAGGCCTGGAGTGGCTGCTCTAAGCCGGGCCTCCATCAGCAAACCTCAGAAAGGGCTGCTCTGTGGTTGTTTTTTTTTTTTTTTTTTTGCTAAACTACAAAAGAAACCCTTGGCAGGCATGGGGCCCCTTGGGGGTGAGATGGGGAAGGTGAGCATTCATTAGCACCTTTGCAGGCCCCAAGTGCCACAGAGAGGGGTTGCTGCCCCGGATGGGCAGAGTAGGGGATGGGGGTGCTAGTGAGGGAGGAAATCCCCCTGCTCCGGCTGCAGCCCCCCTGAGGCTGGGCTGGGGGTGGGGGACTCCACTCAGACATTTACAGCTCTCCCGATATTTCAATGCTGGAGCCAGGCTCCTGCAAACAGCTGCCCTGGAGCCCCCTCCCTCCCTTCCCCCTGTCTCCCTCCCCACCCTCCCACATTCTTTCTCTCTGACCCAAGTCCAGGCCCTTACAGCTGTTTCTCCTTCGTTCTTCTTTTGGCCACGCTGGTTCCTGTTCTTTTTCATAGTCATTTTCTTTACCGAGCAACTACTCTGTGCCAGGCGCGGCTGGGCTGGGCACTTCGTCCTCCAGGGCCCAGCAAGGTGGACAGGCCGCCGAGGCTCGCTCCGGTCACCGCTGGCCCGAGACCACACGGGGGGGCAGACCCAGGTCACCCGTGCCTGCATCCATCTGTCACCCCCTCCTGCTGAAACCTGGCCGGCGGCCCTGCCCGGTGCCACCTCACGTGGGCTGGTCCTGCCTGGCCGGGGCAGAAACGTCAGTCTACTCCAGGGGTGGGTGGGGACAGCTGGGGGTCCAGAGCCTGGGGCCTGGCAGGGGCTGCCTCTGTTCCGATCTCAGTTCACCTTGCACCTGTACGGGGCTTAGCGGTGCCGGCACCTGGGGTCAGCCTGTGCTTCTAGAGCCTGGCTTTCAGGGGCCGGGGCGGGAGCCGGAGGCAGGGTGGGGTGAGGGTTTAGCACGCTGGCTCAGATCCGGCTTCACCCTTGCCCGGGCTGTGACGGTGGGCGGGTCATGAGCCTCTCTGCCTCGGTTTCCCAGCTGTAAAGTGGGGACGAGGGTAAAATCACCGTCATGAGAACTGAGTGACAGAAGCCCTTAGCCCCGTGCCCGGCGTGCGATGCGCACTTAATAAACGGCGGCTTAAAAATTCAAAGCCACGGACGCGTCTGCGACGGAGCGGAGATGGCAGGCGGCACCCAAGGCGCGGGCGGAGAGGGCGCCCGTCTCAGCTCGGGCCGCGGGCGCGGTGCCGCGGGTGGGGCGGGAACAGCATGCGTGCGTTCCCCACAGCTCCGGAGGCTGCAAGCCCAAGGCCAAGCTCCCGGCAGAGTCGGGTCTGGGGAGGGCTCGCCTCCTCGTTCTGGACGGCATGGTCTCGCCCCTGTCCTCCCGGGCAGAAGGGGTCTCTTGTCTAAGGGTCGTAGGGCCACCTGCGACGGCTCCACCCGCCTGTCCTCCTCACCTCCCAGAGGCCCCAGCTCCTAGTACCATCCCCCTGGGGGCTAGGATTTCAGCATAGGCACTTGGGGGACCCAAACTCCTTCTCTAGCGGGGACAGACCTGAACGGGCCTCGCTCCTGCCCTCAGGAGGGTGACAGTCTTAGGGGAGGAAGGTGACCACTGCCCTCGGGAGGGGCGGGGAGATTTGAGGGGAGGCTGGAGGCTGGCCGGAGGCTCGCCCGGCTTCCTGGACACCAGCACGGTGTGGTCCATGTTTCTTGTGGCACATGAGCTGACGTAAATGTTATCACGGAGGACCTGGCTGCTTGGGCCTCGTGTGTGTAGGGTGGACGCGGCGTGGGCCTCGGGCCGGTTTCGGGGTCTTGTGGCTGACACACCCCCTTGTCACATGGACCTCTGCCCTCAGCAGTGTCCAGTGTGTCCTTTGGGTGTGTACTGACCCAGGGGCTGAGCGGTGGTGGCCGAGGCTGGGTTTTGACCTTGGGTGACTCTCCAGAAGGTGTGGGCTGCTGAGCTACTTAGTGGCTCCAAGGTCCCCTGGCAGGGCTGCTCCGAGAGGGTTGGCGCTTAGGGCTCTCTCCTTACAGGATTCTCAGGAGGAGGTGGGCTGGTGGCGGGAGAAGGCCTGTGAGCCCCGGGAAGGCAGAGGCCCTCACCCACCTGCCCCTCAGACACGCCCTGGGGTGCCAGGCCCACCCAGCCCCCCTGGACCAGAGCCTCCCCGAGGCGGGGCTCAGCAGCGTGCTTTTCAGCAGGCTCCAGAAGTGATTCTGATCGACCGCCAGAGCCGAGAATGATCTGGAACCAGAACTCGAGAACCATAGGAATGTGAGGGTGGGAGCCGGGATTCCAGCTCAGAGACTCGAGCTCACGACGCGTGGCGAGCGGCGCCCGGCAGTTCACCGCCTGAGACCCGAGGGCTCGGGGGCCCCGGCCGCCAAGGCCCCGGCCGCCGCGTTCGGGCCCTGGGTGTTCTTCCCTCGGCTGTCTCTGTGTTTCGCTGATTTTCCGCATTGCCCGTAAACTGCTTTTCATAGTCAGGAAGAGAGCAGTCGATGGCATTATGACAAGTTCACTTTTCGAAAAGAAAATCAGCTCATCCAACCCTGTCTCCCACCGCTGAGAGACCTGGGAAGTGACAGCCCGGGTCGGGGTGCTGAGTGGCCTCGCCCCAAGGCGCCTCTCCCGCCGGGACCCACCTCTGCTGGCAGGTGCACTTTTGGCCACAGGGGAATGTGGCCAGAGCGCTGTCTGGGGCGGGGGAGGGGCGGGGGTAGGTGGCCGGCCCTCTGCGGCTGGCCCTCCGCGTCCGCCCCTGGCCCGGCCCGCCAGCTCTGCCGAGGGTGGTCCTTGCCCGGACCTGGCGGGGTGGCGAGAGGACGCTGGAGCTGGTGGCAGGTCGCAGAATGGCCTTCGCGGGGGCATCTGGTGTCTGAGCTAGACGGGGCCTTTCAGTGCAGCCCGTCCTGCACTTTGCCAGGAAACTGAGGCCGGAGGGGTCACTGCCTGGCTTGGGCGGGGCCTGGATGGCACTTGTGATAACTCTATGCCTCACCCCAGCCGCCGCCTCGGCTTGGGCCTCCACGGAGAGTCCCCTGCCCTCCCACGCCGCGCAGTTAGGCTGAGGACAGCTCGGTGAAAATTCTCCCTGTTCAGTTCGGAGAAGAATGACTCCTGCCTGCAACTCCCTCTCCTGCCATCTTTTCTCCTCGCCTGGCCCTGACACGTCTCCCAGGGGGCTTTCGGGCTGCTGGGGTGGGCGGGCTCCCTGCTGGTGCGGCAGACACTGGGCGGTTTCAGTGGGTGGGGTCTTGGTCCTCTCCTGCCCTGTGTCCCCTGAAGCGGGTGGCTGGGAAGAGCCTGGCTGCCTGGGGGCTTCGTGGGAACCCGGGAGGTCAGAGGTTGTGGCGCTGGGCTGTGGGGGTGGGGCGGGTCTCGCAGGGGCCGTGGTAAGCAGGATTTGGAGTTCAGTGTAGACAGCTTTCACCTTTCCTCTCCCACAGGCCGTACGCAGAATCGAGGGGCTGTTGCTTTCTGGGGTGTGGCCCTGGAGGGGATGGTTTATCTGTCTACCCGAGCAGGCAGGTAGCCGAAGGGCCACACGCTACCAGCCTCTTGGAAAGAACAGCAAGCAAAGGAAAAAGTCCGGTTGCAGGGTCACCGTGAAGGCCGGTCCCCCTTCGAGGATGCTGGGGCACAGTGCCCACCATGCCCGGGGAGGGGTCTGTTCTGTCCTTCGAAAGGTGCTCCCCCCCACCCCCTAAGACTGCAGTTTAGGGTAGATGAACACGCAGAGGCTCAACGAACAAACTGGAAGGAGGAAGTTGGCCGCTGGCAGCCGGGAAGGTCGAGCTGAGGGACAGGGCAGTGTGTGTGTACCCGGTTCAGGGGCGCAGAGCCAGGGACGGGCTAGGGCCTTCGACAGGAGGGGACGGCCGGCTAAGCAGGGTGTCAGCGAGCGTGGGGCTTCCTGTGGCCTCTGCAACTAAGTGTCACAAACTGAGGGGCTCAAAACACCGGTCTGGAGGCTGGAAGTCCCAGAGGAGGTGTGGGCAGGGCGGGTCCCCTCCAGGTCCTGGTCCTGATGTGGGTGGGCCAGTGGCTTTCTCTGGGTGTGTGCGTGGGCGGGGCCCAGAGACCAAGCCCTGTCACTGCTATGGACAGACTGCAGCCACCTCCCGGGTCTGCCCAACCCCTGGGACTCAGAGGGGTGGCATCTCTGGGCCCTTGTCCCCTTGGAGACAGAGACCCTCCCCTGTTCGTCATGGCAGCTCCCCATCCCCTCCAGTCGTAGCTTCCATCTGGCTCTGGGCAGCCCATTGGGCCAGAGACCCCAGACTCTGTGGCTCTCAGTGGGCCCAGTGACCCTCTCTGGCCGAGAGGCCAAGCCCGGCTCGATCTCCGTTTCCAGGGTCTTCTCGGGTTGTGGATGGCATGTGGTGTTTGCCAGGAGTTTGCAGCCCCTGGTGACAGAGAACCCAGGAAGGCCTCCCTCAACCCGACTTGGGCTCCCGGAGAAGCCGGGAGGCCTGCCTGGCGGAGGCATTACTGCTCTCTGGGCCCCTTCCGGAGCCTTCTCAGCATCCAGCTGCGGCCTCTCCACAAAACAGACCCAGCTCCCCCTTTTAGTTTTCTGTGCCCTCCCTTCTTTGCCAGGCCCCTCGCGTCCTTGAGGACAGAGACCAGGTCCACTCTGCCCTCAGAGTCACCGCAGCCCACACCGCAAGTCCGCCTGGGTGCGTGCAGGGACTCATGGCCGCCTCGTCCAGCCCAGCCCCTATCCCTGCCCCACCCCCACTCCGTTCCTTGGAGGGCCTGGGGCACGGCTGGACTCTGGGGTGCTCGTCTGACCCTCTGACCGGGGCCTGAACTCTGCTCTCTGGGGTCACCATCCTCTGTAATTAGGCCACAGCTCGTACTGGCTTGGGCAGCGCCTGCCGGCTGCCGGCCCCGGGGCACAACACAGAGAGCCCCGTCTGTTCCTCTGGCGCCCCGCGGCGGGCGGCGTGATTGATGGAAGGCCCCCTCCACCTGGGCCGAGTGGCCCTTGTGGGTTTTGTGTGTGTGCGCGTGTGTGTGCGTACGCATGCTTTAAGTGCCTCTGCCATTTCCCCCAGTGGTCAGTGGGGTGAAGAGGGCCTGGCCACCTCCCGCGTCTCTGGGCTGAGAACAGACGAGGGGAGAGCAGCCGTGCCCCGGGGCTGGGCCGTCCCGAGGGTCCCGGTCGTGGTCTGCGCCGGGCTCGGGGCCCTGGCCGCTGCGGGAGTGTCTGCGTGATCCGTGGCGGGGGTCCCGAGTCTCACTCGCAGGGCCCGCGGTTGGCGTGCGCGGGGGAGTGGTGGTCTTTGGGGAGAGGAGGTGGAAGGCCGATGCAGGGGTGAGTGGGGAAGGCGGTGCGGACCCTCGTGGGGGGTGGGGCTCCGCAAACTTTGAGGGCCTTGGAGCCTCAGGGCCTGTGATCCTGGGTTTGAAGTCGGGCTCCCTCCCCCTGCCCAGGGGCTGCCTTCTGCCCTCAGCTGCCTTTTATCAGGGAGCCTTTGACCTGTGAGGCCTGAGAGGTCATCTGTCGCCTCCCGTCCCCCAGGTGGGCTGCGCCTGGGCCTCCCCGTGGCCTTTGAGGGAGAGACCCGCAGGCCTCCTCACTGCCCGCCCTGGCGTCCCCCCACCCTGGCCCTGGAAGCCCTTCCCCGTCTCACCTGTGTGTGAGCCGGCTCCGTCAGCCCGGGCTCTCGTCCGCCTCGTCCGCCTCGTCGGGGGAGAGAGCCGACAGCTGGCGTTGGGGGTGGGCGGGGGGCGGCCGGGCCGGGCCACCCGCAGCAGGACGGTCTAAATGTCGCCATCCCTTTAACCGCGTCAAGGGAGTATCTCAGCGCGACTTTCAGACTCCGCCTGGAGGGACCCCGGCGTCATCGGAACCAGGGCCCAGGGCAGGCAGTGGGAGCAAGCCGGGGGCCACCCCATCCGGGTGAGCTTGCCCTCTGCCGGTGGGGCTTTCGGGACAGGCCCCTGAGACGTGGCCTCCTCGGAGCGTGTGGTGAAGCCCTGGCTGTGTGCTGTGCAGAGAGCTTTCTGGAAGTTCTGAGGCAGCTCCCCCATCCCTGGGCCATCGCCCCAAGACCCTTCTGGTGGGGGGAGGGGCAGGCGCCAGGAATTAACCCGCCATCGGTAGGGCGACCAGGTAACTCATTGCCCCCATCGGGACGTTTTGGGGAGCGAAAAGGGTGCCCCGCATAATGACAGTGCCAGCATGTGTGAGCTCGGTCCCAAGCGAGCTGGACACAGGGGCCCCTTGCCCCAGGGGGACGTGGGGAAGCTCTGAGGCCGGTGGGGGACCGCTGGGACATGGCGTTTGGGGGCAGACAGGGACAGGCGCCCTCCTGCCAGGCAGATTCCAGGGCCCCGCGGCCCCTCCACAGAGCTGGTGAATCACAGCGGGAAGTGGCTTCAGCATCACAAGGCTGAAGAAGTTGAATGCATGGCCTCTGTGTCCCCGGACCCACCCTCTTCTCTGTGTTCGGTTCTGGGGGGAGGTGGGGCTTGAAACAATAGAAAATTAGTCCGTCACGCGCAGTCCCAGAGGCCAGAGTCCGCATCCAGGGTGCGGGCACCGTGGTCCTCCTGGGGGCTGAGGGGAAATCCGCTGCAGGCCGCTCCTGGCTTCTGCGGCCGGGTCAGGCCATGTGACCTGTGGCGTCACTCCTGTGTGCCCTGCCCTCACTGGCCTCCCGTGTGTCTTCTTCTCTCTTAAGAAGACACCATCGTAGGATTCAGGGCCCACCCCAACCCGGGACAGTCTCTTCTTGAGATCCTGACCTTAATTATACCTGCAAAGACCCTTTTCCCAAATACAGCTGCTTTCACGGGTTCTGGGAATCCGGACGTAGACGTATCATTTTGGCGGCCGCTGTTTGACCGATGTCTTGCAGACGGCACGGTGGGATCTGGAGACCGTGGTGAAGGCACTGGGTAGGACCCCTCGTGCCCCTCTGGGTGGGCTAGCTGTGGTGAGGCTGGGGGTGCCAGCTGGGGGCCAAGGCTGGTTCCGCCTGTGTCCTCATTTGCCAGGTTGTTTGAGAGCTTTTTGCAAGGAGGGAGCAACCAGTGAATTGGAGAGTTCAGAGAAGGTCTGGGATTGCGGGGACCAGCTGTGACCGCAGCTGCTCTGGGCTCCCTGCCCATAGCCCGAGGTCTTGTCCCGAGTTGAGGGACCAGGGACCAGGGACCGCTGGCACGTCACGTCCGGCCTTTGCACCCTTTTTGTGCCTGATAATGTGGCTGTCGGGGAAGGGCTGCTGTGCCCCGGAGCTGCGTGGAGAGTCCCCTGTGGAGAGGGACACAGCTCTTCCTGCAGCCTGGGGGGAGGGGCCGGCTGGTTTGTTTCTCTTGGCCCATCTAGGAACCCCAGCCGGCAGGCTCGCCAGGCCTGCTGGTTCTCACGTCTCATTCCAGAGCCTGCAGGCCGGGACCGGCCTCCCAGGTGGGGCCGTGATAAGCAGGAGAGGCCCTTGGAGTGTGTCTCCTGGGCCCGGGGCACCAGAGGCACACAGACCCGAAGCAGAAGAGTCACTGACGTAAAAAATGTGTGTGGGGTGGCCTCCCCCGGGCGTAGAGATCCCCCCCCCCACACCGTGAGCCTCAGGGACACTGTTGGCTCCCCCAGCGGGGCTAAGTGGAAATGGGTCTGCTGTTCTGGGAGGCATAGGCCAGACCCTTGGAAAGGCCGTGCCGGGCACTGAAGTGCTGGCCTGCGTCTGGTCCCAGGGCCAGGGAGCCGGGGCTGCGTGCACGCTGCCCACACGCCTGGGCCGCCGGCAGCCCACGTGTGCAGATAAGCCCAGGGCCGCCAGCGGCCCCTGGCCACTGCGCTGCTCTCCGGCCCTGAACTGGAGCCTGGGACAGAATGGGGCATGGGCACTGGCACTGGACACGTCCTCAGGCTGCGTCGGGGCCGAGGCCCAGCCAGGCCTGGCCTCGGGGAGCAGAGGGACAAGGCCGAGAGGGGGACTCCGAGCCGTAGGTACCGGCTCCCGCCGTCCTCCTTTCCTTTATGTGGACTTTGCCTTTTGTTGATAAACAAGCGCGTTTCTCCGTGGGAAGCCCAGGGCCAGCTGGCTGCTGCTGACTGTGCTGTTTCCCGACTTCCTTTTGGACTGTTTTGCTTCCTGAGGACACCCACCCCACCCGCCACACACACTTTCCCCATCTGCATCCTCCTCTGTTTCCAGCCTGCCTCCCCCACCTGCTCCCTTAGCCACCCCTCCCTCCCCGGGCCCCAGAGGCAGCTCCTGAGACAAGGATTCGAGAGCGGGAAGACCCCGGTGGTCCCCGAGTGGGAGTGACAGAGGCAAGGTGGCCTGTCAGGTGCATCACCATGCACGTGAGGGCCTGGACCGCTGGAGCATGGCCCCACCGGGTACCAGAGGGCTCTGCACCATGGTCCCCAGAGTCGGCCCATCCTGGTGGTGAGGGGAGCAGCGTTGCCCCTCCCTGTCTGGGGCATCAGGTGGCCATCAGGAGAGGACCCCCGGCAGAGGGCCAGATACTGGCCGTGGGTGTGATGGACGTGGGTAAGGCAGCTGCAGCCTTGGCCACCGGTGGGCAGGTGACCACACACCCAGGGGCGCAGCGCACACCCACCCGGTGCACACGTGCAGGTGCTAATTAAACCAGCAGCTGTTGTCTCCGCTACGTGGGTGCCACCACGTCCTCTTCGGTCTTCTGTCCCACAGCCAGGCCCCGCTCTGCCCACGCTAAGGCCCTGCCTGAGTCCCCCCGGCCCCACTGCACAGGGCCGGGGTCTGTGCCGAGGCCCGTGGCCACAGGGACACGGGAACAGGGGGCTGCGTCCAGCTGACCCCGCGGCTGCACAGGCTCTGGGCTCCCGGTGGTGGCCTGCAGTGGCCCGGGGGAGGAAGCCTGGCACCGCCCCTCCGGGCTTCCATGGTCCCTGACCCTGGCTCATGAGCGGCCACTGTTTCTTCAGGGACAGACCTGCTTTGCTGCCGCCTGGGCGGGACTCAGTTTGAGCAGGGTGGGTCTTCCTGGAGCCTGAGCCAGAATCAGACCGGACCCCGGGCTGGGTCGTGGCCACAGTGCTCCTCTGGTGGGGCTGCTCATGGGTTTGTGCTGACTGTGCCTCCGCCAGCATTTCCTCGTGTGACATCTGTCCCATGCTGGATATGGAGCAGGGCTTCGTGGCTCACCCGTATCCCCTCCCTGGGTCCCTGTGTGCACCAGGAAGTGTCAGGAGTGTGGAGAGGTTTGCTGGCAGCCTGTGGTCAGAGCAGGGGCCTTCACAATGGCCCTCGGACGTGGGCACATTCCTCCTTAAACAGTCCCAGACTGAGCTGTTCCCGCTACGACCCCCTCCATGGGCGGGGCTCACGGAAGCTTTGCAGGGGGGTGGGGCTCTGGCGGCTGTAGCCTTGGGAACTATAGGGGTTTGGTGGGCTGGAGAGGGCTGGGCTTTGGGGCAGGGCTGGGCTGGCTGCACAGGTTTGATGGTTTTATCCCCTGAAAATAATAAGTGGCCCACATTCCGAGTCACATGTTGGGAAAGGCCGGAGCATCTGGCGGAGAAGATCACCCACCGTGACTCCCTCCGGAGACAGCCGCGTTCTGGGCATGTGCGTGCGCACTGCACGTGTGCGTGTGCGAGATGAAATCAGGACCTTCGCGTGCACACATCTTGTGTTCCCCTGTTTTTACTTCATAGTGTTAGCATTTCTCATCTTCAGAACTGTTTCCATGACTGCATAGGACTTCGCATGTGGGTTTAGAAAATCTACGTAAACCCGAATCGTTTCCAGTGTTTGAATGCTGACGCATATGTCCTCAGACCATAAATCTTTGTTCTTCTGATTATCGACTTGGGATGAATGCCCAGCTGTGGCCCACAGTGCATAAACGGCGCTGGGGCGCTCCGTGGACGTGGGGGAAGGGTTTGGGGATCAGGCAGGGTTCGTGCCTGTCTTTGGGGGACTTGAATCCAGTGGAGAGGACACGGTGTAGGCAGAGGTGGGTACAGGGCTGGCAGGATCTCTTCCTCCCAGGACAGTGGGGCCCGCGATCTCTCTGCTGCTCTATGGTGGTTCAGTTTGTCCGGTCCATTTCGGATCCCCGCATGTCCTCTGGCTGCGTTAACGTCCTGCAGACAGGAAGGGAGGCGGCCTGGTGCCACGCCCCACTGCACTGTCCAGTCGGGCATCAGATCCGTTGTCACATAGGGGTCTCAAATCTGCAAAATGAGCAGCTCACGAGCACTCTTGCTGCTTCCGGGGCGCATGGGGACACTCCTCGGCTGCCTCTACCTCCGCAGGGAGGTGGGCGATGAGTGAGTAGGTCACACCTGTCCCATCCCCCCTCCCGCCCCCGTGGAGATGGGAGGGCGTGTCTAAGGAGCGGGGCTGTGCGAGTGTGTGCGCATGCGCGCAGGAGCTGGGTGCGTTTTTAGGACTGATGCGGAGGAGATGCTGGTGGACCCTGTCCTGTGAGCTGTGGGACAAGCCATCTCCTAATTTTTCCCAGCTGGGTTCTTCCCATGGCACGACGTCCTGTGGGCAGGCGGCTGTGCACAGGCATCCCCGGCAAAGCGCGGCTTAAATACATCACGGAATATTTCAGCACGAACCCAGCGCCACGCCGCTTCCTTGGCGCCGGCTCCCTCCGCCCCAGGGTGCTGTGTGCGTCCAGGGAACAGGGCAGCTGTTCCGCCTCGGTCCTGGACGCCGCAGTTCTGGCGCCCTTACGCTGGCCGGTCCATTCGCCAGTGTGGGTGGGACCAGATGGAGTGGGGCGAGGTGCCCCTGGTGGGAAGGGCCGCAGACGACCTCGTCGCCCAGAGGATCCGTCCCTCTGCTGGTCCCTGCGTTAGTTTCCTGTGGCCGCCCTAGCAAATCCCTACAAACCGTGTGGCTTAACCCGTGGAAGTCGATTTTCTCACTGTTCTGGTGGCCAGAAGTCCCAGGCCAGGCTGTGGGCAGGGACTCCCCACCCCTCCGAGCTTCTGGCCATCCAGGTCTCCCCTGGCTTGGGGGGCATCAGTCCCCTGTCCCTGTCTTCACAGGGCCTCTCTGCGTGTCTCAAATCCACCCCCCTTCTTAGAAGGACACTTACAGGATTAAGAGCCCACCCTAAATCCAGGATGATCTCATCTCAATCCTCAATGTAATCATATCTGCAAAGACCCTTTTACAAACAAGGCGAATTTGCAGGAACCCAGGGTGAGGACGTGGATATATTTGGGGGCGGGGGACGCTATGCAACCCATTACAGACTTAGAAGAAAGTGGCGCTTCTCAGGCTGAAATGGGGGTGAGGACCCAGGACCTCCCTGCTCCAGAAGCCCCTTCTCCGGGGGTTCCCCAAGGGCCCCAAACACCCCCCTGAAGTCCTGACGTGGCCTGGGCGACATGGGGAGGGAGTGGTGTGAACTTTGGGGCCCAGGGTTGGCTTTGGGAGGAGCCAGAGTGAGCCTGGCTTTGGGGGGTTTTGGGGGGAGGAGGCATGCTTGTTTTGGGGGGATGGCATAAACCAACAACCCTGACGTTTGGTGAGCAGTCGCTGTCGTGATAGTGTGAACAGCCCCCGTTTCTCTGAAGCATAGGACGAACGGGGTGGGTGGTGCTGGACAGTACATGCCTCAGAGAGAGGCATGTACGGGCCGGGAGCACGTGTGAGGAGAGCAGAGGGTGTCAGGTGGGGACAGGTGTATGCCCTTGCGTAGATGGCCAGGGTGAGGGGTGAGCAGTGCAGATGCCCAGCACAAGGAGCAGCCTTCCAGGGTGGGGTGCACCCCGATCAGTGGGGTGGGGTGTGCGCATTGCTGCCTCTGAATTGGGAACATGAGTCAAGGAAGGCTTGGCTCTGGTGCAGGTCTTACATCGTGAGTTGGGGTCTCCTCATTCTCCCCGGGCAAACCTGGGAAAGGCTCTCCGCCACCTACTTCCTGCTCTCCCACTCAGCCCCAAGGGACCAACAGGGACACCTGGAGGTGCCCGGGCTGAGGGAGGTGGGGCATGGACCCCTCCTCTAGGGCCCTCACAGACAGAGAGCGGAGCCACCGTTTGGGGACAGTTTGGATGGTGCTCTCGGAGCTGCACCAGGGTGGGGTCCCAGCGCTGGCTCAGGACCCCGCTGCCCTTGGCCATGTTATCAGTGGGCGTTCACGGGGCCCACAGTCCGAATGTAGCCAAGGATGTGATTTTGTTTGACTCGCTGTGTTCTTAGAGGAGCGTTTTGCTTGGTTTATGCCAGCATCTAAAAACCAGGAGGCAAATGTAAGACAGTCCAGATTTCCAGGTTCTCCCAAGCCTGAAGCCCTGGCCACCCTGGACCCACAAGCCTGGGCGTCCCCCAAGACGGGTGCAGGATGACATGCCAGCTCTCCAAATCCATGCCAGGACGTGTCCAGTCCCTGCCAGGCCTCTGGGACGGTCGAGCTTTGCAGGCCAGGATTTCGTGTCCTCCGTCCACCGAGAGGGAGGTGTGCCCAGGGCTTAGAGACGGCCCCACGGGAATGCACATCTGGGGAGCTGGTAGTTCAGGGCCTCCTGTGCATGCGCCCACTCCCAGCCTCAAGCCCGCACGCTCCCCGACCACTGCCCCTCGCAGCCCCCGACCAGGCCCTGGTCTTCCGAAGGAAGTGCAGGAGAGAGGAGGGCTGTGTTGGAATTTGGAGGAAAAAGGCAGGAGGCAGGGCCGCTAAGGATGGAGCCGGGAGAGCCGTGGTCGGGGGCTCGGGACCAGCGGCGGCCCTGGGGGAGGAAGTGGTGGGGTCCCCTGAAATCCTGGGCTCTGGGGGCTGGCGCAACGAGGCAGGAATGGGGCAGGGTGGCACCGCGGGGCTGCTGCAGGCCTGGCTGGGCGGGAGCTGGTGGGGCCCCTGCCACGTGGGCCCCTTCCTGCTCTGGTCTTTTTAACTGGTGGCAGCTGGTTCTCGTTTGGACCGTGGCCGCAGGGACTGTGCGGATGGCGGCTTCCCAGGCACTGTCCCCACAGCCTAGGAGGGGGCGGGTCCTGGTGGCGGTGGTGGGCGGCTGGGCGGAGACGCTGGGCTGTGGGGTGGGGGTGGGACGGTCAGCGACCTGCAGGGGCCTGGTCTGGCTGCAGCGGCCCCGGTCTGAGGACGGAGGCAGATGGGAGCCCAGGGCGAGGCGTGGGAAAGCCGGGGAGCGCGGGCCACGCTGGGGCTCCCTGTTATTCCACCAGAAACTGGGCAGCCGTGGGATCCGAACCCTGGGCCTTGAGTCGGGCAGATGTGTCTGCCGGCTCTGCCGCTCCGTCTCCTGCCGGTGGGAGGAGCACGCGGGCCTCAGTTTCCCCATCTGCACCAGGGGGTGGATGGCAGCGTTGCTTATGCCATCCGGTTCTTGTGAGGCGTCAGCGATCGTGCCCGGCCCGTGCCTCTTAAACGTTCCCATGTTGCTGTTCCTGTCATCGACCCGCCAGTGTCCCCTCCCATCGTGATTCTGTTTGGTTATGGTCGTGGCTGTTATCATTGGGGACGTGTCTGCACGGCTCCAGGTGGCGGTGGTGATGGCACGTTTGCCGATGGCGTCCGCGTTGGGTGGAGGTGAGGAGGGATGGAGGAAGGCCACGGCAGAAGGAAACCAGAGGTGCCCATGAGCCAGGACCTCCTGAGGGAACACGCGG
The DNA here is from genome assembly GCA_003508835.1 of Eonycteris spelaea. Taxonomy (NCBI): domain Eukaryota; kingdom Metazoa; phylum Chordata; class Mammalia; order Chiroptera; family Pteropodidae; genus Eonycteris; species Eonycteris spelaea. Next base: position 1,746,280 of record PUFA01000279.1, read on the forward strand.
GTGGTGAGCCCACGCCGTGGCCAGGCCAGGACCGAGAGGCCAGCGTCCTCCAGGCTCCAGCCTTCCCTCTTCCTCGCCCAGAATGCGTGATCGCTGGTGCCTCCGAGTCCCCCGGTAGAGGGGGGCTGTCCCTTTGCTTTCTGAGCGGTCCAGGGGGTCCTTGTGGCGGTGTTCCCGGTCACCCTCCGACGTTCCCCGTGAGTGGGGTTCACGAGCCGTCAACTCATCACACCTCCCCTCTCTGTCTTTCAGCCTTGAAAAGATCTTTTGAGGTCGAGGAGGTCGAGACACCCAACCCCACCCCACCCGGAGGGTCCAGACTCCCTGCTGCGGGCCTCTCTGGCCAGCTCCACCCAGAAATTCCAGGACCTGGGCGTGAGGAACTCAGAGCCCGCCCGCCATGTAGACTCCCTGAGCCAGCGGTCCCCAAGGCTGCCCTGCGGAGGGTCGAGCTGCCGGGGCCCAAGGCCGAGCCCGTGTCTCGGCGCACGGAGATCTCCATCGACATCTCCTCCAAGCCGGCGGAGGGGCCGGTGCCGCCACCGGGCCGTCGCGGTTCGGGCTCAAGCGAGCCGAGACGCTGGGCCACAAGACGCCGGAGCCCGGGCCCCGGAGGACGGAGGTCACCATCATCAAGCCCCAGGAGCCGGCTCACCGCAGGATGGAGACCCTGCCGCCAAGTCTCCCGAGGTGCCCGCTGCCCCCACTGCCGACGCCGCCCCCAAGAGGGTCGAGATCCAGGTGCCCAAGCCAGCCGAGGCGCCCGCCTGCCCATCCCAGCCCAGATCCTGGAGAATTCAGAACCCACCCCATGTCTCAGCTGCAGAGCCGGCTGGAGCCCAAGCCCCAGCCGCCTCCTCTGAGGCCCCGCCCAGGAGCCAGGAGGGTGAGTGCAAGGCGGGGCCTTCTGCGCCTTGGGAGTGGGGGGGAGCTGGCTTTGCCATGAGTCTTGGCTGAATTGGGGGAGGGGCCATGCTTCCGTGGGGATCTGGGAACGCCAGGGTGAGTGTCCGAAGGCTTAGGGGGGGACCGGTGGCTCCGTCTCATGGGGGACGGACCAGAATGCATCAGGCGGAACTCGAGCTGGACCAGGAAGAATCGCTGGGTTTCGGGGGCCCCTTTGCTGGTCAGCGTGGCCATGCTGTGGAGCCCAGGACAGTGGGGAGCGTGGGCCCGGAAGACAAGGGGCAGGGCGGCTTTGAGGCTCTCACGTCCGAGGGGTCGCTGGGCAAAGGGGAAGCCAGCTCAAGAAGAATGGGGGGCGGCCGCAAGTGTCTGGCAAGGCCAAGGCCATGGGCGGGGAGCAAGGGTTTCTGCCCTCCTGAGGTTTTGCACTAGAGGGTCACCCCCTCCCCCCAGGGAGAGGGTCGCATGGCTGGAGGCAAAGGGAACAGGGATGTCAAATCTCTGCACCCCGAGACTCTCGGGGCCATGGGAAGGGGTCGTCAGGCCGGGGGGCCCCATGAAAACTGTCTGCAGTTCCATTTGGGGGTGCTCCTATGCTGAGGGGAGCAGGAGGAAAGTGAGGGGCCTGGGTACTGTCCTCGGAGGACCCAAGTCCTGACGTGGGGAGCTTATGGGGAGGCAGTACCAGTCCCCGTGGGACCAGGGCCCCCTTGGGAACGCGGGCCCTGGGCACGGTGCCGCGAGCAGGCGTCGGCTGAGCCGTACGCCCCACAAACACCGGGTCAGTTCCTGGCGTCAGGACTCGTAACTCCGTAGATGGTGGACAGGTAGGTGTTCTTTGGGCTGGACAGGCAGACCATCCCGAGGGTTCGATTTGCCTTTTCAATGTTATTTTTTTTCAATCGTGGTAAAATACGCGTAACTTAAAATGGGCTGTTTGTATCATTTTTAAGGGGCCGTGTAGCGGCGTTAGGCACATTCACACAGTTGTGCAGCCAGCTGGTTCCGTCTCCAAAACGCTCTCTTCCAACCTGCAGCTCCGGCCTGTTAAACACTAACTCTCCGCCCCGCCCCCGCCCCCGCCCCAGGCTCGGACACCCGCATCCCATCCCTTCCATCCGCATGGACTTGGCCACTCCGGGGCCCTCCGGAGCGGAGTCTCAGCATATTTGTCCTCTGCTGACTGGCTCGCCTCCGGCCCTCGAGGTCCATCCGCGTCCTCGCGGGCGTCAGAATCTCCTCCTCTTTGAGGCTGATGCTCCGCTCTGTGCAGACCGCTGTGTGCACGTCCAGCCGTCTGCGGACGGACACTCGTGCGCCATGACCGTGACCCCCACGGAGCTCTTCCAGCCCCCGCTCCCGGTCCCTCTCAATGTCCCTTTTCTGAAAGAGAATTTCCCAGTGGTCAGTGGACCTGGGGACCTGGGCTGGGGTGTTCTGTCCCAGTGCACACTTGACTGAGCGGGCCGCGGCGGGCAGCGGGGGGCTGGGACCGTCTTCCTCACAGTGCCGGCCGCACCCAGTGGCCCGAGACTAGAGGACTCGAGGCCCCTTCCAGCCCCGGTGCGTGTGGGTCCACTTTCTCGCTGCCGTGCCCCCCAGACTTGCCTCTGCAGAGCCCCCCTCCCTGCCCCCGCCCGGTCATGGCGCTGCTGCGTGCCGCGGCCAGGGCCCTGCCCGTGTTTGGGAGTGGCCGGTGGCCGTTTCCTCGTGGTCTCCTGTTGGTCCCAGGGCCTTGGGCACCGGATGCGCTGTGCTCCTGCGGGTGAGGCATTCACGCCCAGCCCAGTCAGGATGTGCTGGGGAGACGGTCATCCCCGGGTCATCCGGGTTTCGGTGACAGCTGGTGCTGGAGGTGCACGGAGGTGGCCCTGGCTCTGGGGGGCGGGCAGGGGGTGCCGCTCAGGGTGGTGCCACCCTGGGTTGTTGGGGGGAGGTGGGGACCGGCCCAGGAGCGGTGCAGGCGAGGCTTCCGGGCGCCGAGGCCCCTTCCCCTAAGGGCTGGAGACGATAGGATTTCACCGGGCAAAGATGGGGAGAGAAGCGTCTGCAGTCCACAGGTGTCAGGGGTCTGGACAGGAGGGAGCTGCAGAATTTCTCTACGGAGAATGTAAATGTCTGAGTGGGCGTGAGGGCAAAGTCCTCAGCCTCCCGGACCGCCGTATCCCTCGGGGAACAGCGGGTGGGGGACGTCCAGCTCCCTGGGGCGGGGCCGTTGGCCGGCATGACTGCCCTCCCTTGGGGCACGAGCTGGGGTCGGGGTCCGTGCCAGTCGTGTGTACCCGTGTGAGAACTCACACGCCTGCCCGCGCCCCAACCCGCACATCGGGTCAGCTGGGTGGGGCGAAGCTCAGGGACCGGTATTCCCCAGGGGAATATGCGCGTGTGGGGGGGTGGGCCAGCCGCTGTGAAGGGGAAGGGCGCTCGGCCTGGGTGACCCGCTTTGGGAGGGTTGTTCCCCTCACAGCAGCACCCAGAGCTCACTGTGGGGCGAGCTGCCCTCGGTGCAGTGGGAGAGCCCCCTGTGGACAGCAATGTGGCCTTGAGCGGCTCAGATGTCCAGGCCCGAGGTCCCGCGCAGGACAGGGTGGAGGGCGGGGCCTTCCCGCTGGAGGGGTGCTCCCAGAATCCGTCGCCGCGTCTTTGGAGGCCCAGGTCCTGCCCAGCCCCCACGCCATCTGCTGCTTTCTCTCTCCCGCTCCCTGGTCACGGTCTGTCCAGACGCAGATCCGCTTCTGCCTGCACCCCACTTCCTGTCCATCCCTCCTGCAGGCCTGGCGCGCCCATCCCCTCCCGTGCTTCCGCTGGGGGCCGGGTGGGGGGCCCAGGAAGCCCCCCGCCCCGCAGGCCCTGCTCTGACCGCACGCTGCCCCTTGCACCTGAGAGCCGGCTGGCTTGGTGCCCTCTGCCTCCGCCTCCAGGAAGCCTTCAGACCGTGGGCCCCCCCCACCCGCTCAGTTGCTCCCTAAACACTGATGAAAAGAAACCATTGCCCACCCTGAGCCTTCCCTGGCTCCCTAACCCCGGGGCCCCCACAGCCATTGACGCTCCTGTTCCATCTCCCGTCCCCTTTCCCTGCGCCCCGCATCCAGCTCCCACTGTGGACCTCTCACGGCCTCCTCTCAAGGGCTCTGCTCTGACCTTCCAACCCCCGACCTCGCTCCTCAGCACAGCACTACCCTCCGAACCCTCCTGGGTACAGTGCTCAATAAATAATTTTGGAAGCTTTAGATGAGAAGCCTTTTTTGTGGCTCTGGTAAACAGATGTACTACCTCTGGGACCCCATGGGATCTTCCAAGGGCCAGGCAGACACTTTCCTGGGCAACTGCGAGCCCCCGGGTCTGACCCACTGCACTGTGGCATGCTGGGTTCTTGGTTCATGAGGCCGCTGCCCCTCTGTGGACCTGCCACCTTGCTTGTCCCTTGGGCCATCCCTGCGCCTCTGGTGGCCTGGCCTTGCCTTCTCTCCGGGGTCCCTGCAGATGGCTCTGAGTGGGGCTGGGTGTTTGCCGGGCGTCTCTGGCTCTGCCTCGCCCTGAGATACCCCCCTCTGCTTGGCTGCTTGGCTGACACCAGCCAAGGTCCCCGAGGCGGCCTTATAAGGCAGCACTGTTTGCTCGCATATGGGGCTGGTCCTTTGCTGCTCTGGATGCTCACAGGAGGCCGTGGGGAGGCCGGGGTGACAGGGCTTGTGGCGAGTGGGCATCCCTGACCGGCGCCCTGCTGAGCTCATGGGCGTGTCCTGGCCCTACCCAGTGGGACTGCACTTTGCCACCTCTCCCACCTCAGTTTCTCTGTCAGATGGGGAGGGGCTGGGCCTGCTGGCCCAAGGTGGCCTGAGCTCTCCAGGTGCAGGCCAGGGTGGCACCAGGGGTCACTCATGACAGAGGGCATGGTGTTGGGGTGGGCAGACCGAGCGAGTGTCTCAGGGTGCCCCTCTAACTAGGAACGTCTGGAGGTCCCCTGGGTGTCTGAGGACGTTGCACCCTCGAGTCCTCCCAGATGTCCGTTCTCTCCTAGTGTGGGAGCAGGGAGGCCCCCATTGATGGGGGACAGAAGGACCCAGCTGGATGCGTGGCCGGGCCCAGGTGCCTTCTTCAAGGTGGGGCCGAGTAAGGGGCAGTGAGGACAACTCGGTTCCTGGGCTCAGAAAAAAGAACCCGGCTCCCGTCACCTGCCCCCATCGCTGGCTCACCCGGCCGCCTGCCAAGCCCCACCCAGAGCTGAGGAGGGCGAGGGCCGGGCCGGGGAATGTACCCCAGCAGCTGCGGGGGCCTCGCGCAGAGCCGGGCGCAGCTGTGGGGGCGGCTGGCGCTGGGGCGGGCCTCCGCTCCGCCCGCCTGCAGCCCTGGCCGCCCGGTGCAGCCCCGGGGTGGAACCCAGGCCTCCAGACACTTGTCACTGGGCGAGGCCTCCCGGGTGCTCGTCCCAGGAAGCCGTGACAGCTGCCCACAGAGGAGCTGCGTCTGCGGCCACAGCCGCCCAGGCACAGGCCAGCTGCTGGGAGCCGGTCAACACAAAGGGGCCGCTGTCCAGGGGATGCGCCCGGCCGGACCGCCGCGCTCTGTGCGGTGGGGACAGAGGGCCCATTCAGCCCTGGCGGAGCGCGCGTGGACCCCGCCTCCGTGCCCTGGGAGCGGGTGGCCCTGCCCAGACCCCGGTTTCCCGCAGTGGGCCGGAGGCTGCCACGTGGCTCCCGCCGGCCCGGGTGGCCAGGTGGGGACCTGCGCCCGTGCACGGCACTTCCTCTCCCGTGTCTCTCTCCGAGGTGGCCTTCCCTGACCCGCGGCTTCCCGCGGGTGGCACAGGTGGCCCGGGTCACAGCTCACGGGGAAGGTCAGCCGTGCCCAGGACCCGGCGTGTATTCTCTGAGTAGGGGAGGGGACGAACATGGACACGCTCTGATGGGGGGCACCCCCTTTCCTGTCCCACTGCTGCCTCCGGGGCACCTGTGGAACCCTAGAACTCTGAGGAGCCGGTTTGGAAACCCCTGGTCTGGTGATTGCCTTTTGGGGGGACCAGGAGAACACGGAACAAGAAGTGGCCCCCTGGAGAGCCCCCGGTCCCTAGGACTACAGCGATGGCATGTGGAGACTGCGGTGTGGGCCCCAGCCCCCCGGAGCCCCCACAGGTTTTGGGGGACCGGGCATGTAAGCGGACACTAAACACAGCCCCTGTTTGGGGAACAGCCTCCGCCTCCCCGTGACCTTTTCCTCATCTCCTTCTAGAAAGCGGTGCGTGGCCGGAAGCAGATCGCACGAACCATGAAGAATTGCAAACCCGCCTCCCCCGCCTCCCCCGCGTCCCCCAGGGCGGCCGAGTTAACGGCCTGGCCTGGCCTGGCTGGCGCCCCGCGTCCTGGTTCTCGCCGGCGGGTGGCGCTCCGGGACACACGTGCGGGCGTCTGCGCACGGGTGGGAAAGGGCTCGCGAGAATCCCAGGCGGAATCGGGGTCCCGCGGCTGGGCCTTCGTCCCCGCGTCCTTGCGTCCCGCACGGTGCTCCACAGCCACGTCCCAGGCCGCAGTGTGGCCACCGCCCTCGTCCAGCTTTTCGCGGGATGAGCAAGCCTTTGATGGCGCCGCCTCACTCACACCCATGCACGTGTGACCGTGGCGCGGACCTCTGGGAGCCTTTCTGCAGCAAGGCTGTGCGTTTTCAAGTTTTTGATCCCTGTTGCCAAATTAGCCTTCGAGGCGGTTACACCCGCTTTAACCCGACTGGCCTGTGGCCTGTGCCTCAGGCTCAGAGGGTAGGGAGACACCAGGTGGGTGTTTCCCTTCGTGCCTTTCACTGATTCTGTGCGTCCTTTTCCAGTTGGATTGTTCAGGCTTGTCTCGTTGACCTTTTGTAAAGAGTTCTCCGTACACCTTTGTTATACCTGGTGTGAGTGCTTTTGGCCAGTCGTTGGCGTTTAATTTTATTTATACCGTGTTTCTTCCAAACAGATTTTGGTTTTTTAACCCTTAGGTTGTCAAGGTTATTCTTCTGTTTTGGGACCTCGTCCTGTCTACAGGCTTCTGTCTGTCTTCCAAAATTATAGAAAAGGAATTTTACCCAGCTTTTTCGTCTAGTACTTTTACGGCTTCGTTTCTGTGTCCCGACACCATCAGCCGCTTGGGATTTGTTTGGGTTTAAATGGCAAGGGGACCCAGGTCTTGAAGGGGCCGAGCGGTCCAGGCAGGTAAAGGGCTCTTGGGTTTCAGGAATCGGAATTTTGATGTTGCCCAGGGAGCAGCTTTCAAAATTATTTGGGCCGCAGCCTCGGTAAGAAGTACATGTTCTGCCGTAAACCAGGCACACGTGTGTGTGGGAGGGTGCGTGTGTGCGTGTGCACACGAAACGATTTCCATGGCGTAATTGTCACCTTTACTGTGTGCCTGCTGCCCTTCGATGTTCACTATTCTCATTTTTTTTTGAAAGGGGGAACTTATGTTTGAAAAAAATCTAAGGTAGAGCTCACATACCATACAGTTCACTCATTTCAAGTGTAAACAATTCAGTGGTTTTAATACGGTCACCGAGTTGGGCAACTATCACCACATCCAGTTTTAGACCATTTTCCTCCCGTCGACAAGAATCCCTGTGCCCTTTAGCTGTCCGTCCCCATTCCTCCCCTTTCCCCCCGCCTCGCACAATGACCGGGCAGCCTGTCTGCAGATTTTCCGGTTCTGGACGTTTCTGAGAAGTGGAATCATGCGAGACGTGGCCTTCATGTCGGCTTCTCTCACTCAGCGTGATGTTCTCAGGGCCCATCCGTGCCGTGGCGTGTGCTGGTGCTCCGCTGCTTTTCATGGCTGAGTAAGAGTCCATTTGTGGATGGACCACATTTGGTGCATCTGTTCGTCCGCTGGACGTTTGGGTGGTTCCCACGTTTTGCTTATTGCGAAGGTATTCTTTTTCAGCGCAAAGGAAAAAAAAATGCTGGTCGTGACCCACTAAATAATTCTCAGGGTTCGTTTACTGGGTGAGGACCCACAGTTTGGTACTCGGTGGCCTAGACGATGGGCTGGGCTGGAGGTGGTCCGGCCAGAGGGGTGCCGAAGGCAGTTCGGCAGGGCCCGACGAGGCTTCCTGGAAGGTTCCCATGCCAGGAATGCTTAGGCAGGGATCATGGAGAGCTGGCGTGTGCCAGGTGCTATTTGAGGCCCCGAGGAATTCAGGGGAGATGTACGGACAAACAGACAAAACCCTGTCCCAGAGCTTGCACACCGATGGGAGGAGGCGAAGGGTGCCCAAAGTGGGTAGTGGAACGAGGCGTGTGAGACACGGTGAAGGTCAAAGAAACCATGGAGCAGGAGAGGCGCCTGGGCAGTGACTGCTGGCCTCAGCAGGGTGTGACCTTGGGGGGGAGGGCGGCAAAGGCCCTTGCAAAGGGCTGGGTTTGAGGTCGCCCTGGGTTCGAGGTCACCCCCGTGGGGACGTAGCTGTTGCTGGGGGGATGCAAGTCAGGATTCAGGTGAGGCAAGCGAGGCACTCACCTGGGACACACAATTTAGGGGGGGCACCAGAAATCAGGGATCAAGATAAAGAGCGTTCCAGCGCGTATTTTTAAATATCAAAATTATGCAAAAACAAAACAAAAAAAATCCACGATGGACAAACCCACATTTTAAACGAAGATGGGCCCCACTTCGCTCTCCTCACCTTAATCTCCTCCCTGTTGGATTTTGCCTTGAGAAATTTCTGCAGGTTTTTGGGTTTTTTTCTTAAAAGAAAGATCGCTTGATTTGCTATTTATCTAGATCCCCCAGTTTCTTGGTTCCTCCTTAACTTTCGTGCGCCTGGGTGATGCCTCACTGTTCTCAACCTAGTTTCGGCCCTGAGAGGGTCGGGTTTGGGGGCCGATGAGTTGGGACCCGCGGTGTGCAGTCCTGGTCGGGATACAGTGCAGCGGTTGGTGCCCGGACGGGGAGGCTGCCGGCGAGACAGTGCCCTCCGGAATGCTCGTGGGGTGGGACAGGCTGGAGCAGCACGATGGGCCCTGTGACCTGCCGTGTCGCTGTTCACATTTGGCATCTGTGCCGAGGCACTGTCCCCCTCAACGGAGTGCGAAGGGTGAGATGGGTCCTCAGCACACCCATGGCGGGAGTTCTCGGGCCCCCTCTGAGAAGCAGTGACGGTGACATGGACGTGCCTGCAGTGGACAGGGTGAGGGACCGTTGTTGTGTGCACCCCAGGGTGCTGCCTGGGGCCAACTGCTCTGCCCTTGGAGCTGAGCAAGCAAGTGCGGGGTCTCCTAGGCCATGGGGGCGGGGCACCTGCTCCAGTCCCAAGTCCCTGGGCGCACACGAGGCAGGGCCCCAGGCTTCAAAGAGCTGTCGCCTGCACCGCCTGCTCGCCGGGCGGCCAGCCCTCCAGCCGGGGTTTTGGGGTGCTCATGCTCCATGTGGGAACTGCCTATGGAGCACCCAGATTTAAGTCCAGAAGTTGCTTGGTCCCTCTGACACCCCCAAGCACATCATCTGTAAGTCTAGGATAAGATGAAGGGTCCTTAACTTGGAGCTCCCATGTGCTGTTCCATGCATTCTAAGTCTACGTCCTGGCCCCCTGGTGCTGACTGGTTAGCTGGTGCCTCAGTTTCCTCATCTGTAAAAGGAAGGTAATATCAGTCCCCACCTTCTAGAGGTGTTACAGCAGGGGTCCCCAACCCCCAGGCTGTCAACGGATACGGGTCCCTGGCCTGTTGGGAACCGGGCTGCACAGCAGGAGGTGAGCGGCTGGCGAGCAGGTGAAGCTTCATCTGTATCTGCAGCTGCTCCCCAGTGCCAGCATCACCACCTCGGGTCCGCCTCAGATCACCAGGCATTAGATTCTCACAGGAGCACCGGTCCCTGGGGCCACAAAGGTTGGGGACTGCTACGTTACAGGATGACTGTCCTGTTAAGAGCTGGGGTTTGGAGCCAGGCTGCCTGGATTTCAACTTCAGCCCTACCACCCCTAGTCAGTGGCCTTGGGTTAGTCTCGCTTCTCTGTGCCTCGGTTTCCCCACTTATAGAACTACCTCATCAAGTTGTCGGGAGGGTACATGTAAGGACATGCACTGATGGTGCCTGGAGCATTTTGGGTTTATTATTACTGAGCCGGGCATGCAGTAAGTGCTTAATCAATTCTAGGTGTTCTGTGCACCTGTGTAGCTCCAGCAGCCACGCCCCTCCAGGTGGGAAAGCCCTTGATGATCTGCAGAAGGTGATTGGGGAGAGGGGCCTGGAGCTCGAGCACTGAGGAGGCAGGAAGGCAGGGTGCAGGGACTGGGGATGGAGCTGTGGGTCAGAGCAGGGAGGCAGGAGGGCTTGGGCCAGCTCTGGGACCCGGAACCCGTCCCCTGGAATGGGGCAGGGGGCCCTTGACAAGTCAGTTTCGTCCAAGCTCCCGGCGTCTGTGGCCGGAAGATCTGCAGATCGCTGGTCGTGGAACTGGAGGGGCGTTGGGAACTCTGGCACGGGGTTCCAGACGCAGGAACGGAACACGGCCCGGCGTGCGTGGGGTTTTCCACGGAGCCAGATGAGTGTGCGTGTTTCTGATGGAAGCTCTCACGGAGATCCCCAAACCTTTTCGGCCAGACGGTATGGCGAATGGGAGTTAGTTATACAGAAGCCATCATTTTTACTCACGGATGTTTACTGTCTCGAAAAGCATATAAGTGTACATGGTGTTTTATTTGGGGCTTTCCAGAGGTGATCTGTCCTCCACCTGTTGGACCCCCCCAGGTGGGGGCTGCTGTTTGCTCCTCACTCCTCTTTTTCTGCTGGTAGAAGGGGTGCACCAAGATCACATACATATTGGAGCTCTGCCCCCCAACTCACAGATTAGGCCACCCACAGCACCTCGTGGCCTCTCGGTTAGCGGGGCAGATGGGCCAAACTGAGTTAGGTCCCGGAGTGAGTGGCCGGCCCAGGTGGGACCCAGACGGCGACAGAGTAGCCTTGGGTCCTTGGAGTCCGTTGCAGGCGGCCTCTCTTGGGTCCAGAGCTTGGCCCTGGCCCGGCCATTCCTGCCAATCGCACCTCCAGACCCGGCTTCCTCTGCAGGCTGGCCTCCAGCCCCCCGACCCCCACATGCGGCACAGCCCTACCCCACCCCCGTGTTCCTCACCGACCCAGGAAGTCTCCAGGTGTCCCGCCCAAGGCGTCGCCCCCTGAGCTGGCCCAGTGGCACATTCGTGGTGTCCAGGGAGCCCCAGCTCCTTGCGGAAACACTGGCCTTTTAGACCCGTGGGCCCTGCTTCCTGTGCTGGGCCTTGGGGTGCAGCTCCTGGGCCATGTCTGGTCTGGGACGAAGCCCTCATGGTCCAGGAGACACAGTGGGACGCAGGGAGGGCTGGTGGTCCTGTCCGGGCGGGGCGGCCCCTCCCAGTCTCTGAGGCCCCCCGGAAGCCTGCTCTGCCTGTCACTGGCCCCGGCCCACTTCCTCGAATTCATCTTCAACGAGACGACACTTTCTAGCAGAACAGGAGTCCCTGGGGGTCCCTCAAGGGGCGGGGGGAGGCTGCTGTTTGAACAGAGGGGCTTGGGCATGTGGTGGTTCCCCCCCTTGGGGGGGGTCACACTTGCAGCCACAGCCGCCGCCTCTGGCAGAACTTGGAGTGTTGGCTCCTTCCTGTGCCCCGGCATTGGGAGCACGTTACAAACCGAGAACCAAGCTCGAGAGACAGTAACACCCACAGTCATCACGAGCCACCGGTGACCCCAGATGTGCCCAGATGGTGCCATGACGCCTGCCCTCCCCCCCAGGGCCAGTGTCTACCTCTCGACACAGCCTGGTCTTGCAGCCCAGGGCGGAGAAGAGGGGGCCTCGTGTTCATGCTCAGGATGACTCCCCCCACGTCCGGCGCCTGCAGCAGCCCATCCTGAGGTGGTGGCTCCCTGCCCGTCCTCCCCGCTGACTAATGCATCTCTGGTGCCTGGTGGGAAGAGCTGGCAGGGCGAGGCAGGGGCCCTGTCACACAGGGCTCAGGTTTCAGAGGGCTGAGGCGCCTCCCAGAACAAGGCCCTGCAGCCAGCGCCCACCCTGCACTGCCGAAGGGCCTGGGTTTCCCCCACGCCTCGCCAGGTGAGTTCAGACTGGGTGCCACGGGATGTGGGTGCGGCGGGTTTCCGGTGCTGGGCATGGCTGAGGAGCCTGATGGAGGAGGAGCTGGCCTGTGGCTGGGAGGACGACGGGCCCTCTGTCCCTGTCTGTCACTGACTGTCCCCTGGGCAGGAGCCCCTCAGCCTCATGCGCATCCTCCAGATGCAGTCCAGGCGGTGGGGGCTTGGCCATGCCTGTGTCTCTAGGGAGGGCGACGGGCAGTCAGTCACGCTGCAGGTCAGCTGTGTGGACTGGACAGGCGCACGGACAGGGCCGGACCTTGAATGCAAACCTCAGGTTTGCTGGCGGTTTATGTCAGTGGACACCCGTGCAGGTGACGGAGCCCAGTGCTGCCGCGTGTAACTGAGCAGGGAGTGTGCCCGTGTGCGAGTCCTTCCTTGCTTACCGCACACGCGCGTCCTTGGCCGGTGTCTGCGCCCGCTCTGTGGGCGGTGCGGGCCTCGGCTGCCCTGGCCTTGGTGCCCGCCCCTGTGCTAAATGATCCGCTGGACAGCCCCACCTGGGCCTTCAGGCCCGTGAGACATTTGGCTGCAGGGGCGGGTGATTCTGTTTGGACGCGGGTCCCGGCGTGTTCGGCCGCAGCATCCCGATGAGTCCCTGTGGGGCTGGGGGAGCGTTTGGAGCTTCTCCCAGCCGCACACAAGGACAGCCTGCGCGGGGGCCCCAGGGGCTGTCCGTTCCCCCTTCATCATGCTCCCGCCCTCCCGGGCTGTCTCCTGCCCGCTCCCCTGTGGCCGGCCAGCGGGCACCAACACCTCCCCTCTGGTTGGGGTTCCCTTTGGGAAGACTCCCCTGGTCCTTCCAGGTCCCGATTCCTGTGGCAACAGTGATTCGTCAGGCTCTGAGGGCGGCCGGGCGGAGAGGACCGAGCACCCTGCCGACTCCGGCGGGGGTGGGCGGGGGGCTGCTTCCAGGCTTCGTGCTCACTCTCATCATCCCACATCGCAGAGTAGGAAACCGAGGCACAGAGGGCTCCAGCCACTTGCCTGAGGCGCCAGGGCTGCTGACAGTCTGGGTGTGACCCTGGGGCAGCCTGGCTGCTGAGCCGCCTGAGAGGCAGCGGGTGGGGGGGGCTGTCTGCTGGCCACCGGGGCTGGGGACCGGGCCAAGAGCGGAGGAGTCCAGGCCTTCTGCCTTCACAAGGCACCACGAATGACGAAATGTAAGAAAACCCCGGTTGGGAAGGGGAGACTCTGGCATTCCCCCCTCTTCCTCCAGCCCTGCAGCCGCCCTGGGTTGTGCAATGCGATGTGCTTGCTGGGGGGCGAGTGGGGGCAGACCGAAGTGTGCCCCCCTCCCCACTCCCCTACCCCCCACCGATTCTCCTGCAGGAAGAACCAACAGGGCACGTCTGGGCTGGGGCTGGGGGCTGCGCCTTCCAGGTCGGGGAGGGGCCGAAGACTGCCCTGGGCGTCAGGGTCTCCAGACCGGTCCTGGGCAGAGCGGGAGAGCCTGAGCCGTGACGCCGGCATCCCTGCCGCCCGGGTTTGCTCCCTGGCCCAGGGGCAGGTCCCTGCGGGTCCCCAAGCTGTCCTTGTGAGCGGGGATGACTCTGCAGGCTCACCAGGGGTTATCCGTCTTCCCCTCTGGAGCTCACAGTGGTTCTGCACCCGCCGGATTGGGCTGAGCTTGGGGCCGAGGTGGGTTCCTTGCCCTGGGGGCTTCCTCTCACCCCGCCAGGGCGAAGGTCGGAAGTGGACGAGCCTTCCCTCAGAGATGGGCAGGCCCCCTTCTCCCTGGTCAGAGGTGCTGCCAGCCCCACGGGCTTTTCTTCTAGCCCTTCCTGGGTGGCCTGCACACCGGTCCCGTGCTCACCTCTTGACGGCAGTGGACTTGAACAGCACGGGGCCTTGTCCACTGTGCTGGACACTGGGCCACGGCCCTCGGGACGTCGGCAAGAGAGTCAGATGGAGAAGCCAGTGGAAGCGTAGGATCTGCCCTCTCGTCAACACCCCGTCTTGGGCCAGGCCAGGCGGCCAGGACAGTAGCGGTCACCACGTGGCTTTGTGGGAGGTCAGCCCATCAGCATGGCCTTGGGGACCAGGAGAGGAGTGTCTTCGAGTCCCCTTGTTTCTGGTCTCTGGGCCTCGGGAGCAGCCTCTCAGAGCCCTGCCCGGGGGGCGGAGGAGACAGGAGAAGGGGCTGGGGGCTGTCTGCCCCCGAAGGCCCTTTCCTTCCCCAGTGCATGCTCAGGGCTGGGCCCAGGGGGCGGGGCCCGTGGCCACGTGGGGCGAGACCCACCGTGACCCGGGCATTGTGCTGTTCCTGCTGGGCTCGAGATTCCGAAACGCGGCTTCCTGGGCTCCATCCGGCCCTTGGGAACCGGGTGTCCACGGGGGTCCGACGCTGCAAAGGAAAGTTTGCTACACGCCCCCTCCCCACACCTTCCAGTGCTTCCCTTTTCCTCTGGGGTCGTGGTCAGGGCCTGACTCCAGCGCCACCACGTGAGAACTCTAGGCTCTGAGGTGACACGCGTGTTTTGACCAGGCCGCGGCGAGGGTGGGAACCCTCCGCCCCCTGAACGCTCGGGATCCCACGGGCCACCCCCACCCCACCCCTGACAGTGGCGGGTTTGCACGTGACTGAGTGTGCCGTCTCCAGCACAGGACACTTTGGAGATGTGGCCTCTGGCTCGGTGCCAACCGGGGAGCGGGGGGCCAGGCTGGCCCCGTCATTGCCCAGAGACTGAGTCTCGGCCCCCCGGCCCCGCGCCCCGAGGTCTCGGCCCTTCGGTGAGTAATCCTCCCCATGGCCACCCCCCGGCGTGGACGCACACACGCTCATGACGTTCCCGCTGCAGAGAGAGAGCCTTTCCCAGGAGCCAGCTGACACATTTGGCCCGGACTCTTTGTTTTTGAACAGGAATGAAAGGAGAGAGTGAGTAAGAAAGTGGAGGCGGGGGTGGGGGGTTGGTGATCGAGCAGGGGAAGGTCAGAGCGAGGAGAGGAAAGATCTGGAAAGTCCAAGTATGTGCTTTCAGGGCAGGTGCCAGCTCTGAACTAATCTGAGGGTGGCGGCCTGCCCTGGGCCTTGCCTGTGACCCGACCCGGCGGGGTGGGGGAAGAGAGGTGCCACCGGGTACGGCCTCGCTGGGCGCCGGGCCTGGGAGCCTGCCCTTGGCTGGCTTTCTGCTTCTGCGAGAGCCAAGCAGATTTGTTTCCATCTTGGGGACACTGCAGGGAGGCTGTCACTGCCCTCCCAGCCTTCGTTAGTATTTCGTTAACCTCGGCGACGCTTACTGTGCACGTACACGCCCCGAGGGCGGGCTCCAGGCTCCCCACGTCTGTGTCTGGGGCGGAGCCCAGCACTGAGGCCCAGAGAGGTTGCACAGCTTGTCCTAGGCCACACAGCTGGACGCGTCCCACCTGGCCTCAGGAGCAGAGCCCAGCCCAGCCCCCTTGACCTTGAGGCTGCCCTTCCAGGGCGGCGTGGGGTGGTCCCTGAGCCGTCGGGTCCCAGGGGAGCTTCCAGGACTGTGCCCCTCTGCTGTTGACGCTGACCTCTGCCCTCAGCAAGCCACGTTAGGACTTGGTTTCTTTGTCAGTAAACGGGGTGAACCTCAGCCCCCTCAAAGGGGTTTCGGGTTTGGGGAGAGTCCGTGAGAAGGGCTGTGCGGAAGCCCTTTGTGCTGCAGGACTGACCCCTGAATGAGTGAGCACCTCACTAGGTGTGAAGATGGGGACTTTGTGGGGATGCAGCACCCACTTGGGAGGGAGCTGAGGCCTAGACCTGGTCCCCACTGGCCAGCCTCGGAGAATGGGGTGACAGCAGGGCCCGCGCAGAGCCGGGGGACCGAGTAGCTGGGCGTGGAAGTCCCCGTGCAGTGTGCAGCCTCCTCCCCCAGAAGCGTGCCCCCTGCTCCGGCTGCTCCTGGCGCCCCGCCCTCCCTCCGAGCAGCACTGACCCACGCGGTGTGGCGGGGCCTGGGAACATGGGCCCAGCTGTGGGAGGCCAGTGGCCTGGGGACTGGGCCTGGGGACTGAGTGGGAGGGGAGCCCAGCTGCACAGGAAGCCGGCCAGCGGCCGCGGGAAGCCTCGGGACTTCGTGGGCTGGACGCCCAGCATCTGTTGCTCTGGGCCCCCAGCCTGTGGCCTAGAGCCCTTGACTCCCACCTGCCGGCTCAAGGTCCAGGAGGGGGGATGTGGCTTTGTCCTCAGGTGGCCACCCACCGGGCCTGTGACTCCGGCCGCAGTCCCTGCCTCTCCCTGGACCCATCTCAGCCGTGAGGGACGCCACCCCTGGCTGCCCCGGTGTCCGGCTTCCTGTGCTCTCTTCAGGGCCTGAGGGCCTCAGGCCCAGTACGCACATTATTGGGAGGCTAGAAAGAGGAATCCACCCGCCCGTCCGCCCACCACCCACCCAACAGTCACACGTGGTGGGCTCCAGGGCTGCACGGAGCCAAGCCGCATGCGTAGCTTGGAGCCAGAAGTCACAGCTTAGCCCGCCCTGCCATGCGACCCTGGATGGACACCCTCCCCCTGCTCGCTGGCCCCCAGGCCTGGCCTGGCTGCGCCTGCCCCGCCCCCCAGGGCCCTCACGCTGCCTGTTCCTTCTCGGGGCGTCTTTCCCCAGATCACAAATATGCCACAAGCACCCACCTCGTGGCCACACCTCGTGGGCTTGAGGAAGACGGGAAGGGGAGGCAGGAGCCCGACCTGGGTTCAGATTCTGACCTCGCACTGTATTCCAGGCAGGTTCCTCCGACTTTGTCTCATTGCTCAAAAGTCGGGGACAATGTGGGATTTAATGGCGTAGTGTAAGAAGCGGGCACGGCACAGCCGGGCCGTGCAGTCAGGGTGTGATAAACAGTCAGCACTGCCAGTCCGGACGGCGTCGGCTTCATGGAGGAGGCGGCCGGCTGGGGACTGGTGGTGTCCCAGCCGGCCTCCCTGCCCGAGCGCCTGGTGCTGAGGGTGAGCGTGTGGGTTGGGGTCCCCTGTGTCCTCCAGCACGCTCGTGGCCGAGAGCCCCCGGGGCGGGCGAGTCGGCGCTTGTGCGGGAGGGGGAGCGGGCGTGCCAACGCCATGAGCACCCGCAGGCACCAGCGCCGGCCGAGCGCCGTGGAAGTTAAGAGACACCGGGGCTGCGCTTGGCCTGTCGATGGAGGGGCTGGGGGCTGATCGTGTCGTGGGGGTGGTGGCAGAGACTCGTAGGGGACGTCGTGATGCTGACAGGCTGCCCTGGGTCACCCAGGTGACTGACCCCTGTCCTCAGAGAGAGCCTGGTGCGGGGACAAGGCCAGAAGCAGTGTTCCAGTTTTCTGTGATCTGAGACCTGTCCCCTGAGGTGGCTGCTCAGGGGACAGGTTTAGGGACAGCCTCCTTCCTGGCGGAAGAGGGTTTATGGGTTGCTGGATGTGGAGAAGGGCTGAGGGGTGCTGGCGGGGAGGGGGCCGGTGGGGTTGGTGCTGGCACCCTGAGCAGCTGGGCGGAAGTGATCACAGCGACCCCGGGAGCAGCCGGGACCCGGGTCCAGAGAGCGGAGGGGCGGGCTCAGGCTCCGGGCAGCCGCTCTGTGCTGCGCGTCGGGGTTCGCCGCTGGGTGCCGGCTGCGGGTGGAGTGAGGACCACTTACCGGGGAGCTGGACTTCACCCCCTGACACCGATGCAGTGGCCCCCACGCTCCCTCCACGTGTCGACGGCACACCTGGGCGCCGGCTCTGGTGGGATTGGCTCAGCTCAGGTTCTCACCTGGGAACCAGGCGGGCGGTTCCGGGCAGCCTCACTTCGCGGCCGAAGGAAGGGGGACAGTGATTGTTTTGGGGACCGGAGCTGGCCCAGGTGCCCCCAGCACCACTCCCGGCCTCGGCCTCACTGGGCACTGTCCCCGCCTTCCTCCCCGGCCAGCCGGGCAGTAGGGGGCAGCGGCGGGCGCAGTCCTTGGGGAGGACGGGGCGGAGGGGGCTGGTTTCCGTTCTCTCTCTTTTTGCACAGCAGTGGCTTCCCTCTCTGCAGCGTCTCTCCTGGGTGGTCACGCCGGCCCGTGGGGGGCCGGGCCAGGGGCGGGCGGAGGGGCCCCCACCAGGCCGTGCAGGAAGCATTGCTGTGTTGACACAAACTTGGGTTGACCCCACGCCCTCCCCGCAGCGCAGCGGGAAGTGGCAGTCCCAGTGGTGGGTCCCAGGCCCAGCTCTGCAGACGGACCAGAAGGGCCCTGGCCCCCGGAGCCGCCGGGGACGGCCCAGCCCAGCGCCCGGCTGCCCGCCCCGCGAACGTGCGTCTGCTTGGCCGGGCAGTGCCAGCGGCCACGCCAGAAGCGTCTGCCTTCCTGATTGGAAGACCACCTTTGTTCTTTGGGGATTTTAGAAATGATGCCTACTCATGACAAAAGAAAAAAAAAACATTTTTAATTAGAAAATTGTGAGGAAAACGATCAGCGACGCTTGCGTGGTACAGGGACGAGACCGTTAACGTTTTGCTATTTGTTTCCAGTCTGGTTTTTTCTGTGCATGTATTTGATAGACGTGATTTAAAAAAAAGAAAAAAGGAAAGAGAGAGACCCCGACTTGGAGCATTTCTCCCTGCCCCAGGCCACAGCGCCCAGTCCCTGGGGGGTTTCTTGTCCCTCCGTCTTTGTCCGAATCTTGCCTCAGAAAGGGGTTGGGCCACATGGCCCTGATGGAGGGGGTGTCCCTCTGGTGGCCCAGGCTTGGGAACAGCGAAGGACCTTTCAGCAGCCAGGGGGCCCCAGCTGGGGTGGGGGGGTGGGCCCCAGCTGGGGGGCAGGCGGTGGGCCTGGGGGACTATCTTACTCCGTGGGTTATCTGTGAGGCCTTGTGAGTGGTAAATGACACTTCTGCTGTGTATTTTCCTCCTCCGTGGAGGCTCTCATTCATGTGTTCATTCATTCATTCACCTGTTGAGGCCTTCTCTGTGCCAAGCCTGGAGCTGAGGACCAAGGACAGAGAGACGATGCGGCCCCGGCCCCTGGCCCCAGGTTTCTGATTAGAAGTTGAGGTTCTTGGAGGCTGGACCACTGGCCTGTGCCTGCTGGCGGGCGGACACACGGGAAGGCCGTTGAGGAAGGGAGCCGGCCGTGGGGGAGCCAGCGCCTCCCGCTCCGTGCCGTGTGGCCTGGGGCATGTCGCTTCACCTCTCTGTGTCCCCTCTGTGGAGGAGGAGAGTGACGGGAAGGCGCAGAGGGCTGCCGGGAAGACCCGAGGGGATGCGTGTAAAGCCCTGGGAGCAGGCCCGCGTTGAGTAAGCACCCCGGAGCCAGCCTTTTTGCCGTTGCCTTTCTGAGAATATTCTTGGATCTCGGGACAGTGATGACCGCAGATGGAATGCTTGTTCTGGAAGCCATCAAGAGGGGACTTCAGTGGCTGCCGGAGCAGTTTCTGGTTTGTGAGCGCTGCCCAGAGCACAGTCACAGCTCTTGAAAGGGAGGCAGTGTCTCCCCTGGAGTCCCCTCTGCTCAGAAGCCCTCCCCCATGCTCCGGTCACCCGGCAGCTTGCTGCCCGGCCGCTGGCCATTGGCTGAGACCCACCTGCTGGCTCCTGCCTCAAAGCTCAGGGCGGCCGGCCCCTCGCAGAGCAGGGTGGGCTGGGAAAGGGGGTGCTGCGTGAGGGAGGCCAGCACACCCCCGTCTGCTACAGTGACCCTGGATGGAGCAAGACAGGGCCGAGGCCCCGTGGACTGGGGGCCAGCTGGTGTCTAAGTAGGAAAGGGGCCACACAGGGCCAGTGCATGCCGGGTGTGGGGGACGGCCCGTCCACGCCAGAAGCGGCAGCTGCGTCCCTTGGCACGACCGGCCGGCTTCCTAGGGGCAGGAGAGGGTTGGCCGGAGCTGGAGCCTGACTTCTGACCCCGGAGCGGAATCCGGGCTCCCCAGGGACAGGCTGCAGATGAGGAAGCTGGGACAAGGCCGCAGAGGAAGAGGGGGCCGAGGCCGGGCGGCATGTGCACACCCCCCGCCCCCGCAGGTTTGGCCCGACTGCGCCCCCTCTTCCTTGCTCCCACCCTTTCCCGGGGCCCTTCAGTTCCGCCTCGGTTGCCTTTCCTGTCCCCTCCCGCCCGTCGCACAACGC